>JAJSOF020000005.1:21680962-22103462 GCA_025594305.2 Periplaneta americana
TTACTGCTTAAGGTTTTTAACATATTATTTTTAGAGACGTTCAATATAGTAATAATTATAAATTGGAAACTTACCACTGCAATTTCACCTAAATTGCACTGTTAATTATTGTTTTTAAATATTTGCAAAAATTAAGTAAACTCTACAACTCCACTAAAGTTACTGCATTCGTGATGCAAGTAACAATAAGGAAGCCGTGAAAAAATCAACAAGATTCCAGACTCATCATAGACTGGGGGAAAAAAAAGACACACGTATATCACGGCCTACTGGAGTATAGTAAACACAGAAAAAATTTTAAAGCAACAATGTTGAAGATAGATTTTTTGTTTTGCAAATTTGCCGTCATTGAACAGAAACCAAGATGGAGATTTCATTGCACCTAATTAGAAATTCCTCTTTCAGGTATGTAATAAACGATCTTCGCACAAAATAATGTACGATACACGAGCGGTATGTTTTCTTTCAATTCTTGGAAATTAAAAAAGCTCAACTACGTTTCGCTTTTTCAAACTTTTCCTCGAACATGAAAACTTCAAAATACCGCTCTTGTAACGCATATTACTATTGGTCATCTTTCGCCAATTTAATATTTTAGGGATTTTTTTTTAATTATGAGGGCGTTTTTGGTCATTTTTTTAATTGTAAGGTGATTTTTTTTATCATTTAAGCTGAAAACTTCAATGACGAATTAAAATTTCCCAATATAGGAAAACTCGAAAAATTATAGCTCTACAACTGGCAAAACTCCGTTGTAGGAGGTTACTAAATCTTACCGGTGCGCTGGAGGTGGAGTCTGGAGTTTCCCTCCATTAATCTGAACCATTGTCGCTACTGATTGACAAGTCACCTGACGCATCACTGTTATCATTACGCGCTACTATTGGCTGACAATTAGGAAGGAGGAGGTGAATAGTATGTGTTGTCACTCTTTAAGATTGACGCATGCGCAGACCAACGGAGTTTTGTAAGTTGTTCCCCTATAGTACTGAACTACCCCATTCAAATGTGGAATCTGAAAGGATTTCCCGATAGTAAGTGATATCAAAAGGAAGAAGAGAAATAGAATAGGAGATGAAGCTCTCAGCTGACTTGTTGTACGCTCTGCATTCTGCCTCTGTTAGACAAAAATGCAGGTACAAAGCTTTGTGCCAGATCGTTAAGGGAACCAGGTAGTGATTAGGGATAAAAAAAATCCGATTTTTTATTTTGTGTTTAAAAAAAAGCACAAACGTTGCTCTTTAAAACAATATAAATATTGTGGGGGTATTTCTGAATATAAGCCCTTTATACATCTGATTGAGGTTCTGGCTGATATATATGTATTATCAGGCAGTACATCTCACTTGACAAAATGTGTCAGAGGAAGAATAATTGTTTGTATGCATCTGAAGTCTGATTAGTGTAATATGAAGCTAATCGGCGATGTATGCATTGGAGGGCGAAAGGAACATTATCTCCTGGCCTAGTTGCCTTATTGGTGTTACTTATAAGTTATGTCGTTGAAACCTGTCTTCGGACAGTTGACTAAACAACAATAAACAAGCCCTTTAAGTGGCCTCTTTAAATTTGCCGGTGCATGTACGTCATATATTCTTCTTTTTTTTTTAATGCAGTTTTCCATAAGTTGACACTTTTCAAACTTAAGTGCACTTTTCTCTGAAACTACTGAATCAATATACATGAAATTTTTATAGTGATTACTGCAACCTGTGTTCTACATAGTAGACCTACGGATTTAAGAATATCACACACGTAACAGTAGAAAAATATATGCATCGAAAAAATTGCAAAAAATTTTAAACATTTTTTTTGTGTCACTAGGGATTAAAATATTTAATTAAATTTTGCTTTAGAATTTTACAATATACATTACTAGATAACTTTACAAAAATATAAGGTAGCCTATTTGAGTGAAGATTGTAGCAAGTAATGTGCACCTGAAAAATAAAGTATACTTAGAAAAGTGGGGAAAACAGGTTATCAGTTAGTGCCTTCTTTTGCACTTGGATAAGAAACTAATTAGTTGTCTCTCATACCATTGAGTTCATAATGATTTATTGTATACAGAATGATTCACGAGAATTTCCCGTCCTTTACGGAGCTTATTTCCCAAGACATTCTGAGAAAAACATGTCATATAAACATGGGTGCTATTCTCAATATTTACAGAGTTACATTTCGTTATTGCAACGTATTGCTGTGAACGCGTGATCTTGGTCAGCGTGCAGTCAGCAGCCAGCGCGAGCGCTACGAAAGTCAAAGATAGCCGTATGCAGTTACGTAGAGCGACGAGTGCCGTTCACAAGCGTGCGGCCAAGTGTACTCAAGCGGACGGCGACATTTCTTAAAATGTGTTGTAAACTCTCCAAGACCGTAAATTAGGATGCAAAATTTTTTGCTCAAAATATCTTCAGAAATAAGTTCAGTAAAGGACGGTAAATCCTCGTGAATCACTCTGTATAATGAAAATTTTTATCCCATTCTGAGCACTAAAAGCCTAGAAATATTGAACTAAACTTTTGTACTGAAATTGTTTAATCGCACAGACATCACTACCTACCTACTCCCCTTTTAAAGTATTGTCAAATGAGAGCTTTAAAAGAGCACAGATACAAGAAGAATTAACACCCCTTACTTCTTGAAGTAAGCTCCTGCGGTCAAGCGCTGATGTGGAAAGAAGCTTTTCAATGTATAACAATGTCGTCACTGACAATCGCAGGTCGTTCATATTCCAGAACCTTCGGATGTACACTTTCATCTATTGCAATGGAGAGGAGAGGAGAGCTTTTAATTTGAGTTAGGATTTTTGCTACTTATGTATAGAATTGTTTATTTTTAGCTCTTTTTTTCAGAACTTTAGGTCATTGTTAAAAATCATCAGTAGAAATTATAGTATCAATGCTTGTCCAACAGTTACACACGCAACTAATAGAAATAAATTTAATATAGTCGCTGAGAGTTTCTCTGATTGGATTGATTAGAATGGACCATTTTCAAATCTGTTTCAATTATTACCTGATTTAATTATCAGTTATGATTGCCTGCGAATTGAATTAATTATTACTGTTAAAATGTGCCTCTCTTAATTAAGCTGTGTTCAAGTTTAATTCAGAAAATAAGAACCCGAAAAACAGGTAAAATGACTCGCTTACAATATATGTCTCTATAAAATAAATTTAAACTATGTTTGAGTAACTTATAGTATTGCTTACAAGAACAGTATTTATAAAAGTTAAAAAAGTATCAGTCAATTGGAAATAAAATAAATAAATATGATAATCCCACGCGAACGTTTCTCAGCCAATGAAGGAGTTCTTTGACCGATGACAATCGAATTACAGTGATAGTTAAAAGAATGCTGCTCAAAATTAGTAAGTGATTGTTTTTCCTCCTACGTTCATTTGTTTTATTTGTCGCCTTTTTTTTCGATTTATCAACAATCAAACAATTACATGATACTCGCAGTTTCAACATGCAATACTAATTAATTACAATAATTGTATAACTAATTACTATAAGTAAAAATGTTTACAATAAATTAAACATGTTGAAAATCATAGATAAGCAATGATAAAAGAGTTCAAAATAAAGTGTTATTATAACCTCAAATGTTCAGTTGTTTATATTCCTAAGAGCCTTTTATTCTTATCATATATGCTTGGACTCGATTGTTTTTCTAGATCTCATCATTATAATCTCGAATGTTTAGTTGTTCAGAATTTTATTAGAGTTGTTCGAATTGAGATTATCTTACCGAACACAATTCCTGATAATAGTAATCCTCAGGTAATATAATTTGGCTTTTTAAACTCATGGTTGCTGTCGACCTCCGGCCTCGAAATAATTATAACGACAACAAACATTCATTAAGCTGAATTAAATTATCGGAAAACTATCAGCAATCATTGTATTATAGAAAGATAATTGAGAACTTTGATTTTTTTAACTATGTATGCGATAAACGACTAAAGCAGAAAACACATTTCCTACCTCCAAAATCGCATAAAACTTTTCTAATTCATTCAAATTTACTCAGTGTCCGGAATGTAGCGGAATGTAGCGGCATTTTGCCTGTTGCGTAGCGGATTCTATTTTTCAGTAGTTGGGCACACTTGTTGGAATATTATATTATACAGTGTGATTAAGACCACCTGCAACAGTCATTTATTTCGGAAACTAGTACATTAAAACTTTCGAGACAATAGTAATATACGTTACAAGAGCGGTATGTTGACGTTTTCATGGTCGAGGAAAAGATTGAAAAAGCGAAACGTAGTTGAGCTTTTTTAATTTCCGAGAACATGAAAACAAACATACCGCTCGTGTATCGTACATTATTTTGTGCGAAGATCGTTTATTACATACCTGAAAGACGAATTTCTAATTAGTTGCAATGAAATCTCCATGTTGGTTTCTGTTTAAAGACGGCAACTTCGGAACACCAAAATATCTTTCTTCAACATTGTTGCTTTAAAATATTTTCTGTGTTTACTATATTCCAGCAGGCCGTGATATACGTCTGTCTTTTTTTCCCCCCCAATCTATAAATGGGAACTTAAACAAACGGTAAGGTTATGTAATGATTTATTTTTCATTTTAATATTTTAACAATATTATTTATATAACATATTGCAGTAATAACATCGGCATCTGGAATCTTGTTGATTTTTTCACGGCTTCCTTAATGTTACTTGTATCAGCAATGCAATGAGTTTCGTGGAGTAGTGGACTTTACTTAATTTTTTGCAACTATTTAAAAACAATAATTGACATTGCAATTTAGGTGAAATTGCAGTGGTAAGTTTAAAATTTATAATTATTACTATGTTAAACGTCTCTAAAAATAATATGTTAAAAGCCTAAATCAGTAAAATAAATGTCGCGCTTAAGCGGTAAGAAGAGGAAAATTGTTATGTGTGTTACGTTGGGAATACTGAATGTGGTATTTCACACTTACCGCGTATTGGTTCTGTGCGGAAAACAAGCAAATACGCACGATCTCGCACAAAAATATTTATAACTAAAGCACATGTGAATTTTCACTTCAGCTTGATTTCTTCAATCAGTCCTAACAGGAAGTAGGGTCAGTGGCGTATTACTTTAAAATTTCAAATGGGAGTCGGGGTCAAATAAGGTACCATTTGTTAGAGCTCTTCAAAACAAACAACTTTCATAGGAGACTTTTTATCAATTCCTACTCTTTCAATGAGAAAACGTACAAAAAGACAATACCATCAATATTGAGAAATGTTACAATTCGAAAATGCAAACGAGACAATTATTGTTGACAGATGTTACTGAAAGACTGGACAGTGCCATTAATTTTTACAAATGTTCAACTGTCTGCCGTTCTGAGCAGCACACACCCGTACTCTTCCCCTAACACTCTCAGTGACTTATAACACTTCGGCGTGGTCAAGTGACTGGTAGGAGTCTCGGATTCGCTGTTTCATGTCACCTCTTGTTGTGGGAAGATCTTGATAGACGATGTTTTTTAACCGTCTCCAAAATTAGAAATCCAAAGATTCAAGTCAGGACATCGTGCTGGCCATGCCACAGGACCGCATCTATTTGTAATACATAGGAGGTATTTGTAATGACGCGTAACTTTTAGGTAATTATTTTATTAGTCACAAAAGTAATTGCAAAACTAGAAAAATGTACATACGTAGGTACAGAGAAAACAAAACACTTCCTTCTTATTGTACATTGTTCGGCAAGGCCACCTGAGCTTATTACCTGACTAAGTGCAGTCGCCGTAGATACTGTATATTGCGGTGACTAAAGGAAACGCTGCTGAGCAAGCAAAGGGGAAGGGGTAGTTTACTTGTATTCACCCCTCGACGTTGCTGCCGGCCATCAGGTCTACACTCATCCAGGTAACTGTGCGTGTGTACTCTGTCAACATTGAATGTACAAGGTGCGTCAGAAAGAACGGATGGATTTCACATGGCAAGAAAATTGTAAAGATTCATCAAATCAAAAATTTATTGTTATCAACATATTCACCAATACATTCAGTTTATTTATGGAAAACAACATCATCCATATGATGTCCTTGGCTTTCAATACAGGCATCGAGGCGTTTTCTGATGTTCGCCGTCACTTTCACAGTCATAGCTGGTGCAATTGTCACGATTTCTTCACGAATCGCTGTCTTCAGTTCGTCCAGTGTATGTGATGAATGTTTACAAACTTACGCCTTCAAATGGTCCCAAAGAAAGAAGTCGCAGGGCGCGAGATCTTACCGTAGCCTCGGACAATCTCAGTGCAATAGAATTTCGTCCAGGTGATTTCTTCTTTAATGTTGAACCTGTGATACGAAATGAAGCCACCCACCGCAAAATTGTATTCCGAGTTGGAATCCTAGCGTGACATCCGATGTCGAAATGAGTCCTGAGTGGCGATCACAGACTCTTCATTTTTCAAAAATGTCTCTACGATGAAAGCACGTTGTACACCAGACCAACACCATATTCTCAACTGAAACTGCATTCTATGGCTGACCCAACAGTCGTGGTCCCCCTCACTATATCTCTCTCCTCGTTGCGTATCGATAGTTTGAAATCCATCCGTTCTTTCTGACGCACTCTTTACTTATCTAGTTTACATTTTCTTCTCGTAATATTTCTCAGTATTAATGACAGTATCTTTTCGTACGTTTTCTCATTGAAAGAGTAGGAATTGATAAAAACTTTTCCTATGAAAGTTGTTTGTTTTGAAGAGCTCTATCAAATGGTACCTTATTTTACCTCGATACCCTTTTGAAATTTTAAACTAATATGCCACTGCCCCTACTTCCTGTTAAGGCTGATTGTTGAAATCAAGCTCAAGTGAAAGTTGCCATGTGCTTTAATGATAAATATTTTTGTCTCGAAAATTTTAATGCACTAGTTTCCGAAATAAATGGCTTAAGTGTGGTCTGATTCACCCATTGTCTTTTCGTACGTTTTCTCATTGAAAGAGTACGAATTGATAAAAACGTTTCCTATTAACGTTGTTTGTTTTGAAGAGCACTATCAAATGGTACCATATTTGACCACGACTTCCATTTGAAATTTTAAAGTGATACGCCACTGACCCTACTTCCTGTTAAGGCTGATTGATGAAATCGAGTTCAAGTGGAAGTTCACATGTGCTTTAGTGATAAATATTTTTGATCCGAAACTTTTTGTTTTGTTTTGTTTTTTCTTTTTTTTTTTTTACAATTTATTGATCGATCAGCACATTTAGCGCTATACAGATCATTTCTAAAAAATATAAATACAATATATGACACTGAATTGAGGGCAGCCTAGATTGGGCTCCTCAATGAACAAAAATAATTGTTAATAAGTAATTGTTTACATAGGTTGGTGTGATGATAAATTTTGATTATAATATGAGGTTCATTGGAAGTCGGCTCTTGATTCTGGTGGGAAATGTGGACTTCTTTCCGAGAGAGTAATGCATGGCGCCTGGAACATTTTCTAGGTTGTTATAGAACTTCTTAGCTTGTGAATGAATAAACTGTTTGATTGTGTCAATACCAGTTTCTCTGTGTAGTTGGCTGTTACGGACAAACCAAGGAGAATTGAGTGAAATTCGTAGGACTTTATTTTGAAATGACTGGATGTGTTTAATTTTGGATGTGATGATGATCCGAAAATTTTAATGCACTAGTTTCCGAAATAAATTACTGTTACGGGTGGTCTGAATCACCCTGTATATCAGTTCTGGAAGACACATTTCGGTATAATGTATACAAAGTATTAGACTAATAATTCAATATCAAAGCAATATTTATAAGTAAAAATCAGTCACAAACTGCAGACCATTATCTCAGAAACTCATTATTTTTACCAATATTCATTCAAAATATTTTAACGTAATGAGGAAGATCATAAAAAAAATTCGTAACATGTGATGACGTCTTTATATCTATTTTATTTCATTGCAATTACACAGTTCAGAGAATCCATCATTACAGTACTAGAACACAAAAAAAATTGCAGGAAACATTTCTAGGAAGCTGTAACAGCAAGGCAATGCATCCTTTTATTCAATTTTATCAATAAGACTCTCAGATTCGAAGCAGATGCATCACGTGCCCTATAATTGTAGCGAATGAAATTGTATTACAGCAAATACTCCAACATAACCTCAATCGAATGTCATTAAATTACTTTTTTTCATAATCTTGCATAGCTATTAAACACTACATTAATATATGTCACTTTACACAGTGGAAGTGAAATAGCTTGCAGGTTTTCTCAAGCGAACAGCTAATGTATGAAACAAAAAAACTAGGCCTTTAATATCATATTGGTGGAAAGTTTACAATTTTTTTTTCAGAAAAAGATTTTTTTTAACTAAATTACATGATTATGTCTCGTGATCAGAATATTGTACGAAATGGAACTATAAACGTTGGAGATTTATCCTTCGAAGAGGTGGAAAAATTCAAATATCTTGGAGCAGCAGTAACAAATATAAATGACATTCGGGAGGAAATTAAACACAGAATAAATATGAGAAATGCCTGTTATTATTCGGTTAAGAAGCTTTTGTCATCCAGTCTTGCTGTCAAAAAATCTGAAAATCAGAATTCATAAAACAGTTATATTACCGGTTTTCTGTATGGCTGTGAAACTTGGACTCTCACTTTGAGAAAGGAACAGAGATTGAGGGTGTTTGATAGTAAGGTTCTTAGGGGAATACTTGGGGCTAAGAGGGATGAAGTTACAGGAGAATGGAGAAAGTTACATAACGCAGAGCTGCACGTATTGTATCGTTCACCTGACATAATTAGGACCATCAAATCCAGACGTTTGTGATGGACAGGGCACGTAGCACGTATGGGCGAATCCAGAAATGCATATAGAGTATTAGTTGGAGGGAAAAAGACCTTTGGGGAGACCGAGACGTAGATGGGAACATAATATTAAAATAGATTTGAGGGAGGTGGGATATGATGGTAGAGACTGGATTAATCTTGCTCAGGATAGGGACCAATTCCAGTCTTATGTGAGGACGGCAATGAACCTCCAGGTTCCTTAATAGCCAGTAAGTAAGTAAGTAAGTAATGTTTTCTTTTTTTTTCAAATGTTTAAGAATCTCTTATTCGGTAATTATTGCGAGTAGGATCGTGATTTTTGTCCATATCGATAAAAAATCTAATAAAGAATATTTTATCTCTGTCATATTTCAATAGCATGGATGGTTTTAATTTTAAAAACCTCAAATTACAAGCCACTGCACGATGCAAGCAAGTGGCTACGTCGGGAAGGAGAGCAGCTCGCCTACGGAGACACACCGAGTTCGTTGACCTCTTACATCTATATCAGGAGTAGAGTGTGTTAGCGGCGATGTTTCTGGACTTCTGACACTTCAAAATTTATTTTCCAATTAACCATGATATAGGTTTTCTATGCACTTAAGTGTATCCTATCGTCCCTTTCCATCTGTAAGGCTATTTCAGTTCCACCCTGTATTTAAAATTTAATATAGAATTCATCAAACTGAAACACATGGGCCGACAGAATGTGGACACATGACCTCAATGTGTTGAAAGCATATACAATATACATCAATCGTCAAATGACTCACTGACACATAAAACCACGGCATAACCCAGATGTTTATTTCGTTTTCACATGCTATAGTTTTAATAATAATAATTCCACATGTTCCCAGACCACTGAAAATGTATTTTAAACTGTTTAATAAACAGTTTTGCAACGTCATTGTAGGTCCACTTCCGGAGTTTTTTCAACACGCTCCAACATCTATCTCACAGGTTTACATCACACAATAACAATGATCAGTGTCACACTCAACAGTTTTTGAATCCTCGCTTCAATCATAGACTTCCTGATATGGCCGGAAAGCTAGATACCGTAACTATAAAAGATTGTGTAATGTCTAGTTTGAAGCTTTTGCACAAGGCATAACCTACATCAGCCGTGGTGAAAATGTAATCGTGCGCCGAGCCACTGTGTAACCTGCAACGTGCATAGCACCTATGGAGGGAGGCGGACATCCGAAGGGGAAGTAAAACAACTGTCTGACTTATTAACGGATTTTCATTTTCCTTACGTCAAGCACTTAAATATAATCTTATGCAGTATAAGGTTACGAACTAATGTTTAGTGTGTGTAACGAAGAAAGAAATGAATAAGTAAACATAGGACACATTATCACAACCTAAAATTAAGGATCTTCAGAATATCTCTGCGACAGAGTTTCAAAATCAGGAATTATGCCACTTACTGACAGTCGTAGTTGATCACGAAGGTATTTGTCTGTCAGTCGTGATCTAAATTTGGTTTTTACTGTTTTTATTGTTGAAAATAATTTTTCACTAACGTAAGTTGTAGCGAACATGACTTCAACGGAGCAAGCGAAAGAACGAAGCTTCGGATATTTTAATGTACCGAAGTACATATGATATTTCCATGCAGATATTCTGCGTCATCATACGATGAAAGAGTAATGGAACGGAGAAAAATTCTCTCCGGCGCCGGGATTTGAACCCGGGTTTTCAGCTCTACGTGCTGATGCTTTACCCACTAAGCCACACCGGATACCACCCCGGCGTCGGACAGAATTGTCTCAGATTAAGTTCCAACTCTTGGGTCCCCTCTAGTGACCGCCCTCTGCACTACGTGTGCACTCGTTATGAGTGACTAGTTGGTCGGGAGCCCGTCTTAAATCACGAAGTGATTTGTATATCACATATGATATTTCCATGCAGATATTCTGCGTCATCATACGATGAAAGAGTAATGGAACGGAGAAAAATTCTCTCCGGCGCCGGGATTTGAACCCGGGTTTTCAGCTCTACGTGCTGATGCTTTACCCACTAAGCCACACCGGATACCACCCCGGCGTCGGACAGAATTGTCTCAGATTAAGTTCCAACTCTTGGGTTCCCTCTAGTGGCCGCCCTCTGCACTACGTCATAGATGTCTATGAACGTAGGACCGAAGTCCACGCATGTGCTGAGGTGCACTCGTTATGAGTGACTAGTTGGCCGGGATCCGACGGAATTAGCGCCGTCTTAAATCACGAAGTGATTTACGTATATCAAATATATTTTAATGTACCGAAGTACATATGATATTTCCATGCAGATATTCTGCGTCATCATACGATGAAAGAGTAATGGAACGGAGAAAAATTCTCTCCGGCGCCGGGATTTGAACCCGGGTTTTCAGCTCTACGTGCTGATGCTTTATCCACTAAGCCAACCCAAGAGTTGGAACTTAATCTCAGACAATTCTGTCCGACGCCGGGGTGGTATCTGGTGTGGCTTAGTGGATAAAGCATCAGCACGTAGAGCTGAAAACCCGGGTTCAAATCCCGGCGCCGAGAGAGAATTTTCTCCGTTCCATTACTCTTTCATCTTATTTATTTTTGACAAAGATTTGAAAAGTTCAACATTTACCTTACAATCATCTAGCTTTCTTCTAACATCACATGTAAGTAAATCTGTGAGTTTAAATTGAAGATCTAACCGCATTATTCGTACATCTGCTGAAAAAGGATCGACGTACAGAAAGAAATGATGATGATGAAAATAATAATAATAATAATAATAATAATAATAATAATAATAATAATAATAATAATAGTAATTACACTTAACCATTTAATCTTTCATGAGTGACATGTACAGTAGTATAATGCCGTTTTATGTTATACAACCGTTTCCTCGTAATACTTGTGAACAAATCATACATTTAATATTCTCATCATATTGACAGCAAAAAATTGTGTCCTCCCATCCTACTTGAAACTTTCGTTTTTGTAGAGGTACATGGTTTCGAGAGAGGCGTTGCGACGATACGCCACTCGCAGGTCAGAGACAAATACAAATGGAACGGAGTTTGACTCCAGTGAGTGAGAGGGTGGGGGTTAGGGGTGGTAGGAAGCAAGAGAAAAGCACAGCTATCATTGCGAGCCACAATGTGCTCCCGAGTCGCATTTTCGCCACGGCTGACCTAAATCAACGTGTAACTATCACGAACAACACATTTTTACAAGAATATTGTTTGTTTGTTTTACTGTAAGAGAATTATGAAGAATTTTGCCAGAATCTACTTTGAGCAAATGGAAGATTTATTCTGTTGTGTTTTGTGCGCTGCTAATACTGATCCACGTATGGATTAAAAAAAATTAAATTAAAAACAAGCGACTCCATCATATTAAAATATGTCACATTGGAATTTAGTTCCATAGCCCTGAATGTGTTTAATAATTGTGGCTCTAATAAATGTTTTAACGTATATGTTCGTTTCCCTCAGAAAATGTTCATCATTCCCTTTATAAACGTTAAGTTATTTTTATTACACAACCCTCTGGGTCTTGGGACCTCAGTCTGTGAAACACTGACATGGAATATTATAGAGCTGTGTTTAAAAGTACATAATTAACTCTCTTACTTCATACTGCAATTATTAAATTCACTTTTACTTCGTTCTGTTCACTTCTGTACTCTGCGTGCGATCTAACTTCCTTTATTTGCTTTTCTCGACATGAAATTCAAGGAGTGAAATTTAAGCTTCTTTCTTTAAATATTCATTCTCAGCAGCTACTGTGCAACTATTTTCTTTAACTCCATATCTCTTGTTTCCACTCTTTTATTTATACAATTGCCTCGCTCTCATATTATAACAATAGGATAGTAGTGGCTTTACAGATATTTACTGTAATGTGTTTAAATGGCCTATTTAATTTAATGAAAACTTTGGCCTAATCATAATTTTCCCATATGATAACATTTACTTATTTATTTATTTGATTACAGACATGCATTTTCGGATTCACATATCTGTGCGAACAGTAATTTTTTCCTATTATGAAGATAAACAAGCCATGTCATGGAAGTCAAGTATCGAATCACAACTTAAAATTTGCTGTCACATTATGCACTATACAAACAATAGTTCCAAACGTTGAGAAATTGCTGAGGAAAAGAGAATTAAACAAATCCCGAAAAATCAGTGCTAATGCCAGTGTTGAGTGGACTGAATGGAGTTAATTTCTGCATTATTATTCCTAGGTTTTTTATGTGTTTTGTTCAACATTTTCCCTAACAGAAGCAGTTTACACAATTAAAGTAATTGTCATGCATTACCCGAATAATTATCAGGAAGTGTGTATTACTTTTCTAAAATTTACTAACTTCTAACTTTGTTCAAAATAGGCTACAATGCTTTTTTTTCAAATTGCTTAAGATAATTTATTTAGTTATTTCTATTCAGCCCGTATCTTTTTCAACAGAAATCTCACTAGACGTTTTGATTTATCTAGAGAAAATCAAAACTCGAGTGGGATTTAATTGACTATTACACGATTAGAAGAAAGTATATAAAGATTAGAAGTAACGAAGTACTCCAATACAATAAAATATTAATTGACTTACGAAAATACAGCTGTCTTCAAATATATTATTGTACCATCTCAACATTACAAATATTACGCTAGATGCATGCTAGATGGCAGTAGTGTCTTTATACAGACACTGTAATGATTACTATTCAATAAATCTTAATATTAAACAATCTCTGACACGTGACTATCCATAATATCATATAGCAGAAGTTCTTTTTATCCTCTCAGAGCAGAAGCTATAACATAACCTATTTAATATACACAAGTGTTAGAAAAGTTTTAATTAACGACGATGACATAAAAATAAACATGAATAATTTTAAAAGGAATAATTATTGAATGTACAATTTTCAAATTTGAATGTGGTTGGTGGTTTAATTGATGTTATATTGGACGTGTGCGTAATAGAAGTGGAACTCGTTGATTTAGGCCTACATGGTGTATTCAGCTTATTCAGAATTTCCGAATGAATAATTTTAAAAGAAATAATTATTGAATGTACAATTTTCAAATTTGAATGTGGTTGATGGTTCAATTGATGTTATATTGGACGTGTGCGTAATAGAAGTGGAACTCGTTGATTTAGGCCTACATGGTGTATTCAACTTATTCAGGATTTCCGAATGGTGCTCTTCATTTATTTGTAAATCGGATTTCAGAAGATGCATAGGTATGATCAGTGATTTTTATTAATTCTTGTTCTTGAATGCCAATGCGAGTCATATTTGAAACTGCTGTGCATCGACTGGGTGGTTTGTAATTTTTATATATTTTTGACGTCCAGACCAGCTCAGTTTCAAATGTTGGCAAACAAAGAAACAAATGCTAGGGACGCGATAAAATTAAACAAATGCTAGGGACGCGATAAAATTGTGCGATAAGCGGCCATGATTGGTTGAAATACGTCCTTTCCTACCGTTTTATTTGTCAAAAGTAGTATGACGTAGTAAGAGTGTAATAGTCATCAGAAAACAATCATAAACCTATGCAGTAAATTCATATTGAGGTCCCGCCGCTGAACGTCTTACTTGCCCTGTTACGACTTTCCGAGGGCGAGCGGGTAATGATGACGACACAGTGCTCTGAGTTGGGGGACCACTGTCCTATAGAGACCGCTTTAATACTATGAGTCTCTTCCAGCCAATCACAGTACTTCAAATGACTAGCATTCTGCTTCGCTTATAATTCTCCTAAAAAATGTAGCATTTAGGGCAGTCTGGGGGATGGGTAGTGAGGGAGGAGTGTGGAAGAAGGTGGAGGTGGAGGAGAAGGAGAGAGAGAGAGAGAGAGAGAGAGAGACATGCACACACATTCAGGCATTCCTACAGAGAGGATTTTTCTCCTTCATGTTACCTCTTAAATGCATCTTTTGCTCGAAAATGCGCGCCCTAGTTCTGAAGTGTAACCAGTTAAATGTAAATAAAATACCGTTAGAAAACTTTTTACTTGCGGGAGCTCTGTCCCAGGGTTACCATCCGTCCGGCAAAAAGGAGGACATGTCTTCTTTTTAATCATTTTATACTGTCCGGCAGGCATTTTTTTAAAAATGTGAAATGTCCGGCATTTCGCATTTCAACCAGAATTAATATGAATATTGAATAATGTGCGATATTATGCATAGAATATCAAAACAAATGGTGAAAACTCATGAAAGAATTTAACTGCTTTCAATAGTCGAAGCTGGAGCACATAAAAACATAAAATATGATGACCTATTGACATGCATTGAATTCTTACACTTTAAAAGTGTCACTATTCATGATTCTAAGCTATTTTATCAATTTTATTCTTCAATTTACAAAGAGATGCCAATAAGTTAATTTGGACAAAGATTTAATTTTAGATAAACAATTATGCAAATTCATCAATTCCAGTAGTTCTGCGAGCACTGAAACTTTCTCAGAACTTTTAAAAATATGTCAATTCCATTTATTTATCCAAGTCACAATGGAAGTGTTGAGAGAGTATTTTCACTAATATCTGCTCAATGGACAAAAGAAAGAAATCACATGCTAACGGAGACAGTCAGAGGTATCATCATGGTGAAATATAATTTCAAGGACATGTCCTGTGAACAGTTCCATAGTTGTTTGGTATAAGATATAATTTGGTCCTTCAGGCTCTTGTGCACAAAGTGAGCTCCACCGATAAGTAGGGTACAGATGTAATACTGATCCAGCAACTAGTGAGAAAACTAACTATGGCGAGCCATTGTTTTTATCTTTAATTTTGTTCATACCAATTTTTAAAAAGTCCTCCTTTTTCAGCAATCTCCTCTTATTTTAGATTTCATGTCCTCCTATAGAATTTCTTCTCATAGTAACCCTAGCTGTCCTAGGCTATGTTCGAACCCAATACCGAGTAATATCACAGTCTAGTATATACAGTCTTGAAGCTTGGGGTGATTTTTGCATTTCTCGCGATAGTTGCTAGCAGCTTGGAGCGCTGTGTGTACCAGGAACAATAGACTGTGTCACTGGCATCGTGATCTAATACAGGTCGTAAGGCAGACCATGTGACTCACTTAACCCGATCACGAAGGGCGGCGTTTCAACCATATAAATTAATTGGAATGCATAAAAAGTAACATATATTTCTCTAAAATGTAGCGTAATTGTATTAATAAAATTTAAAACAATGATTAGGAGACACTTCAGATATAATTCCTTGCGAGTTAAGGTGTAATACTGATTATTTTGATGTGAAAATTACGTTGTTCGTATGTGTAATAGACGTACCTGCCTTTATTTCGATTAAATATTGCGGAATTATTGTACATTCATTTATGCACGATTCAATAATTTTCAGTTGCACCGCTGAATATTTAGATATGTTGAAATTATAGGTTATGTTTACTGTCCCAGTTGCCTCTTTCTGTCTAATTTTAGTGGTCTCCAATGCCCTGCCATTCATATGGAAATATTATAGGTTATGTTTACTATATCTTATATTCCTAAATTCGCAATTATACACTATAATTAAGCATAATGTCATGTATGATACTACGCACATTCAATTTGTCTGTATTTTAATACTACAATTGAGTACCGTATTGAATTATTGTATTTATCTACTACCTAAGATACGAAGTAACAATCGTACGTACACTAATTTCATAAGAGTGGTATGATAAATTTTCTGTCTTTATCAAGGAAGGTAGATGTGCTATATTAAAATCACAATATAAATTCTTTTTATTAAACCTCAAAATAGCTTCCATTCTAAACTTAAAATGTTGATGCGAAAAGATTATGTTAATATGTAAAATTCTCTTCACATTAAAATAACACAGTTTGTAATTATTTCTGCAACATATTATGCAACAAGAAGTAAAGGGAACTTATGGACACATTACACTATATAAAACTTAGCTATGATACGCAATAAAGTTATAATATTTCACTGAGCTACATACATTGAAATATAAAACCCGATTACGCCTGGTCTAGATCGAAATGGCATTGACTGTGCCGTATTTCGCTTTATTGTGAAAAGTTGTGTAAACTGTGAAATGTTCGTTATCGGTTGTAATAACTGTAAATGGCTAAAAGACAATAATTTGAGTAATAATATGGGACAAGGAGACGTTTGTTGCACTATAAGTTCTAAGAAAAAGAGGTCAGAGTTATCCTTCCGAAAGATCCAGGAAGGTGAGTTTATAAAATATAATATATACTTTATGAAAATAATATATAAACCTTATGTATTTCGTATTTCAAAAGTGGAAGGAAGGTGTTAATTTTTCAAAAGAACACGATATCAAAAGTACAATACATTTTATCGTCTGCTAGGGAAAGAGTCTGTGATGAGGCGATAGTAGCGATCCTGGTGGCTAGCAACTATCTATGGATTCATATTTCAACTGTCTATGTTTGCATATTTAGTAAGTATTGAGCTTCGCAACTGTATATACTAAACTGTGATGTTACCTCTTAAATGCATCTTTTGCTCGAAAATGCGCGTCCCTAGTTCTGTTTAAGGTAAATTAAGTGTAATCAGTTAAACTTAGATAAAATACCGTTAGAAAACTTATTTCAGGGGCAGCTGTCCTAGGCTATATTCGAACCCAAAACCGAAATAATATCTTAACCATTGCTCACGACGAGGACAGAGTTGCTGTTAATTCTTGATGACTGGTACACAGCGATAACACTGAACATAGAGGGATGTCGATATGAAAGAAGAAGGAAGAGGAATGGAAGGGGACGCTAGACTTGTCACCAGCAGCTCATGATTTATTCGATTACCCGGAAGATTTATTGCGCCGCGGTTTCTTGTTCCACGTGGTGTAGGAGGGAATGTTTGATTTCAGCAATGGTTTTCAACCTTGTTTTGGTTGAGTAACCATGTAATATATTGCGAAATCCTGTGAACCCAACTCACCCCCTCTATCCTGTGTACGTATACAGACTTACCTACTTAACTTTCGGTTGCGAGCAGCGTGGTGTATCAGCTCCCATGTTCTGATTTATGAGTACTGCTTTAAAGTTCCGTTCAGATTAACTCTGTCTGCTGTTTTCCTTTCAGTTTGCTGATCAGCCGCTAGAGTTCCTTAAATGCCTACTCTTGAGTGAGGTATTTTTCTATTAACAAATGTTTACGGCCAAAGAGTAAACCAAGCGCTGGCTGCAATGAAATAATAATGTTTATAAATATTTATTCACCTATTAATTTGTACCGATATACTATTAAAATAGTAAATTTACTTACTTACTTACAAATAGCTGTTAAGGAACCCGCAGGTTTATTGCCGCCCTCACATAAGCCCACCATCGGTCCCTATCCTGTGCAAGATTAATCCAGTCTCTATCATCACATCCCACCTCCCTCAAATCCATTTTAATATTATCTTCCCATCTACGTCTCGGCCTCCCCAAAGGTCTTTTTCCTTCCGTTCTCCCAATTAATACTCTATATACATTTCTGGATTCGCCCATACGTGCTACATGCCATGCCCATCTCAAATGTCTGGATTTAATGTTCCTAATTATGTCAGATGAAGAATACAATGCATGCAGTTCTGGGTTGTGTAAATTTCTCCATTCTCCTGTAACTTTATCCCTCTCAGCCCCAAATGTTTTCCTAAGAACCTTATTCTCAAACACCCTTAACCTCTGTTCCTATCTCAAAGTGAGTGTCCAAGTTTCACAACCATAAAAACAACCGGTAGTATAACTGTTTTATAAATCCTAACTTTCAGATTTTTTGACAGCAGACTAGATGACAAAAGCTTCTCAACCGAATAATAACAGGCATTTCTCATATTTATTCTGCGTTTAATTTCCTCCCGAGTGTCGTTATTATTTGTTACTGTTGCTCCAAGATATTTGAATTTTTCCACCTCTTCGAAGGATAAATCTCCAATTTTTATATTTCCATTTGTACAATATTCTGGTCACGGGACATAATCATATACTTCGTCTTTTCGGGATTTACTTCCAAACCTATCGCTTTACTTGCTTCAAAATTTTCGTATTTTCCTAATCGTTTGTGGATTTTCTCCTAACATATTCACGTCATCCGCATAGACAAGCAGCTGATGTAACCCGTTCAATTTCAAACCCTCTCTGTTATCCTGAACTTTCCTGATGGTATATTCTAAAGCGAAGTTGAAAAGTAAAGGTGATAGTGCTTCTCCTTGCTTTAGCCTGCAGTGAATTGGACAAAGCATCAGATAGAAGATGGCCTATACGGACTCTGCTGTAAGTTTCATTGACACACATTTTAATTAATCTAACCAGTTTCTTGGGAATACCAAATTCAATAAGAATGTTATATAAAACTTCTCTCTTAACCGAGTCATGTGTCTTTTGAAATCTATGAATAACTGATGTACTGTACCCTTATACTCCTATTTTCTCCAATCTCTGTTGAATACAAAAGATCTGATCAATAGTCTATCTACTGTATTACGCCTAAACAACACTGATTATCCGTAATAATTTTATCTACATACGGAGTTAATCTTCTCATAAACAATTAATATAAGCAGTAAAATAACACAGATTACAAAACAAGAGCCTATGTGATAAAAATACAATCACAAATGAAAAAGTTTATCACCAATACTCACAAGTATAACAATAATAATTATAATAAATTAAGCTTCTTTTATGAAAAGGTTGCCAGGTTTTACATAGCGTATTATATAATTTGGAAAACACACTTAAAAGGTAAAATAATTTGCATTTGAAACGGTTGGGGAATCGAATATACAAAACGTCAGAAAAATACACATCTAAGTAGCGTATATGCTTATTTGCAATAAGCAATTAATTATAAGATTTGAGAGACTACTTTCTGATAACAACAGGCACATTTATCACATTATTTTGTACTTGATTTTACAAGATTTGGTATTAGCTATATCTACAGCGTTGTTTATGTTTCTAAAAGAAAAATAAATGTTAATGGTATGTTTTATTTAATGACGCTAGCAACTGCCGAGGTTATATCAGCGTCACCGGTGTGTCGGAATTGTATCCCCCGTAGTTCTTATACGTGCCAGTAAATCTACTGACATGAGCCTGTCGCATTTAAGCATACTTAAATACTATCGGTGTGGCCCGGGATCGAACCCGCAACCTCCGGCACAGAAGGCCAGCCTATACCAACTCCGTCAACCAGGCCGATTGAAAAATAAATATATGCTAATAAGACGTCTTTGTTTTATTTTTTTAAATCATCTCGCGACCCCCTCAGCTCTTTACACGACCCCCAATTTGGGAACCACTGGCATAGAAATTATTAAAACCATTCCCAATTTAAATAAGGTATGAAGTTATATTTATATGGCTAGTATTCGGTGGTGTAAAACTGTAGCCAATTTTATTTATGTAAAAGTCGTGAGGTGTAAAACAAGGATGAGAATTATAAATGTCCTTCAGCTGAACATCATTAGCAGACACTTGTAGTTCTCCTCTGTGAAACAAATCTTTAATTTTCAATGGCAACTTTAGTTCCAAATCCTTAATCTACATCTAGCAGCGTTGAAGAGGTTGAATTAGTAAGAAATACTAATAGAATATGGGACAACGAAGACAGGAACTCTACTTTCTGCATTTCTATGTGCGATCTTAAAGTGTTTTCATAGTGTCAGTATTAAAATTGTTTCGGTAAGTCTTGTATATTGATTTAGCAACCAGGAGAGGAATTGAGTATGGCACGAAGAATGTATAAAATACGTATAAGCCTATTTCATCAATTTTATAAGTTCATTTTATTAGACCGTCTCGAAAGTTTTTTTTCCTATAACTACTGTACTTTTGATGAGTTCATACAGTCCGATAGACGCCATACAGACACGATCCCATAGTTTAATATTGGTGGCAACACACTTTGGCCTTTTAGAAACACCGATACAATTCACTGCTACTGGCCACTGAGTGCTATTCCAGTTTGGTGTTAAAATAAAAGTATCCAATATTTTAGAAGGTGTTACTATCATCAAAACAAGAAACTAATATCTAATAAACATGGGTCCTACAACACATACTTTCTGAAATCTGAACACTTGTAACAAATAAGTTCATGTTACTTTCGGAACCAGAACTAAAAACTGTCCTCCTGTAACACTGTACAACAAAGAACTTCCTGAAGCAGACGATGTTAAACATTTAGGTATGCATTTAGATCGCCGATTAACATGGCGTAAACATATTGAAACTAAAGAATTAAATTTTAAAACATCAAAAATCTATTGGTTATTGGGACCTAAATCAAAACTGTCATTAGAAAATAAACTTCTTGTTTATAAAGTCATACTAAAACCAATCTGGACACACGGCATCCAACTGTGGGGAACTGCTAGCAACTCAAACATTGAAATACTGCAGAGGTATCAGTCCAAAACTTTACGTTCCATTGTCACTGCACCATGGTATGTCCGTAATGATGCCATTCATCATGATCTTAACATTTCAACTGTAAAAGAAGAAATCTCT
Source organism: Periplaneta americana (assembly GCA_025594305.2). NCBI lineage: Eukaryota > Metazoa > Arthropoda > Insecta > Blattodea > Blattidae > Periplaneta > Periplaneta americana. The sequence goes on from JAJSOF020000005.1 coordinate 21,702,286, forward strand.
AAGTTCAGTAAAAAATATCTGCACCGATTAAATCAATATCCGAATCATCATGCATTAAATTTGCTGGATAATAGTCAAACAATAAGAAGACTTAAAAGGACCAATGCTCTTGACCTTCCATTCATTTTTACTACAGCTATTTGAAACATTGTTATTTTTATTTTGAAGTGTTGTCATGGGATAACATCTCCACTCATGCCATATTCTTTTATAATATTTACTTATTTTCTATTGTAGACAGATTGTAAATGTGGCATAATTGTATTAAAAAAAAGAACACTTGTTCATAAGAGGTCTCAATGTGACGTCCATTCATGGCAATACATTCCTCTGCCCTTCGGTTTAAGGAATCACGCACTCTTTGAAATATACCATAGCCAAAAGTCTAGGGGATTTAGGTTTGGGTAACGAGCAGGCCAAAGTGTGGGGCCTCCCCGACCAATCCAGCGGTCCTGAAATGTCAGCGTCAGGTGTTAACGCACATTGCAAAGAAAATGTGCTGGTGTGCCATCGTGCATGAGCCACATATGTAGTCTTTGCTAACATGGCACATACTCCAGCAGGTAGACAATACGTTAATAAGAAAGTCCTGATAACGAACCCCAGTTAATCTCTGTGGTAGCACGTATGGCCCTATTAATCTATTGCCAAGGACGCCTGCCCATATGTTGATTGAGAATCGGTGCTGATGCCTTGTTTCTTCAGCTGCATGGGGATTTTCATCAGCCCACACATGCTGATTACCAAAATTCACAACACTATGTCTGATGAACCCCGCTCATATCCGCAACCAAACTTTTGTTTTCTGTATTCCTTGCGACGTATCAGTATTCCATGTCAGAGTTGTCAACTGCGGTATTATTATCTGGTAGTGTGCTGTATTGTAGGGCAGAAAAATGCATTGCGATAAATGGACGTCACATTGAGCACCTTCTACGAACAAGTGTTGACATCTCAGAAAGTATGTGTTGTAGGACCCATGTTTATTAGACATTATTTTCATGTTTTGATGCATTCTATTGGATACTTTTTTAACACCCTGTATAGCATATTTACGGCCCAGTTCAAAAGGGAAACAATTCACAATTTGAAGTTTTGAGAAAACTGCATTTTAAAGCTCTATGTTGCTGTGAAAACCCCGATTAACACACTCTAATTTGAAACTTATAGTATATACGGATGAATCGTAAGTATTGTCGTTAATTTAAGGGATTTATTCTTTGAGATATTTCAAACAAAAAAGTTAAATACAATTTTGATCATTTTTGCTTCCTTTTCGAGATAAATATTGTTTTATCTAAAACATTTCATAGCGTGTTTTGGGAAAGCCATTGAATTAATTCCCAATATGTGCAGTCAATTTAAAGAGAGCAGTGTATTACGATAATAAATAATTCAAAGAATTTTAGTTTTTTCCTTTAAATGTGCAGAAATGTGATCTGAAAAAATGTAACTTTTCGTTATGAAAAAGAATTTTAAAAGGTTGGTTGCTGACTTCTTCCGAGTTTTCTTCAACTGTAAGGAGAAAGTCACATAATCTATGGTGAATCCTTGATCTCATCTCGTAAAATAATATCTCGCTAACAATAATTCCGTCGGCTGACTGCACTAAGGTTTTCTAAGTAACCAGGCTTCGAGCAAGTAACCCCACTCGTCCCTAGACCAGTTACTTTCGTAAATCTCCAGTCGGCGATCGGAGGATATTATGTAGAAGTACAGGGTCATCATTTTATTTTTACTTCAATTTTTATTGTACCTGAGTTTTTTAATGTACTTCACTCCCACCCCCTTTACTACTATACTTCCAACCGTTCTCCACACAGAACCGAGGCCGCGTATGGAGTACTGAGTTAGTGAGTATAGTTAGTTTCAGAAATATGTTCGCGTTTTCCAGTGACGAGCTTTCAATATTGAATCATATTTTCGCACAGGTACTGTAGTCCGTTTGCCTACGTCGCATCCCGATTTCCCCCACCTGCTTCTGTTCGCCCCTCTGTAAAGTCTAGTAGCTGGGCTGTCTTAGCTCTTTTCTGAAAACATTAACTTCTGTTAGGAATTGGACGTCTACGTAATATTATACAACTGTTTAAAATAACTTAAATAAAAGGGCCTCGTTAAGTAATTAACTGTCACATGATTTCCCCCCCCTTTCTACGACCCTGCGACAAAACCACTTGAACGGACAGTAGATAGCATTTCTGAGTAATTTTATCTTTTCGGATCGGGCAGAAGTGAAGATTAAATTTACAGTGCGTAAGGTAGCTACTCTTTTATAGAGTAGGTACAGAATTATTTCAACATAAGTTACTCGTACGAAGGACGAAACTGGCAATTGGAATTAGGTACAATAGTCTATACTGCGATAATGTGCGCAAAAGAACTGAAGCCTGTATCGAAATGAACGGCCACCATTTTCAAAAATGTGTTTAAATATCCAAATTATGATTATTTTTCAATTTATCTTCATTCTCTATATTGTACGCTATTGTGCTGTAACAGTACAATATACACTGCATAGTTAATACGTCCGAATGGATAGCTCAATTCGTGAGTAAAAACACTAAGTGTTAATACAGTACTGTATTTTGATTAAACAAAAACCTAATGAAAATTATCAAACTCAAAATTGCGATATTTCCTAGTTTACATAAATGGATGAACAACTTTTCTTCCTCCTGTATCTAGTAAAGTGATTTGTATTTTACGCCAGTGTCGTCGAACTGCAGTCTTGGAAGGAGGAGCAAGCGGTGTTTCCGGTTCTAGACCTTTAATCCATAGATATAGACAGGTTAATATTAAAAATGTTAGTAAAAATAAAATTATGTCCCTGTATAATAAATGAAGATCGGACGGATTAATGTTCATGCTTGACGTAAAAAAACGTAAAAACCCCGAGAAAATCCCCAGCGTTGACCTTGTCCGTCACAAGGGTCACTATGTATTTTTTAATGAACAATACAAAATTTAACGGAGTTTCGAACCTTAACCGCCTCAACCGTCTAGACTACACAATCACCGCAGAGGCAAGATAAATATGAAATAATTCTTAAATAAATAATGTAGTAAAACTTAAGAGTTTATCGGACCACTAGTTGCCGATTCTCGACACGTACAACAGTAAAGGTCTCCAGTAGCGGAAGTCCCAGGGGACGCTGCTTGCGATGCAGGGTACATGTTCAGGCCTGCCTTTTCTTTGTTTCCTTTGAACAACATCCTACAGGCGTTACAAGACGACTGGGGAAAGATTTCAATGCGCGGCGACATATTTTCACAAAATAAACTTGCTCCGTGGTCAGACACAACCCTGCAGGGAAATCAGAGCACAGTTGACGTAAGAATTATGACACCTCTATCTGAGGGCCGAATTCATAGTCAACACTTACCGTAAGGAAACCCTTAAAGGTACGTTCAACGATGTGCAACGATAATCGTTGAGCACTATTTCTTTGTATTTTCTATGGAGCTGTTTTCCTACGAGCGACTGCGCGACTCTAGAAAATACAAAGAAATAGTGCTCAACGATTATCGTTGCACGATCATCGTTGAACGATCATCGTAATAGTCGCACCGAGGAAAACGTACCTTAAGCAGTTGCTTATAATAATTTCCAATTAATAAATCCCGCTGAAGTGAACACTTATTCAAATAAGGTAGCTTGTCAGCTTACTCAAGCGTTTCCTCATATGCATTGTAATCAGCTGATTCAGTATACAATGGATGATGATTATGATTTTATTGAATTTATTGAGTTCTATAATAAAAACGAACATGAAAATTTGTTTCGGCAAAACAAAAGATATATCAGAGATATAGAAAACCTTTTAGGGATGTACAGTGACCAACAATTTCAACAAGAACACTGTTGTGGATATTCTGATGCCTCTCATTGAAAATCACAATACAACTATGAGAAGCTTACCGAGTTCACCACTGCTGAAATATTTTAAAATGCTTTGAGATTTTATCTGCAGCATGTAATAATCAAAGCTCGGAACTTGGGGACTTGTGTGTCGTGCGCATGAGTAAGGTTACAGGTTCAACGTATACAAAGCTCACGCTGCAGGTGCTCAGGGACAGTCGTGTGTACTAAGAACGTGGTCACATCAAATGGCAGGAAGACGGAGGAAGAAACTGTGTCATTTCGAAGCCAATTACATTCAGAGAATTACAGGTAAACGGTCTGTTTGAGAAATTAGAAAATACGTATTATAGAAGTTTGAAAATACATTTTTTTTTTTTTTAAATTTTAGGTACAGAATTTCGTGGAGGAAATTCGGAGGAGATACATTATTTTCTTCGAATGGAGAGAGTATATTTTATACCTTGTGCCACACACAAACTATAGACTGGAAACGGGTATTCGTAGAAAGACATTGCAGTCCCTTAAATTGATGGAAAATTTGTTCATAGCCATGGTTCAAGACGTAGAGGGACCTGCCCTAGTAGTGACACACAAATTGAAAACTAATTTCGAGAAAAATTTAGGATATACTTATCTTCCTCAGATACGAGATCATCTAGCAACTGCTGAAAATCAAACAGAAAACAGTGATAGTGAAATATTTAGTATTTTAAGTTTGCTCCTGTCACTTCATGTGATGTGGAAAAACGTTTTTCTGGTTTCAAATCATGTTCAACTAACAGGCGAAGAAGTTATGGGTTCGAAAATCTTCGAATGTACGTAGTCATACACTGTAATGAAATGTACAGAGCAGAACAGTAAATTTGATATATTGCTGATGTTTATTTTTATTATAGGCCCTATATGCTATAAAATTACGTGTTTCAACCTGTTATAATACTATCAATATGTTGTTCCAGCCAGAAACCACTTTTATAGCAGACCTGGCAGTACCTCCGTGCTGGAAGCGGGAGTTGTTGACATTGAAGTCCGGTCGCTTAGCCACGTTCAAAGACACAAGTCTCGAAGTTCCGAGCTTTGGTAATAATACAGTAATAACTGATAATAATGCAATAATCTATTTTTGGCAAGACATAAAGCTATTCTGGTTTCATGATTATTTTGCAGTTGCTTTGTCCAGATTTATATTTATATCAATCTATATGTCATAACTAGTTCTCTTCGCTCACTTCTTTCTTCTTCTGTAAAACGCTTTCTCGATTTTTGTATAATTTTTAGCTCTATAATATTTGCTTCTGCATTTGTGTACGATAATAATGTTGATTTAACAAATTGAAGGCTCTGGAAAACAACCGAATGTACGAAAGCGCTCACGTCTACCCATGTTGCAATATTTATTTCGATGTCAAGGCAATGTTCAGTGCATATGAAAGAGTAGCGTCTCTGCAATACGATCTAAAATAAGTGCTAAGAATGTATAAAATAGAGTATTTTAGTGTACATTATATCTCTCCATAGAGGGATATAAATATGACCACTATTGATTATTTCGTTCGTTCCTTTCGGTTAATGTTCGACTAATCACGCATCCTAAAAACCGAGAAATTCCGCAGTGTTATATAGGTAATGTAAAACAAAAAGGCAAAAGAAAATGGTCTCAGTGGACTGTCGTGCAACTTTGATTTTAAATGAACACCCATTGTAATTTAATTGAAAATTATTATATTTCATGTTCCTCATTCTGAATAAATAAATTGAACCGCAGATATGAATATGAAGAGATTGGGTTAAACTGTTCAGCAGAAATCGCTTTAAATACAGAATGAGACAGAGATAACATAACCAAAACTACAATAGGGGAAAAATATTAGTTAGGAAAATTAAATTGTTGGGTTATATTGTAGAGAAAGAAGAAAATGATATCTTGAAAATAAGTTTAAGATACCTACAAACAATGAAAACTAAGCCAAATTGAATAAAAAAAATTAGAAAATAATGTAAGCAGTTTTGGATTAAATTGGTTATGGCAAGAAATTGGGGAAATTAATATAAATTTGATAGGTAAAATTATAATGAGAAGTAACGAGATAGTGAGAAAGGAAATGTTTAACAATTTAAATAATTTAAAGTCATTAATAAATTACAAAGAAATGAAAATCATATGGGGAGAGGAAGAATATACAAAAATTAACAACAGGGAAGAAAGAATGGGACTAGCGTGGTGGAGATTGGGAATTTGGGAGCTAAAAACAGAAGAGGAGACGTAGAAAAATACATATTATGTCCTTTATGCAATAGAAAAGAAGACGCATTACACATTCTGCTATCTTGTCCAGAAAATGAAAGAACAAGAAAAATTTTTATTCAGGAAGCATTACTAAAACTAAATGTAGAAATAGCATATAGGAAATTGTGCAGAACAGTAAACGAAAGAAAATTGAGGGAACTCGGAAAATTTTTATATATAGTAAAGAAAAAATGGGAAGAGTAAACTAAAATATAAATATATTTATGTAAGAAATATTAACCAAATGGAAAGAGATTTTGTTAATAAATAACTATAATGATTACATGTAGTATAGAATATAATATAGTAACTAGTGGCTTGTGCAGCAAATTCTGCAAACTAAGTAAATTAGACGTTCAAATAGAATTTTTAATGATGAAAAGTGATGGAACGGAAAAATTCTCTCCGGCGCCGGGATTTGAACCCGGGTTTTCAGCTCTACGTGCTGATGCTTTATCCACTAAGCCAATACAACCCCGACGCCGTTTAGAATCGTCTCAGATTAAGCTCCATCTCTTGGGTTCCTCTAGTGGCCGCCCTCTCCACTACGTCATAGATGTCTATGAACGCAGGACCGAAGTCCATACATGTGTTGAGGTGCACTCGAATGAGTGACTGGTTGGCCGGGATCCGACGGTATGGGCGCCGTCTTAAATCACAAAGTGATTTATTACGCATATCATATATATATATATTATATATATATATTTTGATGTACCGAAGTACATATGATATTTCCATGCAGATATTCTGCGTCATCATATGATGAAAGAGTGATGGAACGGAGAAAATTCTCTCCGGCGCCGGGATTTGAACCCGGGTTTTCAGCTCTACGTGCTGATGCTTTATCCACTAAGCCACGCCGGATACAACCCCGACGCCGTTTAGAATCGTCTCAGATTAAGCTCCATCTCTTGGGAGTGGCCGCCCTCTCCACTACGTCATAGAATGAACGCAGGACCGAAGTCCATACATGTGTTGAGGTGCACTCGAATGAGTGACTGGTTGGCCGGGATTTTCTTAAATCACAAAGTGAATTACGCATATCATATATATATATTTGATGTAAAGTACATATTATTTTGCAGATATTCTGCGTCATCATATGATGACGCAGAATATCTGCATGGAAATATCATATGTACTTTTACATCAAAATATATATATATAATTTTTAAGATTTATTTTCAATAAAGAATACCAGACATTTTGAAAGTTATTTTCTTCTATAATATTGAAACATACTCCCTCTGAATGTTTTTTTTTTATGCCAAATACTTTTTCTTGAACCTATCTACCTTCAGGTTTTGAGTTTCAACGCGAAAACGCAAGTAACAATGTCAGAACGATCAGTGGGTTTTTCATGTGGAACTAAATAAGAGCTAATTCAGATCATTGTGAATCGTACGCAAAAGTTAAAAAAAAATATCAGGTTTGCTATGCTTTCGAACAGTAAACATAGCATCTTGGCATAGCTGCTGCATGGAGAGTTGAAATGTAGAGGGTAAAATCATTTCATCGTACTAAGAGATCTTGCTGAAATGATCGAGAGATTACAAAATTTTCTAGGTCTCTTATTTTATCAGTAAGTAATACCTTTTGGTTTTTCCTTAGGAAATGTAATTTTTGCGCTCTCTCGAGCCAATACTGAAGAGAATGACGCATATAAATATCTACACCACAGCGCCATTATGTATATGAAAAAGACCCAACCCCACTTGATTAATAACTATAAAATTATTTCATTTTTAATAACAATATTATTATCTTACGTACGTTTTGTATTATATACTACATAGCCGCAATTTTATTTAGAATTGAAGATCTAATTTCATTCTACATCTACTATAAATACAAAAAAGTTTATCCCTTTCATATCATGCAATGAAGACATCAATGGAGGTAGAGTACTGCTTTCCATGACCTGGCAAGAATGTCACATCATGGTCATTAATTATAATAATATTTACCCCGGGAAAATGTTTATAAGGCATCAACCTCGGGGCCATCTCTGAAAGTTTTGCAACGAGAAAAAAATCTAAGTCACCACCTGATCGAACCATAACCTTCCACCAGCCAGAATCAGACCCCAAAAGTTTATTTTTCAATATAGCATTAAACGTACTATTTTTAATGGAAATAGTCGCATTGCATTAATTTGAATATTTAATTTCTAATGCTTATAATGTCATCAAACCATCTCAAGTTTTGTATATTTTAATATCTAATACACAACTGTACTCATAAAAATCACAGAATCAGACCTGTAAATTATTTTTAGTAAGCCTTGAAGTTTTTAATAACTAATTGAATTTGAGCTCTAAATATGTAATATAGCCAGGTTGTTTAATAGCCTATTGTTTATTGTAGGCCAGTGTGTGTGTTTTGTTTTATTTTGAAATGATGCAAATAGTTCTCAAATTTGACGAAAGATGAATTTTGGAAATATGAAAATTATGTAGGAAAACTAACGCTTCACTGAAAGTTACTATTTTTCTGAAAAACTTCGGGTTGTAAGCTTCAAAATGAGGGGTCATTTATTAAAATCCGTTCAGCCGTTTTCCCATAATTTTTACCATTATATATTATATAATATATATATATATATATATATATATATATTTATGAAGTGTAAAATGTAGTTGAGGGTGGTTTCCTGGAAAACAGTAATGTAACAGAATCACCATTAACAAATGATACACAAATTGTATATGATTTTGGTGACAAAAAATATACGTACAAATACATAAGAGTTCTCTAGAACATTGCCTAAGTTCATCAGCTTTATCAATTCTTTTCAAGCGTTATTTGAAGAATAAAGAAAACACTCTCTTATACTCACGGAGACCTTCAAGTTTCAGATGTAATTACTAGGATTTATGCTTTTAATTGCTCCAGTAAAAGTGTTTTGAGAGTAAAGACGTAGGAAAAAGGACACCTGTGCTCTTGTGCTGTGAAGTTTCAGGCATTCAAAGGGACAATTCTAAGGCCTGTTCTACATGTTAGTACGGTTATTAGCTCTTTCGCAAGAGGCGAAGTAGAAGGCGACTTACACAACATCAAGCGGTCAGAAATCTTAACTACCTTGGAACATGAATCTACAAGTCTGTCCACGCAGAAGTGTAAACGACGGAACCAGACTAATGATCTCTGTGTAATTAGATGGTATTGAGTAAAATGAACTTCCATCACTATCCGAACTGCTACAACGTCGTCGGCTCTCTACGTCGGAAGCCCGGATTCATACCCTGGCAAAGTAAAGTTAGGTTTTTTCTAAAAGAAAGTATTGGAATAGGTATTCTCGGAGTACTTCTATATCCCCAGCTTTTCATAATTTCTTTGTTGGTAGTTATAATAATTATAACCAGCGATATTATCATCTTAGTGAAATTTAGATTCATCTTCGCGTGTTGAAGTCTTCAAAGTAATTCACTGTAAGGATGCTTTATGTCAAGAGCAGGACTCTCCTAATAGAATCCTTCCGAAAATGTAACTTAACTAAAATTTGAAAGCAATATTACGCGTTGTGTACATGATTTATCTTCAATAGGAGCAAAAGAGAGCGGAGTCCGTATAGGCCACCTTCTCTTTGATGTTTTTCCAATTCACTGCGGGCTAAAGCAAGGAGATGCACTATCACCTTTACTTTTTAACTTTGCTCTACAGTATGCCATTAGGAAAGTTCAGGATAACAGAGAGGGTTTGGAATTGAACGGGTTACATCAGCTTCTTGTCTATACGGATGACGTGAATATGCTAGGAGAAAATCCACAAACGATTAGGAAAAATACTTAAAGCAAGTAAAGCGATCGGTTTGGAAGTAAATCCCAAAAAGACAAAGTATATGATTATGTCTCGTGACCAGAATATTGTAAGAAATGGAAATATAAAAATTAGCGATTTATCCTTCGAAGAGGTGGAAAAATTCAAATATCTTGGAGCAACAGTAACAAACATAAATGACACTCGGGAGGAAATTAAACAGAGAATAAATATGAGAAATGCCTGTTATTGTTCGGTTGAGAAGCTTTTATCATCCAGTCTGCTGTCAAAAAATCTGAACGTTAGAATTTATAAAACAGTTATATTACCGGTTGGTCTTTATGGTTATGAAACTTGGACTCTCACTTTGAGAGAGGAACAGAGATTAAGAGAGTTTGAGTACAAGGTGCTTAGGAAAAGTTACACAACACAGAACTGCACGCATTGTCTACTTCACCTGACATAATTAGGAATATTAAATCCAGATGTTTGAGATGGGCAGGGCATGTAGCACGTATGGGCGAATCCAGAAATGCATATAGATATGATATGATATGATATGATATGATATGATATGATATGATATGATATGATATGATATGATATGATATGATATGATATGCAGCTTCACTGCAAACCCAGCATTCTCCAGTCTTTCCTATTTTCTGCCTTCCTCTTAGTCTCCCCATATGATCCATATATCTTAGTGTCGTCTATCATCTGATATCTTCTTCTGCCCCATACTCTTCTCCCGTTCACCATTCCTTCCAGTGCATCCTTCAGAAGGCAGTTTCTTCTCAACCAGTTACCCAACCAATTATTTTTCCTCTTTCTGATCAGTTTCAGTATCGTTCTTTCTGCATCCATTCTTTCCAACACAGCTTTCTTTCTTACTCTGTCTGTCCACTTCACACGTTCAATCTACGATAGCACATTGCATTAAATAAGACAGATGTATTTCGATTATTTTCACTGTAAATATATTATTTACTTAATTTTTATAAATATTCTTATGTAACCCATCGTTTCTTGTAAGCAGTGTTTATGATAATGAGACGATCATCATAGTTGTATAATATTAAAACTCGAAGATCCGTGCCTGATTCTGAAGTACAAGGTCAACATACATTCGGCAGTAAATAGCGTTCCTTGAGTTTTTATGTTTCTGTACACCACCATCTTCTGCCACTAGCAATGAAGCTTCAATGTATACTTCGTGTTGTAGTCAACTTAACTCATCGGTCTCCAAGATGCTATGTCTGATGATGATACTTACAACACTATATTCTGGCCACTTTTAATCCCAATAATTTTGCTTAGTTTGTAAATTGTTTTGAAAGTTACTGTATGACTAATCCCCATTTCAGTTTGGTTGATAGGCTTTCTCCTCTACTCACACTTTCTTCCATCCGTGAAGGGGAAGCTGCTACTATCCATCTTACTAACGTTCGACTGACTGACTTTCAACATAGTGAAAATTCTTAGTATTGCAAATGTTTACCGGTAATCTATATTTCAAAAATCTATACTAAGCATTTGTATTTCATTTTATTGTTGTTTATATCAACTGGCACATTAAAAAGCTACTGACAGCAGAAGATAAATGTTTTCTTCACCCCTAGTTGCTACTCTACAGCATAAACGACGGGACAATCTGCACTGTGTCACTTCCCCTTGACTTCATAATACAAGCTAACATTCCTTAATTTAATTAATTATTAGTTGAAAATATTGTAAGAACGACACTAAAATATACTGAAACATGTAATTGTCAAACATCTGTGTCACTGTATTTCATATCTACTTATGTACTTTATTTAATATTTTATTTTATTGTGTGTACAACTTTGGGGATGCAGGTATAAGAGATAACAGCTACCGGCCTGTTACTGACGGACTCAGGGGCAAGTAGAAGGGGAAAGAAAATCCTTCGCATCCTCTCAACTTGTATGAAATGTCGTTTAGACCAGGCGTGGAGAACTGAGCGACAATTGTGGTGTTACGTCACTCATCGGATACGTCACTCACCCCTTCCTTCCATCCCCGCGTCATTGACTTTGTAAGGGAGGGGATTTGTATTCAGTGTCTGTCTTATGTGATTGCGTACGGGCCACAGATACGTCATTCAACGCCGGTGGATTGTGGACGGGGAAACAACACTTTCCCCATGCTTTCCACCCCTCTCTCGCCAATTCTGCATCCCCGGACTAGACGAAAAACCTGTCTCCGTCTAAACCTCAACTTTGGTTCTTAGTAAGTAATTTATATCTTTACTAACGGAGCCATCTTGACTCCAAGAGATGGGGAGAAAGGAGAGCTCAGAAGGAGGTAATGACAGAAAAAAGAGCGAGAAGAACACAGAGGAGTGGAGCCTATGTTGAAGTAAAAATGAAGGTCATTAATTCATGATGAGAGATATTTTTCATAAACAAATTGTGTTTTTACGTCGAGCTGATTCTCAGAGTGAAACTCTGCAACATGTGTACGCTACACACGTAGGCACGACGCAAGCCATTGCTCTCATCAACTCGCAGATGGCGCTCCCACACAAATTACTGTACTCTTTATCATAGAGCTGAGGCCGTACTCATTAGGAATTCAGCGTTTGGAATCAAACTGCTGAAATGACGGCAATTCAAGAACAGCTTAAAGGGATTTTTTCTCGCGAAATATTAAGATCTCTCTTAATATATTTCTCCCAAAGGCATAGCTGAGATTATAATGTCAGATGAGCTTACTAAATAGTAAAAAATTACGACAATAACTAAAAAACAACCGTATAGTGTTCTTTTTACTCTTTACCATGTAATTTTGTTCAATAAACCTGTTCCATATCTCCAATATTATTTAATGTGTATTTATACAGGGACATCATTTTATTTTTACTTCAACTTTTATTGTACCTGAGTTTTTTAATGTACTTTACTCCCACCCCTTCTACTAACAAAGCTCCAACTGTCCTCCACACAGGACAGAGGCCACAGTACTGAGTTAGTGAATATGGTACGTTTCAGAAATATATTCGCATTTTCCAGTGACGAAAACTTCCAATATTGAATCATATTTTCGCACAGGTACTGTCGTCCGTTTGCCTATGTCGCGTCCCGATTTCCCCCACCTGCTTGTGCTCTCTCCACTGTAAAGACTAGTGGCTGGGCTTTCTTAGCTCTTTTCTGAAAACATTAATTTCTGTTAGGAATTAATTGGAAGTACGTAATATTATGCAACTGTTTAAAATAACTGAAATAAAAGGGCCTCGTTAAGTAATTAACTATTACGTGATCCCCCCCCCTTTCTACGATCCTGCAACATAACCACTTGGACGGACATGTCTGAAATGAGGAATAGATGTATTAATTTTATGTTTTATATTTCCGCTGTGTCGACTGTTAGCTGGTGTGATGTCAGCGCCAACTCCTGGGAGAAAGCAGAATCTCACGCTCAAACTGGTCATTGAAATCAGTCCTGCTACATCAAAGGTACCGACGCGAAGTGTCCATACTGTGCAAGTATCTATACTCTGGCTCTGGTATATTTTATAACGAAAGAGATTTTCACGTTTTATTTGGAAGAAAGAATCATATTTCGGGCGAATTCCCCACAAAATCTGATTCTTGTTAAAAATATCGCGATTATGAAGCAATTTCTTGGATTTCTATCAATTTCGAGGAACCTCGCAGATATACGCTATTTCACTTAAGGGAAGAGGATGGTATTTTTTAAAACTTTTTTCCTATTTGGTGTAAAATATTAATTTTTTGTCTGTAGAGAGCTCATAGCTGTGGCAACTCAACTAAATAAAATTTAAAAAAAAATTATTTGGGGGCCAAAATTTGAAAAAATATATATATATACCCAATGAAGGATTGTACTAAAACCGATATATCTAAACCGTTTTTAAAGATAGATTCAAACAATTTTTGCAATGTATTTGCAAAAGCATATTCTACAAACTGTCTGTAACTGAATTTTGATATTAGTCCCTACGTTTGTAATATAAACAATTAAAATTTAATAACAATTTTCTGATTTCCTTTCTTGCAAACAAACGGACGTATTTTTAAAATGAAATCAATTAACAAAATTGTGTTACAGAGAAACGTTTCCTAATAGTCTAAAGAATGTGTGTTCTAAATTTCATGCATGTATCTTTAATAGTTCAGAAATTATATCCATTTTTGTCAGGCAATGTAGCAAAAAAAAATGAAGTTACTCGAAACCCCATAAAAGCGGGCGTGTTATTTAAAAATCCATAGCGCAGGAAGTTTAAAAATGACGTCTCAACATCTGATAAGGGCACAAATTACCCACAAAATGTTACGCAATGCATTCAACATATATCAAAGGGTATTTTAAAGAAAAAAAAATTGAAATTTTAATTTACCGGAAACAACAACAAAAGTGGACGAGTGATTTAAAAATCCATAACGCAGGAAGTTTAAAAATGGCGACTCAACATCCGATAAGGGCACAAATACCCACAAAATGTTATGCTATGCAGTCCACACATATCACGGAGTATTTTAAAGATTTATTTTTTGAAAATTTACTCATTTTTCACCTAAAAATACCATCCTCTCCCCTTAATTTTGAACTTTCATTAAGGGATTTGCATTTTCCACGCACAAAATTAAGTTTTTAACACATTTCGCGTATATCGTTACTACCACAACATCACACCTCTACAGAAAATATATTAATTTCAACGAAATTACGTATAGTGCCCGTCAGAGTGGTTAAAGTGATTATGATTTAATTAAATGCAATAAACAGGCTTTTACATATTTTTTAATGTTATCACATGCGAGATAATTATAAAATAAACGCAAAATCAGTTTCATGTTTGGAAAACTTGTTATACGGATTTTTATGATCTGATAATTTCAATACATATCACAACGTTCTGTAACAAACATGCATTGAATGGCTGTACTCCACTATATCCATTTTACAACCTCTAAATCTGATTCCTCGTTCAGATATATCGACAATATATCAATTTGTGTCAAGCCTGCATATAAACATTTTGATGATAACTTGTTTTGAACGTTATGTTCTTATCTGTGAAATAGCATGTAGTTCGAATATTTACAAAGCAATATGTACTCTGTCGGTTAGAAATGTCGAGTTAGTCTACCGTGAAAACATCAATATTTCATATTTATTTGCCGTAACTTCAAGGGCAAAAGAACAAAACTTATCTCCAACGGGAAAGGAAAGATTTGTGGGATTTCACTTACGAATTCCTACTTAAAATGAAGCAATTATTAGTTAAATTCGTTAGAGACCCACAAATTCTTAAAATCACCGTCATTGCACCAAATATCATTTTTCATTTTTACTTTTTTTTAGACTGGGTTATTTTACGTCGCTGTATCAACACTTCCAGAAATGCATATAGAGTGTTAGTTGGGAGACCGGAGGGAAAAGACCTTTGGGGAGGCCGAGACGTAGATAGGAGGATAATATTAAAGTTGATTTGAGGGAGGTGGGATATGATGGTAGAGACTGGATTAATCTTGCACAGGATAGGGACCAATGGCGGGCTTATGTGAGGGCGGCAATGAACCTGCGGATTCCTTAAAAGTCATTTGTAAGTAAGTAAGTATGAACATCTCAGGTTATTTAGCGTCTGAATGAAATGAAGGTGATAATTCTGGTGAAATTAGTCCGGAGTCCACCACCGAAAGTTACCCAGCATTTGCGTATATAGGGTTGAGGGAAAACCCCAGAAAAAAACTCAATCAGGTAACTTGCCCAGACCTGGGATTCGAACCCGGGCCACCTAGTTTCGCGGTCAAACGCGCTAACTGTTTCTCCACAGGTGTGTACCATTTTTACTTTTTCATAGACGATAGGAATGATATTAGAAAAAAATTGTATTTCGAAATTTCCACTGAAATACTCGTTTCCAGTACCCCTGTTACTGAAGAAAGTTGTTTTGAGTTTGTCCTCGATATGTGTGTGTCCAGTGATTTCTCCTAAATATTTGGTTGAATTTTGTTCAAATGCATTATTGCATAATTAACGAGGGAACTTAAGCGAGAAGTATGGACATAAAATTCAATCATTTTAGTAAAAGATTAATCGCATTTTATTTCTAAACAAAAACACATAACGGCACAAATTATAACTAAATAATCGAAATCAATAACAAACAGTTTAACCGATGGAAAAAGTGGCATGAAATTCATGAATTCCAACAATATTATTTGTCTGAAAAATTTTTATGCTGTTCATGATTGTTATTGTGAACATGGTTGGGATTGTAAAGATGTCTGAGGTTTGAAATAAAATTTAGATACTTTTCTTCACTTCTGCTTTCACGCATTTAAATTGAACACGGCAAAACCTTCTCGTAGACAACTTCATGCTTCCTCATTCCATAAGGCCTATCTTGAAACAACAACGCAATTCATAATCCAAACGATTCACACATCCATATGACACCAATGAGTAGTTTAAAGTCGTGATATACAGTTCGGGCCATAAGTCACCATATCCATAGCTATTTCCTACTTCATTTATTAATAGACTTCGTTGAATTGCCACACGCAGCATGCAATCAGGTTGCCGATGTACAGTAGTGTAGAGGAGGTGAGCGGCAGCCCGGTCTCGTAGTATAAGCAGTTCATGTTAAGCGTTGTGACCGGTCCAAATAGAGCAGCTACAGCTAATGTATAGCTATGTAAGCACTTGTTTTTGCATTACTGTGGTTGGAATAGTCAAAGCTTAACATTTGTTCATTGCAGACAAGAATTCAATCAAACATACTACAATGAGAGTGTTGCTGTTCCAAATAATTGCCCCTGGAATACCCTTACCCCCGCAGCCAGTCATGTCCAAAAGCATCACTCTGTTAGAATCGTCTAAACTACAACTCTCAGAAGCCCTTAATATAGTGGATAAAGTATCACAAACAGTTATCCAAAATAACAATTCACTAATTTCAGAAAAAGTGAAACGTAAGTTGAGAAACATTATTGCTGAAAATTCTGCCTATTCACAACTTCGTATTATAAATTATTTACTATCAGGTCACGACAAGACGTCTGAAGTTGGTGTACTAAAAAGTAGTGACTTCCCGTTCTTCAAATATGCATCTATTACATCGTGTGATGTTGAACGTACATTTTCCCAATATAAAAAACTGTTTGAGTGACCATCGGGGGAGGTTCACTATGCAGTCGCTCAAAATGTACGTAACTCTTCACTGCAATGCACATATTCAAGAATGATGTGAGTGTCTTACATTAAATTTTAAAAGTTAATATATCTCAATATAAAATAATTGTGTATTTACATGTTTAGACATTTCCTACTTCAATGATCATTCATTATATTTCTTGAATGCAGGATACAGGTTTTATTGTAACCGCAGTATACTGCTCAGTGTTTACATCGGAGCCATACTCCATCCGTTGCACGTCCCCTTCTGATACAGTCTATACCGCGTGCGCAGTAAACCTTGCGATTATCGTGGCAATTTCACGAAGCCTACTTATTAATGTATGCAGAGTTGAATACGTCTCCAGGTCCTTTGTGACATTTTACGTAACTGCTGTGGTGTTATATCTGCAAAGACAGCTCTCACAGCGTTTTTCAGATCGTCGTTTGTTTGAAATCGTCTAGCAGCCACTTTTCCTTTTATGTATCCCTACAGGCTGTTGTCCGATGTTGTCAAGTCGGGACTTCGTGGAGGCCATGGTAATGAAATCTGTTCAACAGATCCATCAACTGCAGCACATATGTCGAGTCTGACGACTGGTCGAACACTTCGGGGACTTTTTTCATCTTGTATGGTATTTCCGATAAGCAAGTTGTAATACTATATTAAATTCAAAGAGCCGTCTGTGCTTATCTAATTTTATATAAATTGATTACAACATAAACGTTTTCGGCACTAATGTGCCATTTTCAAATGTATGAAAGTTTGCCTAATTACATATTCAAATAGATGCACATGAACTGTGTGAGTGAGACATATATATGTACCCTTGATGATTTGAACATAATATTTAAAACACTTTTATAGATAATTAAAATATACAGTTATTACTAAATTAAAAACAGTCAACTAATTTGTTCTTCTGCTATATTGTCCATCTTTTTTGTAGAAGAATGTGGTTAGATTTACATCATTGTTTTGTCCAATGCAGTTATCCAGTCATTAAAATGTTGTTAAAATACACTATGAAATAAAATGTTAAAATACTTAATGTTGACCTGTCCTATTCATTGTTATTACACAAGGTTCCTTGTTTGTTCACCTTCACAAGATGTAGCACTTTTCCAAAATGGAACATGATACGAAATAATGTGAGTTACAGTGATACCTGGCTATTGTTTTCCTTCGGTTTGCCGTTGTTGAAATGTTACAAATTATAGTTGTCACCGTCCGATTATCAGCCTAGCAGTACAAAAGTGTCAAAAATAATGGCCTACTTTTACACACGGAAGTAAATAAAATACATTATTCGCTTATTAATTAATATGTCATCGTTATTGTAGGAATTGCCTATGTAAAGAGACGGCATCCCAGATGGCTGAGTGGATTATTTCTGGAAATACTGTGATGCTAAAACCAAAAACAAGTGAGGATGGATCCGCCAATGTAATAAATCAGGCCTAAATGATGCGCATTTCATTTGTTCAATGCTACAGTTTCAGGAAACATTGATATCCACACATCCTGAGAGACTTCCTACACCCTTTAGAAGGCACTAAGACAAAATGAGCCATATAATCTGCCTGCTATTGGTCCTAATGTAAATATTAACCAGGTGGCAGTCATCTCAAGATATTCTACTCGTAGAGAAATAGTGCACAATCTGAATCCACGTACAAAATAAATACAGGGACGTCATTTATTTTTACTGACATTTTTAATATTAACCTGGCTATACCTTTGGTTTAATGATTGAGATCCGGAAACACAGTGCTACCTCCTTCCAAGACTGGAGTTCGATGGTACTGGCGTAAAATACAAACAAATCACTTCACTAGGTATAAGAGGGAATAAAAGTAGTTCATCCATTTACGTAAACTAGGAAATATCGCGATTTTGAGTTTGATAATTTTCATTAGGTTTTTGTTTAATCAAAATACAGTACAGTGTTAACAATAAGTGTTTTTACTCACGAAATGAGTTATCCATGCGAACGTATTCATTATACTGTCTACAGCACATTGGCGTAAAATATAGAGAATGAAGTTAAATTGAAAAATAATCATAATATGGATATTTAAACACATTTTTGAAAATGGTGGCCGTTCATCTCGATACAGACTTCAGTTCTTTTGTGCCTATTATCGCACTATAAACTATTGCATCTAATTCCAATTACCAGTTTCGTCCTTCATACTTAGTAACTCATGTTGAAATAATTCTGTACCTACTCTATAAAAGAGTACCTTACGTACTGTAAATTCAGTCTTTATTTCTGCCCGACCCACACAGATAAAATTACTCAGACATGCTATCTACTGTCAGTCCAAGTGGTTATGTCGCAGGATCGTAGAAAGGGGGAGATCACGTGATAGTTAATTACTTAACGAGGCCCTTTTATTTCAGTTATTTTAAACAGTTGCATAATATTACGTAGACGTCCAATTAATTCCTAACAGAAATTAATATTTTCGGAAAAGAGCTAAGAAAGCCCAGTCACTAGTCTTTACAGTGGAGCGAGCAGAAGCAGGTGGTGGAAATCGGGATGCGACGTAGGAAAACGGAAGACAGTACCTGTGCGAAAATATGATTCAATATTGGAAGTTTTCGTCACTGGAAAACGCGAACATATTTCTGAAACGTACTATAATCACTAACTCAGTACTGAGGCCTTGGTTCTGTGTGGAGTTCGTTAGTAGAAGGGGTGGGAGTGAAGTACATTCAAAAACTCAGGTACAATAAAAGTTGAAGTAAAAATAATATGATGTCCCTGTACAAACCAATAGGGGTATTGTGATGATCTCCTTTGCTGTTAGAGCTGGTTTGTGAAACCGATTTCACTACCTATTGTAGCTCCACAAATTTATCACGATGCTTGGTGAACTCCAATCCCATACACTGCCTGAAATTCAATGAGAAATTTCTTTCCCCATTAGAATACGATCCAGCGTTCATTTCGTAACGCGAGTCAGGCATTAGGTACGCCTTAGACCACGACGCTACGGCGCGGAATATTTACCGTTCTAGAAAATAATTTTCTATGAAATTATCTGGTAAAACGCTGTGTTCATCGGCTCATGATAGTTCACAGAAACTCCATTAAAATAAAGTTAAAATGAAACGCCTGTAGCCAATTTATTGTATATGGTTAAAGTAGAGTACATGAAGTATTCTATTATTTATCGTTTCCATTATATTTTCCATTACTCAAACCCGGTGAATTCAATACAAAACAACTGTGTGGATTGACACTCCTGTCAACACAAATTCTTATAAAAGAAATGTAAATAAATTGTCCTCGATCGCCCTTTTTACAGAAACCTTTCAGTTCAAAGTTCACCAATATCCCATTTTAACCGTTACTAAATTACTGTTCCAGTTCAAAGAAATCAATAAACATAAACAAATGTTTATTAAACGTATTATTCATAACGTGTATGTGTAAAGGCTTCTTCACTAAGAAACAGGTATTAATTTTCAAGGTGTATTCATAACTCTAAAATAGTAATATACGATACACGAGCGGTATGTTGACGTTTTCATGTTCGAGGAAAGATTGAAAAGCGAAACGTAGTTGAGCTTTTTTAATTTCCGAGAACATGAAAAGAAAACATACCGCTCGTGTATCGTACATTATTTTGTGCGAAGATCGTTTATTACATACCTGAAAGACGAATTTCTAATTAGTTGCAATGAAATCTCCATCTTGGTTTCTGTTTAATGACGGCAAATTTGCAAAACCAAAATATCTTTCTTCAACATTGTTGCTATAAAATGTTTTCTGTGTTTACTATACTGCAGCAGGCCGTGATATACGTCTGTCTTTTTTTCTCCCAGTCTATAAATGCGATGAGTTAAAACAAACGGTAAGGTTATGTAATGATTTATTTTTCATTTTAATATTTTAACAATATTATTTGTATAACATATTGCAGCAATAACATCAAATCTTGCGGCTTCCTTAATGTTACTTGTATCAGGAATGCAATAAGTTTCGTGGAGTAGTAGACTTTACTTAATTTTTGCAAATATTTAAAAACAATAATTAACATTGCAATTTAGGTGAAATTGCAGTGGTAAGTTTCAATTTATAATTATTACTATGTTAAACGTCTCTAAAAATAACATGTTAAAAGCCTAAAGCAGTAAAATGAATGTCGCGCTTAAGCGGTAAGAAGAGGGAAATTGTTATGTGTGTTACGTTGGGAATACTGAGTGTGGTATTTCACACTTACCGCGTATTGGTTTTGTGCGGAAAGCAAGCAAATACGCACGATCTCGCACAAACGTATTATTCATAACATGTATGTGTAAGAGGGTTCTTCGCCAAGAAACAGGTATTAATTTTCAAGGTGTATTCATAACTCTAAAAAGATTGATCAAAAGTCTTGGATTTAAATGGAAAAAAAATTAATAGAGGCGTTCTTGTCAAAAACAACATATGCTTTCAGTAAGAAAATTCCTCGACCTAAATCCGAAGGTAAGAACGAAAAACGACCATAATGAATCTACAGAAGATGAAGATACGTCAAGAGTGAATGAACTGGAGGATGACTAATTTTTATTACTTTAAATATTATTTTTACAAAATGTAAATTGTGAATTCCCTGCTTAATTTACCCATACATCACTAGGAGCTAAGCAGGATCAGAAAAGAATACTAACCTTGCTAGTTTGGCCTGGTTTCTTATCGTTATTTCTGGAGCTGCTATACGTTTCTGTGGCCGTCCTCTCTCTCCAACCGGTGATACGTTCTCTTCCATAATATTACATTTACAAAATGCTCAATTACAGCCGCTAAATTCATTGATATTTATAAAAATAACAAGGCAGATACAAGATACTCATCCACATCCCTATTCTACACAACAAGAAGTGTAGAAGCGGGAAGGAAAGACTGATCGGTCGAGAAGCGCTATAGGGGAGACTGTTGTACCTTTAGCATAGTGCACCTTTGAACATTTTTTGTTTTTTATTTTTTGTTACTACCTAGAGGACTCAAATTGAAGTAGATTGTAGAGAAAGCTGCTAAGTAGCTCTGGTCATAGTTTCAGTTTGATTTACTGCAAAGTGTAAGTTCTGTGAACGAAACAATTTCTTTAGTACCAAAAGTAAACATTTCGTTCATTGATATATGTTTTCTAACACAAAAGCAGATTGTATTTATTACTGTCTATCAAGTACAGTGTGTTCCGTATCATCTGGTGAGTAATAACATATTTTAATTTTCATGATTTATTCGAATCTCTAGTTTTGGGAGCCATGTTTATTTAAACGCGCACCCTCTTGTACCTTTGAACGCAAAACATCTTGTACCATGGGACATGTTCCAAGATACACGATACTATTGGTTTCTGTTTTTCTTTTATTTCAAGGTCATGTCACGAAGTAAGTCTGGAGTTAAGAGGTCGCCCAATTGATTCGGACGCCTTGAAGAAAGCTGTTGAAGCAGTCATTGCTTCTCCAGGAAATAAAATCTCAATCAAAGAAGCCTGCTCTGGTTTATGATTGCAAATACATTTTAAATATGATTGTCAGTTTTTACAGCAATATTCCGACCTATATTCCACGTGTTCCAACTTACAAGAGGGTATGTTCCAAGGTACATGAACCTGTTGTACCTTTGAACACATTACATATTCCTACATTTTATTTTTTTTCCATCCTTAATATATCTGTAAAACAGGAAAATACATACAGAAAGTTGTAAAGGAATCTTCAATAATTATTTTAAGTATTTCTTCATTTAAAAATTTCATTTTACAAAATTAAAAAAAATATATATAATGTGAAAAGTGTTTAAAGGTACAACAGTCTCTCCTACAACAGAACTCATAAGATCCAATGGATCATGAGACTTTTGACAGAAACCGGGAGGTTTTTCGCCCGTTTACACAAGCATCATGCAAGAAATGTGACAAATTAACCTTTGAATCCTGCTCTACGCAGATAACCGCATGGGAATAGAACAGTATCTCAATTTTTCATTTTTGGAGCATGTGATTTATGACTCTAACTGACTCAGATAGAAAATAATTATGCCTTTTGCGGGATTAGAACCCACAACTGCGACTCTAATGTAGTCTTAAAAGATGTGTTTGAGTAGTTGCATATGGTGTGAATAATATAATATTTATCATCGTTTAAAGTATTGAAATAAGTTAATCCCCGATATTTCAGAAAAATCTGTATAAATCTTTATCCTTGACAAATAAGAGAAATACCAATACATGCATAGAAAGCACAGTCAGCATAGAGATCCCAGTTCAGTTATGAATTTAAAAACATAGACATAAAGCTGTAAACATACATAAAGAATTCGTATAAAAGAGTCATAAATAAAATTAATCTACCTATAAACAAAAGTGAAAAAAATTAGGTTGTGTTTTCCGCCTGGCATGATTCGGTTTGAATCACTTATGATATGCTGCAAACGTCACAAAAGCTGTCAAGGACGTCACAAGGTACTCAAATTACGAGAGGTTTTTACATGGTAATTTCGCTTTTGCATTCTCCACACGTACTTCAAACTAAAAAAAAAAATTATATGTGTGTGTTTGGAAAACAAATGTCATAATCAAGCGATCCCAAAAATAGAACTCCACTGCTCATATGCAGGCATTGAAACCCACAGTAAAAAAAGTATTTTATAACTCCGATGACATACACACATTTTATGGCTTCGGAAAAAAACTTTGAAAATAATACGAGTGCGAATACAGGGGTAAAAATGCACATAAATTAACAGCCACAGTGCTATTGGTTGCCAAAAAGTTTCCCCTTTCTCTCATATCATTTTTTAAAAATTCGGTAAAAAAATCAAGCATAAAACCAGTGCCGCCAGTTTGAGTATAGCTAAAGGGTAGCAGGGGGTGCATATTGCGAGGTGTGTGAGACGTGAACACGGAGAGGGTGAGTGAGGTTGGAGGGGTGTAGTTTTTGATATCTTTACCATAGCGATAAATCGAGCAGCGATGGGTCTCCAGAGAGTATAGTACGCGGGAATAAAACAGAGCTAAAAATCCCTCCCGATATCGTTGAACATGGGGGAATGAGTGGGCATAGGGAGAGGGGCTATGTTTTCTGCAGGTGTGTGGAATTGGCACGCCATATCGAACTGAACCCGCTCCAAATCAACAGGATACGAAGTTTCATGCAATGAGTGTGTGTGTATTTCTTATTAAATCCGCAGAATTCTGTTCTACCAAACACCAAATCTGTTTCCTCTTCCTCAAATATTTAAAGCGAGGGTGAATTTTCTCCTCCCCTTACATATATATATACACTGATACGGTAAAGAACAACTTACTGTAACGATCGGAACAGGTGCATGGAATTGGCATGCTTTGCCACCAACATGCTACCGCTGTAAAGTTCTCTACAAAATAGTGTAACATCTACTGATATATTTAAAATTTAAGCTAACAGCAGTTCTTGACAGTTTTATAAATGAACAACGAAAAACAAGATAACTAAACTGCATTTAATAACCTTTAAACAAATGATCACTGAACAACAAATTTTGACATTTTTTTTTCTTGCCAACTAATTCGTGTGCACTGAATTCGAATCTGAAATCCAAAATTCCCTATCACGTACAGTTTTCTCTGTCAATCACATTTCATTTTTTTCTTATAATAATGCTGTATTTTTGTAAATTCACTTTCACAAACAAAATTTCACTAAACACGGCATTCAAAAGGGTCAATTGTATTTTAAAGGGATGTAAAGAATATCAATTTAACGTTATATAATTTTAACAATTACCATATGCTGCGTGATCAGTTCAAAGTGTGTCATGGCTCGCTGTATGTCGTCATGTGGCTAGCCGATGAGCCTAAAGAATTCAATCTTCCTACACTTCCGCAGAGGCGTATTACCTACGAGCCAGAGAAGTTGCCTTGCAAGTACGGAGTTCATTCTGAAGAGTACGTACCGATACGTACGGTAACGCCGGTAGTGGCAGGAATGTGAACTCTTTGGAAACAAGTACTGAGGTGAGTTTTTTCTTACTGTCGGGATATGGGGAGAGGGTTAAGACGATTTTTTTAATTGGGTTATTTTACGACGCTGTATCAACATCTAGGTTATTTAGCGTCTGAATGAAATGAAGGTGATAATGCCGGTGAAATGAGTCCGGGGTCCAGCACCGAAAGTTACCCAGCATTTGCTCGTATTGGGTTGATGGAAAACCCCGGAAAAACCTCAACCAGGTAAATTGCCCCGACCGAGATTCGAACCCGGGCCGCCTGGTTTCGCGGCCAGAAGCGCTGACCGTTACTCCACAGGTGTGGACGTTAAGACGATTACTTACGTATTTGTTGACATTAACTTCGACGGTCAACATGGACACGGAGCATTTGATTTGTGTTGTGGAATGTTGCCGTACGCAACCGATGATAACAAATACCCTGCGTACGACTTGTCCGCGCAAAACACAGTTCGAAAAATGTTATGGTAGCACTCAGACCGTACAGACCGCCATCTGTTGCTACGACGTTCAAGTTATACAGTACACGTTTTCAAGTTCTGATTGAACGACTTGATTAATAGGCAACTTCTCTGACATAAAAGCTGAAACTCGCTTCAAATTGCTGACTCAACAACAGTGACTCATGACACACTTTGAAATGAACACCCAGTATTTCTATCACGTGTATTTAATAGTAAAAAAGACAAAAATACTTATTTTTTAGAAAAAAATATCTGGAAGAATTTCTTTTGCTGCCGGATGCACAACTCTCACTTACAAGATACCAGCAGTAGTCGGCAAGCATGTTGGGGAACTATTTTCGTGAATATTGCCTTTCCATCAGAGATTTGTTGATGAAACCTTTCTCAGAGTTCGTCACGGAGTGCAAAAAGTGGATTTAAGGGCCATATTGCAACCCACTGTCTCGTATGCACGTAACATACTTTTCACCACTTCAATATAGTTATCGGCTCTAGTATTACCTAGGAATTTTGAAGATACTGCCTTGAATGCACGCCTTGCCACTTTTGCAATTTCAGGGAGTTTCTCCTTGATCAAAGGGTCTTCCATGACTGAGCGTATTTGAGGACAAATCAAAATGCTATGTTTTAATATCCCTTTTACTAATTTAGAAAACTTATTCCTCAAAAATTCTTAACCAGCCGCCAGCGAGTGCCATTTGACCAATCTCTCAAATTTCGAGAACATTCACTACATCAGATATTAGGTGCAAAAGTTTTAACCTGATCCAGTTTCGAATCGAAATACAATTCGTATGGTTTTTAAGGTAACTAGGAAGTGTAAAATGGTCAAAATGACGTTTTTTTAGACCTAACCAAATCTATATTTATCTAGGATTCATTTGTTGTATAATTTATTGACAAAAAAATTTGAAGTCCAACATATGTATTTTAATGCCACGCCCAATTTCAAACTTTTTTAAAATCCTGAAATAGTTTTAGAGTAAAATCATAATAATTTCTACAGGATTTTCTCATCATTATCTTTATTCTCGGTTTTTCGTTTCAAAAATGGACACGTCCATCTCTGTTTATTTAGAAAAATGGACAATGTAATGTTTCTTAATTTCCAGTAAACTGAATTTTTCAAAATAAATTGCAATTTTTCACATGATTGGTTGGACCAATCTGAATGAAACTTTGCACACACATTATTAAATCATGTGTGAATTCTGTGAACTAAAATTATTTAAATATTTTAATTATTTCATAGAAGTACGTACCAATAATCACTGCAAAATATAAAGAAAAAACATTAATTTTTCAATTTTCCAAAACAAGTCACATATAATTTCCAAACCTAGTTTCCAAAATTAAATTATGTCTTAATCTACGTATGTCAAAAGAAATTCATTCCAATCACTTCACTAGTTTTTGAGAAAAAGGGGCATTTATATCTCATTGTTTTCACTTTATTTTCTGCAATGTTTTTCTAAAATATTTTATTAAAATGTTTATGGGTTTACTAAAATATTGCAACTTATAAGGAATGTTCATTAGATTTTTGTTTATCTGTTTTAAAAATTTCAAAACGTTTACACAGTACAGGAATACAGTAGAGCGTCTCGTTTAGGCACAGTGAAAAAGTAAAGAAAGTGCAGGTAACGCTTTGGGGGGGGGGGGAGGACGAGCCGTACGATAAACACGAGGGATGCACAAGGTTTTAGTTACAACATTTATGGCGGAGCATTAATTGAAATTATATTTTCCAAAAACACAAAACAAAAGAACACAAAGAACATATTGTAACAAACAAGCAATAACGTTGAAATATCATTTATTTACACTGCAATTTTAACAAACAAGCAATGAAATGATAACCAAATGTTGAAATACAATTTAACACAATAATATAAAACATAAAATAAAAATCAAAATTTTGCAATAGTCTTTACTTTACTCTGATCTCATTCCCTAAACTCTCATCTCATCTCATTCGCAATATTTTAGTAACAAATCAAATTTTGCTTATATGATTTGACGGTCATAAATTTCATTCTCTGTATGACTAACATAATATCACCGTCTTCTGTGGCCGAATTAACCAAACTACAGTATATTGATCTGAAATGACAACATTATTTCCCAAACATAATAATTATTTCTCAAAGTTCAATTTAACATTATAGAAGACGGTGATCCCTTCTGCTTGAAAACATCATAAGTTAGCAAAATTTGAATTTATTGAATTATTTCAACATTACAATTCCTTGTTTTTTAAAATGTGTATATGATGATGTTATGCAATTTGTGTTCTTTTATTTTGTGTGTTTTTGGAAAATATGTCAATTAATGTTAATTAATATAATTAATTGCAACTATAATCTCGTACATCCCTCGTGTTTATCGTACGGCTCGACTCCCCCACATGTTACCTGCACTTTGTTTACGTTTTCACTGTGCCTAAACAGACGCTCTACTGTATATTGAATGTAATTTTAACTAATCTATATGTAAATGCCATTATTCCGTACCATTCCGTCGTCTGAAACCTCGGCATTTTCTTGGACTAAAATTTAAATTGGGAATGCAAAATAAAGGAAATATCCAAGAGAGTGTGCTATACCATTCATTCTCTTAACCCATTCAGAAACTTCCTCCCGCCAGAATTAAAATAGACTTTAGTGCAAACCCTCGTACTACCACTGTTTGACTATTGCGACGTAATACTTACAGACTTGACAACTGACCTTTCGAACAAGCTGCAGCGTGTGCACAATATGAGTGTCAGATTCATCAGCAATGCTCACAAATTTGACCACATTACACCCTCGTTCAAATCTTTATCCTGGCTGCAACTTAGTAACCGTAGAACACTTCATTCGCTCTCTCTTCTGTTTCGAGTTCTCCACACTTCTACTCCAAATTATCTTCGTTCCCGGTTTAACTACTTATCCTCCAGTCACAATCTAAACACCAGGTCACAGGAGAGCCAAATCCTAGCAATTCCTGCCCATAGAACATCCCACTATTCATCCTCTTTTACTGTCTCAGTCCCCCGTGAATGGAATTCTCTACCTCAGAAGATTAGGGACTGCCAGACAATAACCACTTTCAAGAAAAGAGTAACGATTTCTTACGGGCGCAGTCAAATTGAAGTTATAATTGTGACCGAGTTTAATAATTTAATTTAATTTAGATATGACTACGATTACTATTATTATTATTTTAATTATCCCTTTTAGGTGCATTTTATTATTACATAATTATTTTACAGGGTTGTGAAGATGAAAAGAATTGTCATGGTATTATATTTTTGATTACATAGACATGTAGGGCCTTGGAGATTGGATTGCTTTGCCAGGGCCACCTCCGATACAACACAAACATTTAAGACATTATACAGCATTGTATTGTAAAGTATTAAGGGAAGGATCGCCGTTATATTCATAGTACAATCCTGAAATTTTGAGGAAATCATGAAAAACCTGGATTTGAGATGGAAGAGAATGCGAAGGGCCTCTAACGCTCTAGCCCTCCGGTTGATATGACTAACATTATTATTATTATTATTATTATTATTATTATTATTATTATTACATAATTATTTTATTGGTGTTGTGAAGATGAAAAGAATTGTCATTGTATTATATTAATTGTATTATATTTTCTTGTATTGTAGTATTGTATTGCTTTGAATTGTATTGTATTGTATTGTATTGTATTAATTATGTTATATTCATAGCATTGCAGTAATTTTCTATCATACTGATTGAGTGGAAGAGAAGGCCGAATGGCCTTAACTCTGCCAGTTAAAATAAACCTTTATTATTATTATTATTATTATTATTATTATTATTATTATTATTACTATTATTACATAATTATTTAATTGGTGTTGTGAAAATGAAAAGAATTGTCATTGTATTATATAAATTATGTATTATATTGTCTTGTATTGTAGTATTGTATTGCTTTGAATTGTATTGTATTGTAATTGTATTAATTATGTTATATTCATAGCATTGTAGTAATTTTCTATCATAGTGGTTGAGTCGAATGGCCTTAACTCTCAGTTAAAATAAAGCAATATTATTATTATTATTATTATTATTATTATTATTATTACATAATTATTTTATGGTGTTGTGAAGA
The DNA here is from genome assembly GCA_025594305.2 of Periplaneta americana. Taxonomy (NCBI): domain Eukaryota; kingdom Metazoa; phylum Arthropoda; class Insecta; order Blattodea; family Blattidae; genus Periplaneta; species Periplaneta americana. Next base: position 21,731,953 of record JAJSOF020000005.1, read on the forward strand.
TGAAAAGAATTGTCATTGTATTATATTAATTATGTATTATATTGTCTTGTATTGTAGTATTGTATTGCTTTGAATTGTATTGTATTGTATTAATTATGTTATATTCATAGCATTGTAGTAATTTTCTATCATACTGGTTGAGTGGAAGAGAAGGCCGAATGGCTTAATTCTGCCAGTTAAAATAAACCATTATTATTATTATTATTATTATTATAAATAGTTTTAACTTTGACGATGCCGATTGTAATTTTATATTATTTTATTATTTTACATAAACTAAAAATAATAATAATAATAATAATTGTAATAATAATAATAATAATTTTTATTTATTTATTTAGATTATTAACTTTGCAAAAACAACAGCACAATTAATTACAGTTTTGCACGATACAAAACAGAACAAAACAACAAATGATGATGAGAATGAATGATAGAAAATGGCAATGAGATGAAATACAAACAATATAATTATTACATCAATCATTGATCAAATAATAATTATAAAATTATAAAATTAGTACAATGAGTTTGAAATAATGGAATGGTTACATGATTTCAATAGACCAAATGCAAGAAATATATGGACAAATAATAATAATAATAATAATAATAATAATAATAATAATAATAATAATAATAATAACGACCGCAAAATGTTTTTGTGATGTTATGAACTGAAACACATTAATAATGTTTATCAATATTAAAGGAATGAGTTAAGACTGTTAAAGCCGTGAGCAGTAAGACAGAACAAATAGGATGAACTTGATATACTGCACAACCTCACATACCGGAGGAGTAATTTAACCTCCAGCCCTTTTAATTAGGTTGTGGCGAGACCAGCTTACGTTGCGTATGTCGTCACCGCGCTTGTTGTATTTCACGCACGACTACGAATGTCAGAGGCTTTCAATGTACATTTCATACTTTGCTGCCGCCAACCCTGTTCCGAGTTGCGCATTCAGTTTGCAGCGGTTAGCTCCCGAATTTAAACGCGTTACGTGGTTTTTCAGAACAAGCGTAATTACTGTTCACTTCAAATCCTGACGTCTATGAACAACGCACATTTCCTGCACTAAAAACTCGGTTTTATTTTTAGCAAAACGATTATTCTCGTTAAAAACACACTTTATAACGTTATTTTGTTTCCGATGTTGGTACTATAACTGCAGAAATAGCGTTGACATTCGTATGACGTACATTTACTGATGGCGAAGTGTCAGTTGTTTCCATTGAAATAAAAGTGTTATTATAAAGGCTGCGGTAAAACATCCTCCCTAATTTAAAGTTTAAATAAAAAACAGATTAATAAAAATAAGGAAACTTTATTGATATGAATGGTATCTAAAGAGTATTTGGGGCTAAGCGGGATGAAGTTACAGGAGAATGCAGAAAGTTACACAACACAGAACTGCACGCATTGTATTCTTCACCTAACATATTTAGGAACTTAAAATCCAGACGTCTGAGATGGGCAGGGCATGTAGCACGTATGGACGAATCCAGAAATGCATATAGAGTGTTAGTTGGGAGACCGGAGGGAAAAAGACCTTTAGGGAGACCGAGACGTATATGGGAGGATAATATTAAAATGGATTTGAGGAGGTGGGATATGATGATAGAGAATGGATTAATCTTGCACAGGATAGGGACCGATGGCGGGCTTATGTGAGGGCGGCAATGAACCTTCGGGTTCCTTAAAAGCCATTTGTAAGTAAGTAAGGTAAGGTATCTAAAGAGTGGGAATTTAGGTTTACATGCGTTGCCATAGCGATATCAAATGACATGCGCAAAACAAAAGAATTGAATAGGACATTGAATACACGGAATTGACATTCAATTAGTGCAAATTGTAATCTGTAACGAATTCAAACTATGCCGTGGACGGGTGAAGAACGTGCTTACGCTGTGGTATCGTTTCTGGTAAGTGGTAATTGCTTTGTCGCTCCCAGCGTGCTTTTCGGAGAAGCTTCCAGATTCCCCCTCGTGGGGCAGTTCCAGATCGGAAAAGCATTAACATGTGGGTACCAAACATCAGAGCAAGTGGTGACATGATTAAAAAGGGAGGAGGAAGGGCACGCAGCGTTGGAACTCAAGAAAACATTAATTCAGTAAGGCGTTCATTTCAGTAGTCTCCAAAGAGATCTACTCGAAAACACGCTAGTGCTCTTCACTTATCCGATCAGAGTGTGCGTCGAATTTTGCACGATGACTTACGATTTCATCCCTACAAGATGGTCGTTGTTCAAGAATTGTCTGAACGTGATTATGAAAATCGTGTGAGGTGATGTGCAAACATCCTTCAAAATGTTCCTGAAGATGCTGTGGTTCTTTTTTATTAATGCAGCACATGTTCACTTATCGGGATGCGTGAATCATCAAAATTTTCGATATTGGAGTGGACAGAACCCTCGTGAACTTCATGAAAAACCTCTACATAACGACCATGTTACTGTATGGTGCGCTGTTGCAAGATTCGGGATGCTTGGTCCTTACTTTTTTGAAGAGGATGGTGTTACTTTGACAGTAAACTCTCAACGGTACACTTCTATGATCAACAATTTTTTGGCACCAAGACCCAATGCGCTGCAGATTGACCAGGTATGGTTTAGCAGGATGGAGCGCCACCTCTCACACAGCTCAGATTTCTCTTCAAGTCCTGAGACAGACGTTTCCCGGACGGTTAATTTCTTCACGTGGCAACGTCCCCTGGCCAGCATGATCACCAGACCTTGCACCCTGCGATTTTTTCTATGGGGCATCTTAAGGCTGAGGTGTTCAAACATCGGCCGAGGACTTTGTCAGACATAAGAAATGCAATACAGGAAGAAATTGGTCTTATTCCTCAAGAGATGCTACTTACACTGATGCAGAATTTCCGACGTCGCATTCAACAATGCATTGACAGTGAAGGACACCATTTGAGAGGCACGTTACTCAAAAAATGAAAAATTCCCACTGTTACGATACCATTAATATTAATAAAGTTTCCTTATTTTGATCCATCTGTTTTTTACTTAAACTTCAAATTAGGGAGGATGTTTTGCCGCACCTTTATATGAAACTCTAAGATCTGTAAGATCTCAAAGTGAGATATTTGTCACACAGTTTCGGATCCCAGGCGGCAGACTTCTACGATACAAGGATACAAAAAATTGATCCCATGGTATGACAAATGTCTTAGTTCCAGTAGGGGATATGTTGACAAATAGCGCAACTATTGCTGTATCTGTTTCAATAAATCTTTCCATGAAATTATGTTTTTTTCTGTAAACGATCCAAGGGAAAATCACTTTTTGGACGACCTCGTAATTGCGGTGCAGTGGCCAAAATTTTTATAAGCACTAGTTTTAACATTATTGACATGGTGAAAGGAAAAAATCTGCCCCAATCAGAATAATCTGCTTGTTAGTTTCCCTTTACTGGCCAACCCTCATGCACTGTGTCACAGATGTGTGACAGTGGCACAATGTCCAACACACTATGTGCAGAGGTGCACTCATTACGAGTGACTAAGTGGCCGGGATCCGACGGAATGAGTGCAGTCTTAAATCAGTAAGTTGATTATTTACGCATTATCATATTACTTGCCAGTGAATTCTGCTGTAGGTCTTGAAGTAGGGTCTTATACTTGATAAGAATATTTTCTTATCACTCTTCAAGATATTTTATAATGAAAGAAAGTGAAGTTGTCTATGTTCTACATGATAGGCTACTGCCACATTTCAAATTTATCCATAAATGATCTTAGCTAGTCGATCATATGTCGTGCAATTCTGTAACTCGCACGCACAACGTGCTAACGATATTTGATATCAGTCTCACCTTGTTGATATCCCATTTTTACCTTTAGCTATTGTAAACCAGAACTACACAGTATTTCTTTACTAAAACCTTCACTGTGTTTATTTGTAACATAAAATGTCATGCGTAAGAAAGTTAATAGAACATAATACAAGTCCACACCTGTAGAGTAACGGTCAGCGCGTCTGGCTGCGAAACCAGGTGGCCCGGGTTCGAATCCCGGTCGGGGCAAGTTACCTGGTTGAGGTTTTTTCCGGGGTTTTCCCTCAACCCAATATGAGCAAATGCTGGGTAACTTTCTGTGCTGGACCCCGGACTCATTTCACCGGCATTATCACCTTCATATCATTCAGACGCTAAATAACCTATATGTTGATACAGCGTCGTAAAATTACCCAATAAAAACATAATACAAGCTTTACCTCCTTTCTTAATAAAAAGAATCTTTCTCTTTCGACTCATCACTAAAGGGAAATGAACTGGAGATTATATTATTCTTCACTTAAAACGAGCCGCCACTTACTGCAGACGTGAGCAAACTTGTATACAGACACTACAGTACAGAGTCCGTTCTGCCTGCACTGAGGTTGTGTTCACACTTCGACAGCACGAGTTGCCCACCCATGGCCCATACCACATTAGTTGTTTTGTGAAAATATCCTCTACAATATCATTCTTAACTTGCGTTTTCTCTCCGATTATAACGTTTCTAATTTTATCTCTTCTTGAAATGCCTGCTGATCGTCTCCAAATCTAAGGCCAAAAATTTATTTTTGAATGAGTTTTGCAATTGCCAAGTTTCTGCCCCATATAAAGTTGTACTTTTCACAATTGATTTATAAATTTTATATTTAGTTTCAATTCTGATTTCATTATCCCATAATACTTGATTAAGAGTGTATATTGCATATTTTCCTTTCTTCAAACGTTCTTTCATTTCTACATGGTTCCTTCCATCATCTGTGATTGTAACACCTAAATATTTATATTTATTAATATATATATTTAATAAACCTTTATTTTCAAGTATCAGATTTTATTTCTTTCCCCCAATAACCATATAAAGAGATTTTTCAAAATTAAATTTTAATCCACATTTTTCATATATTTGTTGTTTTATTTTTAAAGTTAAATATAATTACTACACTTCAAAAAAGTCACTTTACATGAGAAAAAACGCTGAAAAAATTCTGCAGATTAGCTACAGTTAGGGCACAAATGCAGGTATATTATACTATACTTCGAGTCTCTGCACATACAACTTAGGCTATATCATAATCATGTATGAAGGGGAGAGGATGGTATTTTTTGTGAAAAATGAGTAAATTTGCACAAAAAAAAATTCTTTAAAAAAACTCTGTGATATGTGTGGAATGCATAGCATAACATTTTGTGGGTATTTGTGCCCTTATCGGATGATGAGTCGGCATTTTTAAACATCCTGCGTTATGGATTTTTAAATCACTCGCCCACTTTTATTGTTGTTTCCGGTAAATTAAATTTTCAAAAAAAAAATTATTTTCTTTAAAATACCCTTTGATATGTGTGGAATGCATTGCATAACATTTTGTGGGTATTTTTGCCTTTATCGGATGTTGAGACGTCATTTTTAAACTTCCTACGTTATGGATTTTTAAATCACACGCCCGCTTTTATTGGTTTCCAGGAACTTCATTTTTTTTTTTGCTACATTACCAGACAAAAATGGATATAAATTTCTGAACTATCTAAGATACATGCATGAAATTTAGAACACACATTCTTTAGACTATTAGGAAACTTTTCTCTGCAACAGAATTTTGTTAATTGATTTCATTTTAAAAATACGTCCGCTTGTTTGCAAGAAAGGAAATCAGAAAATTGTTATTAAATTTTAATTGTTTATTTTACAAACGTAGGGACTAATATCAAAATTCTGTTACAGACAGTTTGTAGAGCATGCTTTTGCAATTACATTGCAGAAAACTGTTTGAATCTGTCTTTAAAAACGGTTTAGATATATCGGTTTTAGTACAATCCTGCATTGGGTATATACATTTTTTTTTTCAAATTTGGGCCTCCAAATATTTTCTTTTTTCAAAATATTTTTATTTGGTTGAGTTGCCACAGCTATGAGCTCTCTACATACAAAAAATTAATATTTTACACCAAATAGGAAAAAAGTTAAAAAAAATACCATCCTCTCCTCTGAAGTATAGTATCTATACTATATATACTCTCAGGCTCAGAAGGTTAAAAATTAAAGAAAAATAGGTTTACTTACATACAAATGCACCTAGTTCAATTACATTTGTAGCCGGAAATGATATCACAGCGGAAAAAAGCCTTTTCCATCCAAACTGCTAATATTAAGAGTAACTAGATTCCGAAAATGAACTCTCTGAATTAGCAGCACAGGAACTGGGGCCCACGTTTGTTATCTAACTGATTTCTTCCACAGGACTCTATCCGAAAGATATATTGAACGTTTGTTTTCCCCAGTGGGAGTCAGGCAACCGCGCCGATACGGTGTTTAGAATAAAAGTAGAGTACAGGCGAATGTTAAATTCAGACATTCCAATTAGAGCCACGTACGGCATGATGAATAGTGCCGAATTTAGACCAGAAGCCAGCTAATGACTCACGTGCGGCGGATACTTCGCGGCTGAGTGGTAACCATTCTCACTCTAATGGCATTCTCCGGTATGAATACCAATACAAGAGCTACAGCGAACATGGAAAGAGAATCTATGTACTTGAAATGACTAATTAAAACAACATTTTCAGTGCTAATATCGTTGTAATCATCATCATCATCATCATCATCATCATCATCACTGGTTCCATATATGGAATATGGTGCTGCATGTTGGGATCCTTACAGATTAGAACATATTAAGACACTGGAAAAGATTCAAAAACGGGCTCTGAAGTGTTGTCGGAAAAATTCACCATTAAAATGGGACACACTCAAGGACAGGAGAACGCGAATTCGATTATGCGCACTGTTCAAAACATATAGAGGTGAGCCTGCCTGGAGAGAAATAAAAAATAGATTGCAGCCGCCAAATTACTCGTCAAGGAACGACCACTCATATAAATTGAGGGAAAGAAGACAGAGGACGGACATTGGAAAGTTTTCTTTTCTCAATCGTACTATCAGGGACTGGAATGCTTTACCTGCAGACTTACTAAAGGCTTTACCAACAACCAAAAATGCATTTAAAAATAGGCTTAAGGACCTGACTAATAGACGGTAATTATACACAGTATTTAAAGGGTGTAAATGATATGTTGTTATTGAGGTGTTGTATCAGTGAAGAAGTATGTCGTGTCAGTGAAGTGTGCTGTGTAGGTGAAACGTATTCCTGTCAGGGTAGCTTTATAGTTTATAGTGGCAGTGCAAAGTATTTGAACAGTGAAATGTTTTTGAAGTGTTAGTGAAATCAGGATAGAACCGGTGAAATGTGTCGTAGTTCCAGTGCAGTGAGTGAGTTGACAGCGAAATGAGTGTAATGTTGAAAGGTACTTGTGCAGATATGAACATATCATACTCGTGGGTTTTAGTTCGATCTTAGTTTTAAGATACAAATTAGAATATTTCAAATGTTATTTTAAGTGATCGTTTCATTTAATTTAGTATATTCCCTGTTGTTGTTATTATTATTATTATTAATTATTAGTATTAATTATTAGTATTATTATTAATTGTATTTTTAATTAATAAGTTTATTATTGTCTTATTGAGTGTAATTAATTACCACTGCCACCGGGTATATACCCATTGCAGTGTGAATAAATACATACATATCCTATGCCAGCGATGTCAAAGAAAGAGCGCATGAACGACGTTCGATTCCTTCACGTGCTTACGTGCTGGAGTGGAATTCCGTAAACAAAGAAACGAGCAAGACATAGGGGCGGACAAAGTGAAAATGATCTGGTGTCCAGATATAATAATTCGTTACACATTTGTTTACACATTTTTATTAAATTCAGTTATCTGATAGCTGAATAATTTATGTATGCCATACAATAGTCAGCCAAGATTAGTTTTGTAGACTATTATAGCAGAGTACTGTTTTAGTAACTTAAAAATAACATAACAGATGGAATGATTTCTGAATATTCTTGGTTATTACAATTACTATCTTCAGTAATAGCGAAAATAGGGAAAATGAACATTGCAAAATGAAGTTTAATCAGAATAGTGAGCCAAGGTTAGTTTTGCAGACTATTATAGCCGACAGCCATATAAACTTGGAATTTTAATCTGTTTGTTTTTATTGATCATTGCCTATAATTACGCTAATGTGATTCTGACAAATAAACATGATTGTTTGATTGATTGATTGATTGAATACTGCTTTATAATGATTTCTGAACATTCTTGGTTATTAAAATTACTGCTTTATCTTCTGTAACGGCGAAAATAAGGAAAATTAATATTTGAAAATGAAGTTTCGCCAGAACCGTTCCTACGATTTCTGTTCGATACCGTCTTGTAATATTTGGAACTACAGTAGAACCTGTATTACCCGTGTAATGAAGGGGGTGGAGTGAACGGTTAATCGAAAAAATCGGATAATCCGTACCATAAAAGGTTTTCATAAATTAAGTGCATAATACAGTTTCGTAATTTTCTCCGTGGTCTTTTGTTTTAATACGCTAGGTAGTGGATCAGAAGTTCATTAATTTAACTCTGGTTTTCAACGACCAGTTTTTAATGGCCAAGGAAATTCCTTATGATGGCTGTCTGTGGAAAGATAGGAATAGTACAGATCTCATGTAGTAGAATTACATACTCATATAAAGTATATTTGATTTCGTTAAATCGCACACAAATGTAATTCCTTTCTCATATTCTCATGCGACGTGAGCCACAGTTTTTTTTTTCACAAACCACTATTACTTTTTCGTAGCACAACACGTTTTCTTTTGACACCTGTGGAAGACATTCTACATAGAAGTTAGACGGTACTGCCACTCGAAGAGTAGATCATACTGTGTAAGGGTAAAGGTTTGTATAAAAACACTCTGTAGAAAAAATTCGTCCTAATATAATGTAGAGTACTTCATATTTTTTTCTGCAGAAAAAAAAAGAGCGAGATAGAAAGAGAGTCGGATAATCCACCAATCGGTTAATAGGGTGACGGAAAATCGGGGTTCTACTGTATGTTATTTGAAGTAGCAAGTCGAACCGTAGCACTTATACTGTCATCAGATAATTTGGCCCTTAGTCTTGACTTTGTTAGCTTCAGAAATAAAAAAAAATTGTTCACATACATATGAGCTACCGACAATTGTTATAATTTGAGTTGCAAATTTACGGACCATAGGATTCAGTTCAGGGCTCAAACATTTGTAAAAGGTAAGGAGGTCCTGATTATTATATGCATGTTTTAATAACGTTCTATTCCCAAAATCAATTATTTCTAGCTGCAATCTAGTGGTACAGTTTCTATGTTTGCAGCAAGAGGTCGATAGAAAAGTTCTAGTTTAGTTCGCTGGGTGCATGATTAATGCCAACTGTATATTGTACAACCCTCACTGAAGCACGTATTCGTAGCTGGTGCGCTCTGCGTGCTCCACTAGCGCAAGCGTTCTCGTAGCGCATATACGCTCTGATTGACATCACTGTCCTATGCAGACGCTGATTTGCAGAAACTTACTCCTTTATTTTCTATCACACTTCCTTCAATTTATTATTCCATCAGATTTCAGCACCCTAATCTACACCATTTTCCCACCTCCTTTCCGTTCTTCTCACTCCAAGTTATCCCCTTCTGTGGCAACAATCAGCCTTATATTTCTTTGATCAATATTGAGTTCTGCAAATATACCTTTCAGATGTAGCTCCCTGTGAAGCAGACTCCCTGTTCCGGGACCGGATATCGAACCCGGGACCTTTGGCTGAGCGCCCAACGCTCTACCGAGTGAGCTACTCAGGAACTGCACCCGACACCGTTTCAATTTTTCCATTTATATTCCATACTTCAAAAATGGCAGTATACGGATACAGTACATCAGTTATTCATAGATTTCAAAAAGGCATATGATTCGGTTAAGAGAGAAGTTTTATATGATATTCTTATTGAATTTGGTATTCCCAAGAAACTAGCTCGATTAATTAAAATGTGTCTCAGTGAAACGTACAGCAGAGTCCTTATAGGTCAATTTGTGTCAGATGCGTTTCCAATTCACTGTGGGCTAAAGCAAGGAGATGCACTATCACCTTTACTTTTTAACTTTGCTCTAGAATATGCCATTCGGAAAGTCCAGGATAAGAGAGAAGGTTTGGAATTGAACGGGTTACTTCAGCTGCTTGTCCATGCGGATGACGTGAATATGTTAGGAGAAAATCCACAAACGATTAGGGAAAACACGGGAATTTTACTTGAAGTAAGTAAAGAGATAGGTTTGGAAGTAAACCCCGAAAAGACAAAGTATATGATTATGTCTCGTGACGAGAATATTGTACGAAATGGAAATAGAAAAATTGGGAATTTATCTTTTGAAGAGGTGGAAAAATTCAAATATCTGGGAGCAACAGTAACAAATATAAATGATACTCGGGAGGAAATTAAAACACAGAATAAATATGGGAACTGCCTGTTATTATTCAGTTAAGAAGCTCTTATCATCCAGTCTGCTGTCAAAAAATCTGAAAGTTAGAATTTATAAAACAGTTATAATACCGTTTGTTCTTTATGGTTATGAAACTTTGAGAGAGGAACATAGGTTAAGGGTGTTTGAGAATAAGGTTCTTAGGAAAATATTTGGGGCTAAGAGGGGTGAAGTTACAGGAGAATAGAGAAAGTTACACAACACAGAACTGCACGCATTGTATTCTTCACCTGACATAATTAGGAACATTAAATCCTGACGTTTGAGATGGGCAGGGCATGTAGCACGTATGGGCGAATCCAGAAATGCATATAGAGTGTTGTTGGGAGGCCGGAGGGAAAAAGACCTTTGGGGAGGCCGAGACGTAGATGGGAAGATAATATTAAAATTGATTTGAGGGAGGTGGGATATGATGATAGAGACTGGATTAATCTAGCTCAGGATAGGGACAAATGGCGAGCTTATGTGAGGGCGGCAATGAACCTCCGGGTTCCTTAAAAGCCAGTAAGTATATTCCATACCTCAATTGGGCTGACAAGACGCCAGAAACCCAACATGAGTGCACACAAACTCTATGTGCCTTGAATTGTGACTCAATATTGAGTTTCATCACGGACTCATTTAAATGCCTCTTGCCAATTCAAATGTTTTTTAATCACATCTGGTAAAATTAAATATTCTAATGTTTTATTTTCAAAAGGAAAATATTTTTACAAGTTTTATGGGTGTTGCAGCACTTACTCATAGAGAGATCAGCTGTTTGTGTGTTTTTCAAGGAGCTATTGTTGAAGAAATAGTTTGAGAGATTACACTGTTAATTCCAGAGCTCCAGAATCAAGGAACTTTTTACTCTGTAGTATATTCTTCCTGACATTTAATTTTAGAGCCCTATTTATGCCTTATGCCAGTCTTGTGAAGGTCAATGGCCACTACAAGGGGGTTGTTTTGTTTTTGTACATATTTTGAAGTCATGATATTGTTCCCCTATCTGAGATTGTTTATAAAGGGTTCGTTGCAAATTAATGTTAGGTTCTTGTAATTCACGTTATGCCATTAGTGCAGGGGTTCCCAACCGGTGTGCAGCGCAGCTCCATGGGGTGTGTCACGAAATTTTGAAATTGAAAAATAAATGTTATTGCATCCAGAAAGTGTCTTTACAACGCATTTTTTTATTTGCAACGAAGTTTTTGATATGGTACATTTTATTTTGAGACAGACTTTATTAATGAAACGTGAAAACCTACAACAATGCTCAGTTCAATTTTTCAACCATAAGGACACGTATTGAGAAACTCTGTGCAACCCACCAAGCGCAGACTTCACCACATTAATTTAAATAGGCGAGTTTTCAAGAACGTTAAGAAAAAATTTTTTTACGGACATCCAGCATAGATAGGTTGGAATTTTTGACAAATACACTTGTTTTTTCCTAGTGCCACTCAAGTTGCTGCTTTTTCTTTTAGGATTTTCGATTGCGTCAACCTATCTACAACACTGGATCTCCGACACTACATAGAAATGCTTTTTTTTCTGGCAGAACGAGCTGGAACGGTGTTCCGCCATCTTTTTGTTGCATTTTTCATCATGGAACCGAAATATGTGTGAATAACTAAGTGTTTAATATAATTGAAGGGTTCACAGCCATACTGGGCAAGCGCCATACATTAAAAACGGAGAAAGTAAGGGTTAAAATTAAATGAATGCCATAATTCATTGAAACATACAGCAAGTAATATAAAGTATGCACACTAAAACTAAATGATATGCCAATCTTTATTAAACTATGGTATTCACTTAACTTTAACCATTGCTTTCTCCGTTTTTAATAAATGGCGCTTGGCCCACTATGGTTCTGAACCCTTCAATTCTTCTTTGAATTCCGCTTAGATCTTGAACGTTTAGTTGGACGAAAAGAAGGTTAAAACGACAAAATTCCCGTGCACTGAACAGTAATCTCTTTTGATCCTAAAATTAGAGAAGGAGTTTAATATTTTTCATACAGTTCAGGACTAATTTTGAAAATTTTGACACTTTATCTCCCCGTCCGCTATAAAAATATTCTACGCAGAGTTCGACCACCTTTTCCTCCAGAAGAAAAGTAGTGGTTATTATTATATATTATTACTATTATTATTATTATTATTATTATTATTATTATTATTATTATTATTATTAAAAAGGTAAAGGTATCCCCGTAACATGCCATGAAGGCACTTGGGGGGCATGGAGGTAGAGCCCCATGCTTTCCATGACCTCGGCACTAGAATGAGGTGATGTGGTCGGCACCATACTCTGACCGCCTTTTACCCCGGGAAAGACCCGGTAATTATTATTATTATTATTATTATTATTATTATTATTATTATTATTATTATTATTATTAAAATCAAATAAGCTTGTCGCGATATCTTGGACGTTCAATAAATTGTGTCGTCAGTCAAAAAAGGTTGGGAACTACTGTATAGTGTACAGGTTTTCTAAAAATATAATGGAGAAGGAACTTCTTGACTAAATCAGAAGGAATAATTGTCTTAATAAACTATTATTAGTCACAATAAATAAACATTTTATTTCCTAAAGCAATTCCCTTCCTCTACAAGACCCGATAGAGTTGAAGATTGATCGATTCTTCGGTTTAGGATTTCCTTCTAGGTCAAGTTTAAAATACAAGCTTTTCAGGTGCAAGATGTCTCAGCGTCAAATGCCTTGCTTTAGGCACAAGTTAATATTCATACTCAGAGCAGGCACTGCGGATGTTCTGTACATCCCATATGTCCCATGCTGCAGGCCGCATCAACACGGAGTGATTGTTCTTGACAGGTAGTTTGGGATGCCAGTGTTAAGCACCCATTACTGCACCTTAATGATAACTGTCTCAACCGAGGTACAAACACGGGCTATCCATAATCAAGGCTACGTGATATAGCACATAATATCCCCATTCAAGCTGATGTTCGCCATTACGTCAAAATTATTTGCAACATCGTTACTTATGCCGAGCAATAGTGTCCAAATGGATGCTCATAAAATTAGTTTATATGGCTACACAACAAACACACATACTATGTATGTATATTGGTGTGATTATTATATGAAAGCCAGCGCTGCATGAAATCTAAGCTGCTCGATAGATACGACTCATCTCGAGTTCACTTTCGGATAGTCTACTATCAGTCTATTTCAATTGAAGAGTCCACTGCAAGAATGATGGATGTCATTTGGAATACATTTTGCAGGAGAAGCAATTGAAAGTTTGAAATTCTTAGCGCTCAAAGCTTAACTGAGATTTTCCAATCATTACTGGACAATGACTATCAGTGTTAATGCCATATAACTCTCTATGTACATTCTAAATGTATTAAGGGTATATGCACGTGAACGATCACAAATATTCTCAGAAAATGGAGGCTCTAAATTTCTAAAATTTTATAAGAAAATGAACTCATAATTGAACGAAAATTACAAGATACCACAACAAGACTTATTGGAACTTAAATATTTGATAAAAGTATAAAAAGGTTACTAATATTTATTAGATTTCACTTTTTATTTTAAATTAAATTTTCCCAAGTTTAAAAAATTTTCACACATATTATTTCATAACTTCACAACCATTAAAGATAAAATTCTGAAATTTTGTACACTGATTTAACATGTATTTATGCAAAATGTAGACTACAATAATGCACATTTCTTTGAAAATAGAAAAATTAGGTCACAAAACATTATGTAAATTTTAATATATTTTATATAGGACAAATAAAAAATTAATTGTATTAAAATAAAGAATTCTATATGTCTGAGGGTGGTCTACTTTTCAGAAATAAATGTTCATTACATGCAGGAAAAATATGAACGATGTCAGGGAGACCATAAAAATGTTACGGTTACCAAATGATGTAAGTGCAGAATTTTGTTCTTTTTTTTTTTTTCATAATGTGATAAAACTGGTTTGAAAAATATTATTAGTAACCTTTTTTATACTTTTATCAGATATTTAAGTTCTAATAAGTTTTGTTGTGGTACCTTGTAATTTTTGTCAAATTGTGAGTCCACTTCCTTATAAAAGTTTAGAAATTTAGAGCCTACATTTTCTGATAATATTTGAGGTCTTTCATGTACATATACCCTTAAGCTATGCATTGACAGTCTTGGTTCATTTTCGACAAGAAAGTGACATCCATCATTCTTGCAGTGGACTCTTCAATTATTATTGCCCATGGCTAGAAATGGGAACGATATATCGGTTTTTACGAAATACCGATATTTTCGTTTCGATGTAGCGATATATCGATATCGAAATTTTGATTCAATATATCGTATAATAAATCGGTTTTCTCACAAGTTTGTCGATTTTTTTTTTTTTTTTGTGGAATTATTCTATCAACAACAACAAAATCCACACTAGACAACTCCGATAATTCCCAAGAGATGGCGCTACTGAAGGTGGACAGTTACATAATTGTGCAACCTCACTCAATACCTTGTTCTAATTGGCTGGACTGGAATTCTAATTCAAACTGTTTAATATGCAGCACCAAATTCAAAATGCAGAGTGCGCGAACGTGAGACAGACGGGAGATTTTAATATTGTTATTAATGTTCTCCAATGCAGTCTACATCTGTGGAGAACGGTCAGCGCGTCTGGCCGCGAAACCAGGTGGCCCGGGTTCGATTCCCGGTCTATGAACTGGAAGCAGGAAAACTTTACTGTCTGGACTGACTGGTCTTTTTCCGGGTCCTTTCACTATAGAACTCAACCCAGTATGAGCAAATGCTGGGTAACTTTCGGTGCTGGATCCCAGACTCATTTCACCGGCATTATCACCTTCATCTCATTCAGACGCTAAATAACCTAAGATGTTGATAAAGCGTCGTAAAATAACCTACTAAAAAAAAAATTCTCCAATGCAGGTGCAACTCCCACTCTGAAAGGGAATCGTCTGATCTCAAAACGAGTATCAAAACTTTTATTTCTATATTCTGAAATGGAAAGAGAAACAAGGATTTAATACCGATGTGACATTTGTTTACGTCTATGATTTCTATGCACAACCTAGTGCTGACATTGTTTTCTTATTATATCTTTTAATGCATAAAAATTCTATCCCTATAATCATCACCATTGTTGTTTGGAATGTTGGAGTGTAACAATAACTTGCAATGGGAACTTACTATAGAAGGATTGTATCAAATCAACTGTGAAGTTTGTTAAAACTTGTAACATTCTAAGTACGGTTTACTTACATTTAAAAATAATTACAAGTTCTGTTTACTTACATTTAAAAATGATTACGATGTTAGGTAGAAAAGACCATTATATCTGTGTCCTGGATTGAATACTATATAACGTTAGAATAATTGAATCATGTCCCAATATGAAATACTCAACCATGTAGAGTTCATTTAACTCTTTCCAACTATATTATTTAAGCTCCCTTGCCTCCACCATATTAATTTCAATGGTAAAAATGAATATTAAAATTTAGTAATTTTATTGTAATACGGTAAATGTACGCCTAAAAATGCAATTTGCTTACGGAATAGCGATATATCGATATATTTTCTGCGATATATATCGTTTATCGAAATTAGGTTTGCAATATATTGCAATATCAATATATCGGTATTTAATTTATTTTCTCCATCACTACCCATGGGGCACAGAGTGCAATTTTCCCAGTCTAGATGGACAAAAATCAAATTTCGACTTGTTTAGTTAGGCATAGGTGAATATGAATTCATGTTCTTTAACATTTAGAAAATTCTGTGAGAAGTATCTTTTACTGTTTTATCAGCGGCAAGCTGTATTTAGAAGGGTATGAACAATGAGTTCTTCCTAACACATCTCGCTCCGGTTCAGTCGTAGACAGAGAGGCTTACTACGTGGGTGAAAAAGAGCCAATTGTTAGTGATTTATTGTGTTGCAGGAAATGGAATCTGTTCACGTTCAGATAAGTACGTTCTTACTAATATAAATTTAATTACATGTTTGTAAACTATTTTTCTTCTTACAGTACGGTTTAAATATTACAATTGAAAAAAAAATGTTTTTAAAGTTCTCCAAATATAATATGAGTTCTAGTACAGCCGGTCACGTTCGGTTACAATTCCTTCACCATGTAATACAGCTTTATTTAGAGTGTTGAATCCCTGTTTTAAAGTTTGCGCGTTCTTGAGCATTTATCAGTAATTATTTTTTTCAGTTGTGGGCATACGGTATCTCTTCCAAGTTTGGCTTAACAGCGGAAAAGAATCATGGAATAGGGAAGTTTCTAATCACTGTGTGAGTGTTTTAAGCCTCTAAATTATTCACATGACATCGAATACCAGGTTAAAAATACATTGGAACATTTTTATCTATACTTAATAAACGCACAGTGAATCAGAAAGCAAATCACTAGCTCGACAAAATTAATAACTTCACTGTATTTTAACGAATTGTTAAGAAACTTTGTATATGACTTAAAGATGGCACGAATGTTTGTGTACAAACTCTGATTACCCTTTATAGCGGGTACATTTTGACAGAATTAATAACTTCACTGTATTTTAACGAATTGTTAAGAAACTTTGTATATGACTTACAGGTGGCACAAATGTTTTGTGTACAAACTCTGATTATCCTTTATAGCGGGTACATTTTGACAGAATTAATAACTTCACTGTATTTTAACGAATTGTTAAGAAACTTTGTATATGACTTACAGGTGGCACAAATGTTTTGTGTACAAACTCTGATTACCCTTTATAGCGGGTACATTTTGACAGAATTAATAACTTCACTGTATTTTAACGAATTGTTAAGAAACTTTGTATATGACTTACAGGTGGCACAAATGTTTTCTGTACAAACTCTGATTACCCTTTATAGCGGGTACATTTTGACAGAATTAATAACTTCACTGTATTTTAACGAATTGTTAAGAAACTTTGTATATGACTTACAGGTGGCACAAATGTTTTCTGTACAAACTCTGATTACCCTTTATAGCGGGTACATTTTGACAGAATTAATAACTTCACTGTATTTTAACGAATTGTTAAGAAACTTTGTATATGACTTACAGGTGGCACAAATGTTTTGTGTACAAACTCTGATTATCCTTTATAGCGGGTACATTTTGACAGAATTAATAACTTCACTGTATTTTAACGAATTGTTAAGAAACTTTGTATATGACTTACAGGTGGCACAAATGTTTTGTGTACAAACTCTGATTACCCTTTATAGCGGGTACATTTTGACAGATTTAATAACTTCATTGTATTTTAACGAATTGTTAAGAAACTTTGTATATGACTTACAGGTGGCACAAATGTTTTCTGTACAAACTCTGATTACCCTTTATAGCGGGTACATTTTGACAGAATTAATAACTTCACTGTATTTTAACGAATTGTTAAGAAACTTTGTATATGACTTACAGGTGGCACAAAAGTTTTCTGTACAAACTCTGATTACCCTTTATAGCGGGTACATTTTGACAGAATTAATAACTTCACTGTATTTTAACGAATTGTTAAGAAACTTTGTATATGACTTACAGGTGGCACAAATGTTTTGTGTACAAACTCTGATTAGTCTTTATAGCGGGTACATTTTGACAGAATTAATAACTTCATTGTATTTTAACGAATTGTTAAGAAACTTTGTATATGACTTACAGGTGGCACAAATGTTTTGTCTACAAACTCTGATTACCCTTTATAGCGGGTACATTTTGACACAATTAATAACTTCATTGTATTTTAACGAATTGTTAAGAAACTTTGGAAATGACTTACAGGTGGCACAAATGTTTTCTGTACAAACTCTGATTACCCTTTATAGCGGGTACATTTTGACAGAATTAATAACTTCACTGTATTTTAACGAATTGTTAAGAAACTTTGTAAATGACTTACAGGTGGCACAAATGTTTTGTGTACCAACTCTGTTTACCCTTTATAGCGGGTACATTTTGACAGAATTAATAACTTCACTGTATTTTAACGAATTGTTAAGAAACTTTGGAAATGACTTACAGGTGGCACAAATGTTTTGTGTGCAAACTCTGATTACTCTTTATAGCGGGTACATTTTGACAGAATTAATAACTTCACTGTATTTTAACGAATTGTTAAGAAACTTTGTATATGACTTACAGGTGGCACAAATGTTTTGTGTACAAACTCTGATTACACTTTATGGCGGGTACATTTTGACAGAATTAATAACTTCACTGTATTTTAACGAATTGTTAAGAAACTTTGTAAATGACTTACAGGTGGCACAAATGTTTTGTGTACAAACTCTGATTACACTTTATGGCGGGTACATTTTGACAGAATTAATAACTTCACTGTATTTTAACGAATTGTTAAGAAACTTTGTATATGACTTACAGGTGGCACAAATGTTTTCTGTACAAACTCTGATTACCCTTTATAGCGGGTACATTTTGACAGAATTAATAACTTCACTGTATTTTAACGAATTGTTAAGAAACTTTGTATATGACTTACAGGTGGCACAAATGTTTTCTGTACAAACTCTGATTACCCTTTATAGCGGGTACATTTTGACAGAATTAATAACTTCACTGTATTTTAACGAATTGTTAAGAAACTTTGTATATGACTTACAGGTGGCACAAATGTTTTCTGTACAAACTCTGATTACCCTTTATAGCGGGTACATTTTGACAGAATTAATAACTTCACTGTATTTTAACGAATTGTTAAGAAACTTTGTATATGACTTACAGGCGGCACAAATGTTTTGTGTACAAACTCTGATTATCCTTTATAGCGGGCACATTTTGACAGAATTAATAACTTCTCTTCTATATAAAAGATTTTTATGACACATAGTACGGAAGTTGCTGATAGGCATATATTTTTGTGCAGAAACAATATTTACGGTTCCGTTAGATGAACTACCCCTTTATAACGAGCATTCAAACAAAATTAGTAACTTCTTTCCTATCTAACAAATTCTTATGAAACTTTATACAGAAGATACAGGTGGAATATGCCTTTTTGAAATCTATGAATAACTGATGTACTGTACCCTTATACTCCCATTTTTTCTCCAATATCTGTCGAATACAAAAAATGTAATCAATAGTCGACCTATTACGCCTACAACCACACTGATGATCCTCAATAATTTCATCTACAAAGGGAATTAATCTTCTGAAAAGAATATTGGACAAAATTTTGTACGACGTCAACAAAAGTGATATTTCTCGAAAGTTACTGCAGTTAGTCTTGTCCTCCTTTTTAACAATAGGTACAATTATGGACTCCTTCCATTGTTCTGGTACAATTTCCTTTTCCCAAATAGCAAGTACAACCTTATAAATGTCGCTAGATAATGCACTTCCACTCTCTTGTATTAATTCTGCTGGAATTTGATCGATACCTGGAGACTTGTAATTTTTCAGCTTTTCTCTCGCAATTTCGACTTCTGAAAGTGTGGGTTCGGTTATAAATGGCTCAGCTGTTTGTATTTATATTATTATTATTATTATTATTATTATTATTATTATTATTATTATTATTATTATTATACGTGTATAGATAGTTCCTTTTAGTTTTACCCATTGACTGTAAAACGATCAGTCAGTTAAGCTATTCAAAACCTCTTTATGTTCCCTGTACGCCTGACCTAGTTCCCTTTCTATTACGTTGTAAAAAATTGCATAGACATTTTTGTCGTTAACTTCAAAGGCTTTTACGTTCAATCACATGTGTACATGAAGAAATCGGTTACTTTTATGAATCAACTACTCTGAAAAGAGACTTTGATCCAATTTCGTGACGCTGTACGCAAGGAATTTGCTGTCCTTCCTACTGATGCGTTAAGCGTCGAATTTTCCACATAACTGTACTTCTCATGCCAATACTAAAAGCCCTGTGGAATTTAATCATGGCAGACAGCCATTTTCCTGGGGCACGCACATAAGCTTTTTAATATAACGGGGAAACTTGACGTGTGGATTATCTAGCTATGTCCCCCTCCACGTATTTATTGTTACTTATTAACAACGTCTATCCCGGGAACTATTAAATAATGCCGCTGCTGAAGCGGGGAACATTTTTAAGCCGAGTACACAGTCGGAGGTAGATGGAATTTTCCTATTAAACATTTCACTTCTATCTCGTGTATGAACATATTCTGTCAAGTTTCATGTTCATAAGGCCATGATAAGCTAGTCGTGGTGTTTATGGTAATGGAAGTGCAGCACTGATATTGCATAGAAATCAGAGTGATGTGTTCGAATCTCGTATTAGGAAAGCATAACTCGTATTTCGTAAATGTGTACTACAATCCGAGGCGATATACAGGATGATCCACGAAGATCGTGTCATACTCTAGGACAGTCATGTCAACTGATGTCCATAAGAGCAAGCGCACGATTTAGAGCTCCAGGAGAGCCTGAGCTCTTTAAATCGGAAAAGAAAGAGACAGAGGAGAGAGGTAGTATATACCGCTTGGTGGAGCTTATACAGGGATGGCCAGCACTGATTAAATAGATAAAGGGAAGAGAACTTATTAAAATTGTGTCCATGTTAATTTTTAGATTTGTCTGAGAAGTAGCCTATAAGTGCATTATAAGAATGTAGGTTTTAATTTTAATGCTCATTTTTAACGAGCTTGCTTTCTTATTCAAATGAAATATTTTCTCAACTTACTTTACAGAAAAGTGAAATTTTCAGATATGTTTATTTAGTAGCCTTACAAGTACTGAAACAATGTTTTCATAAATCTAATACACAATATAATAATATCTAATACATTATAGTTCATGGAATTGCTTGTTGAATACCTGTCAGGTTGCGCAACTTCGCTTTAACCCATGACATATAGTAGATATTGTAACTATGTTGTTGTAAAATTGACAATTAATATGTAATGTATTTATTATTATTATTATTATTATTATTATTATTATTATTATTATTATTATTATTATTATTATTATTATCACTTGTCAGTTATCACTATCATCATTGCTATCTCTGTTTTCTTTCTTTTCTCTTGTATTAGGTCGATGAGAGCTCTATAGTGTTTTTTTTTTACTCTGTTGACCCTCTATAGGGCTTTAACTTAATTTGTATTATTTTCATCAGTGTTTGTATTTCTTTTTTGTATTTATATGTGCTATCTGGTAGGATGGAAGAAGGCCTTATGGCCTTAATCCTGTCAGATTAAATAGATAAATTATTATTATTATTATTATTATTATTATTATATTGTAAATACGTATTACTGAAGATGTGTATCCCCCTAATTAGTCCGGATTAATGAGGTTTTACTGTACATTTTAACGAAGATTTTGTGTCGCTATCAGCTGTACTGTAACATACACACTACAGACATCCAGAGAAAGAAGTTGATAAGGATACGTGTTATGGAAGAAATAACTGTGATTTTATCCAAAACTATTCAAAATCAGACACATGTATATGAACTTTATACTTCACAATATCAGGAATCAGATCCTAGAGTATGGCACAATCTTCGTGAATTACTCTGTAGTTGACAGTTTTGCTGTAAAGTAACTATGGGACATGATATGCAAAGAAAAAAGTTCTCTATTTGACCACGCTTTCCCATTTCTCTTTTTTCTTATCTCTTTCTCCCACCCCCTCCCTCCTACGTTTTTTATCTTATTTGTATTACTAACCATATGTTAATCCATATTTAATGAAGATCTTGATTCCATCTCTTCCTGGTCTCAACAATTTGGGCTTAACCTAAACGCATGTAAATCACAGGCTATTCTGTTCGCGAACCGTAGATTAATTCCTGAAGTCAACGACCTGAATATTCCACCTGTGAAACTGGATAAAACAATCATCCCGTTTAGCTCTACCGTAAAAAATCTCGGAGTGCATTTCGAATCTAATCTTAGTTGGGATACGCATATTAAATATACATGTAAGAAGGCATTCTCTATTCTCCATTCACTAAAAAGATTGTATCATTATCCATCTAAATTAAAACAGACGCTGGTACAGACACTCATTCTACCTCACTTCGATTATTGCGACGTTTTGTTCAGTGATCTCAGGATTGATTCCGCCCAGAAACTACAGCGTGTTCATAACGCGTGCGTCCGCTTCATTTGTAATGTTCGATACTATGATCATATCTCACCTTCTTTCGAGAAGTTATCATGGCTTAGGTTACATGAGAGGAGAAATCTGCACTCACTTTCTCTCCTATATCGAATTATGCACACTTCATCCCCTATTATTTATTCGCTCGTTTTCATACTCTCTCTCGCTATCATAATATTAATACTCGATCACAACGCGACAACACGCTAGAAATTCCACTTCACACATCATCTCTGTATTCCTCATCTTTCACTGTTGCTACCTCTCGTCACTGGAACTCTCTGCCGCCTGAAGTCAAGGGCTGCCGAACATTGAAATCTTTCAAATCCAAGTTAGAAAATTATCTTATGACGAGTTGCCAAACTAACTTACTATTATGACAAGTGTTGTATTGCATGTTTCCACGTATTCATATTTTTTTTTATGTTCTAGTGATATTTAACTTATTATATATTTTTGTTTTCATATTTTCCGATAATGGTATATCTCTAATGTGATAAGTTGAGCTATATATAAACATAATTTTCCTTACTGTGTATACTTAAAAATATTGTATTCATTGTATGCTTTGTACTGCACTATTGTATTGCTACTATTAGTATTATTATTACTATTAGGCCTGTTATTATTATTATTGTATTTATTATTATTATTATTATTATTATTATTAATATTATTATCATTATTATTATCATTACTATTCTTATTTATTATTATTATTATTATTATTATTATTATTATTATTATTATTATTATCAATAATTGTCTTATTTTTATACTTTGTAGGCCTCATTTATTTTTGACCTGCTGTTCACATTTTATTATGCTTTTTCTTTCTTCCTTTCTCTATGTTATATATTATGTCTGATTTCTTCTTACTTGTTGTTTACATTTTATTATTATTATCTTATTCAGTTTTGTGTGTACTTTGTAAATTTGTAGTGTTTCTATAACGCAGTTTTTACTCCTGGTTGAGTGATTTGTAGTGTTTCTATAACGCAGTTTTTACTCCTGGTTGAGTGTTGAGAAGGCAGTATGGCCTTAACTCTGCCAGGTTAAATAAATCATTATTATTATTATTATTATTTAATTAATGACAATATTTACATATTTATTTGGCAATGGACAGGCCAGAAGAGGCCAGTCAAACTCAGTTGAAGGGGAAAGTATGACGTCAACTTTACTCCAAAACTTTTAGACACGATTGATGTTCATGCACCGCTCTCAATCTCAAACTTTCTTCAGTGGCGGGTAGTACATAAACTCCTGTTGTAAAAACAATCACCACTTTAAACATAAATTAGGATATGGTTGATACGTCCACACACAAACTATTAAACATTCATCTATTAGTGATTAACTGATCGTAGACAACTCTTGTTTTGCACTAATGTATCAATATTCGGCTGGATTGTGTTAGTAGAGCAAAGACAAGATGACAATCGTTTATCCTCGAGCTTGCAGCTGATTTAGTTTTGGATTAATTAAAAAAAATACTGTTCACAAGAATATATCGACACAGACATTGCAATTATACGACCTGCAAGATATTTCATGTTAAGATACATTTCTATTGCCAATAACTAGTACATAAATCTCGGCCACTTTTCCGTAATGTTTTTATGAAACTCTTGACAACAAAGCATTTAACCATTTTGTCATTTATGAAATTAAAAAATCTCAAACAAAAACAAAATTCCATAAAATAAGCAACACAATAACAATTTTAAATAATTTCAGATCTGTAAGTTTGTTTTTCCCATAATCTTTGCCATGGACAGCATTAAAATCACATCTTATATTACAATGCCATATATAACGGAATTGAATGGAACATAATAGACATTCAGCTTTATTATCTATCTCAACAACAAAATAATCATATTCCCATTCTTCATTGAAGCTGTATATTGGTACTGTAGACAGTGCTATTTCCAAATATTCTGTAAACTACTGGCCAATGAATGTTTACGTTCTGCAGGTAACGACTAACTAAACCGAATGAAAACAGAGTCGCGGATAGGAGGTGGGGGAAGTACCGAAGCACCGAAAAAGCACGAAGTCGACTTTCAAAACGCAACATATTAACGAACTCGTGCAATGAGGCAATTGGAGGGAAAAAACTGAGATGTTTCTACTCTTTTAACGGCATGTATGTATGTGACATAAATTATTATGCTTGGAAACAAAAATTGTTATTTTATTTGAACTATACCAAAATAAAAAGAGGTAAAATTGATAGGAGATGTGTCTATGTATGTATGTCGGTTTTACTTTAAGTACCTAGTCTAATACAGAAATATCTGATGCTTTGTTTTCTGAGGTCAGGGGCACTGAAGACTAGTTATTTCTTTAATTTGTGCCGCAATTTGTCGATACTTTCTCAACAAAGAATGCATGCACCGTGAATCAAATAATCAAGTGCTTCTGAAGTATTTCGCCCAGGGAAATTTATTCGAATGTAACGAAGATAAGTTATTTTTTGAACTAGTGACCTGAACCAAAGAAGAAAATCAACAGAATTTTCTGCAGAACTTAAAACTTCAAGCAAACTTCTCTTAACAATTTATTAATAAAAAGACGAAGAATTAAGTCTTTCAGCGTAAAGTATAACATAAACATATGATAAAACAATAACTAAAAAAGAAGTGACGTTTGAATGTTACAGGCAACCATAGCCTTCGGAAGTGTATATTGTACATAAGGAAAATACCCCGTTTTTATCATTTTGTTCCAAGGCAAAATTTATTCCATTTGTATTATATTTTTCTCCTGAAAAATTACTCGTCTTTTAGAAAAATGCTCATCTTTTATATTACCACTTTTTGGCAAAAAAAAAGTCTCTACAAACACAGAACACGGCTGCTTACAATGGTAACTACCTACCATTGTTAAAGGACAATATTTGCTGATGATATTGTGTTTATGGCAACTTCAGAAGATAATTTACAACGTTTGGTTTACAACTTTAATCAAATGGCAGAAAGTTTCAATATGAAAATCTCAACTGACACATCTAAAGGAACCAGTCTGTAGCAAAATTTGCATCAATAATAAGATCATCGAACAAGTGAAAAATTTTAGTTATCTCGGTTACCAGATTTCATATGAAGAAGAAAAAGATTTGAATGAGAAAATTATTAAATTCAACAGAGCAATGGGGATAAATAATCAGCTATTCAAACCAACCTTAGTACAAAAACACACGCGTACCAGAATTTATAAAACATTGGCCAGACCTTTACTCTGTTTTGGTAGTGAAGCTTGGACGTTTCGTAATATTGAGTCACAAAGATAAACGGCGGCAGAAATGAGATTTATGCATCGTACAGCGGGATACACGAGAATGGATCACATTAGAAATTTTGACATTATGAAAGAACTGCAGATTGAACCGATTACGGAATACCTACAGAAATACAGACAAAACTGGAGATCACATGTCATCAGAATGCCTCGTTCTAGATTTCCACGCCAAATTTTAAATTACCATCCTGTGGGCAAGAGATCCTTGGGCAGACCGTTCAAGCGTTGGCAAGAGACCGTAACGGGCCACTAGGCCCAATATATGCAAGGATGATGATGATGATGATGATGATGATGATGATGGTACAGAGAAAATATTCGTCTTTTAGGTAAATATTCGTACCGGTATTTCATTTTCTGATTTATATTAGACCTATCAATTTTGTAGTCCAGAGGTGATACTCATCTTTTATTCCCTGACTTTTTTTTTCAATTTTAAAGTGTTTGTAGCTATGTTCGAAGGAAACCTGAGCGCCGAAAAGACCTAATTATTGCCTCGGATTCTACATTTTATCCCTAGCTATATTTATTCGTTGTCAGTCTTTTCTTTTATGTTGTCTTAAGGGGAGTAGGTAGTGATGCCTGTGCGATTAAAAAATTTCAGCACAAAAGTTTAGTTCAATATTTCTAGACTTTTAGTGTTCAGAGTAGAACAAAAATTTCCAGGGTTATACAATCAATGATCCTGAATTCAGTGGTATAAAAGACAACTAATTAGTTTCGTATCCTACTGCTAAAGAAGGGCCCTAACTGATAACCTGTTTTCCACTTTGCTAAGCGCACCTCATTCTTCAGGTGCACATTACTTGCTACAATCTTCACTCATATACCTTTTATTTTTTTTAAATTATCTAGTAATATATATTGTACATTCTAAAGCAAAATTTAGTTAAATATTTCACCCTTAGTGAAACAGAATATAATACTGAACTTTGTTTAATATTTTTTGCAATTTTTTCAATGCATATATACTTTTTCTCTCGTGTTATGAGTGTGATATTCTCAAACCCGTAGGTCTACTATGTAGAACACAGGCTTCAGAGAACACTGTAAAAATTTCATGTAAATTTATTCAGTAGTTTCAGAGAAAAATGCATTTAAGTTTGAAAAATGTCAACTTGTGGCAAACTGCATTAAAAAAAAAAGTAGAGTGTATGAATTGCATGCACTGCCAAATTTAGAGAGGCCATTTAAAGATCCTATCTGCAGAAATATCTCCCACAATATTTATAATGTTTTTAAAAGAGCAAGTTTTGTACTTTTTTAAAACACAAAATAAAAAATTGGATTTTTGACCCATAATCATTACCTAGTTCCCTTAAATAGGCCTTATCGTGCCGAATCTAATTCACGTAACTCCCACCGTGTGACTGACAGGTATAAACAGAGAGAAAAAAGGCAAATGGACGAACAGATGTACAGATAAACGAGCGGATGAATACATGAATGGCAGATAGATAAGTAGGCCTAGACGGATGGAAAAAACAATCTCAGAGACAAACAAGCGCATGGATGGGTGAAAGAGAGACATATAGGTAAATAAATCAAAGAGAACAAAAACGCAAGGAAGGTAGAAAAGAAGAAAAGAAACAAAATGCTATGGGAAAACTGTAGATAATGAAGGAACAACTGAAATACGAGAAAGTTTTTTGCTTTTTATAAAATATCTACATCCGACGCTACCACGTTCGTCAACAGCTGACCTAACAAGGTTCATAATTATGTGAAGTTATTGGGATGTAGAACGAACTAAAAATAAAGAACGTTAAAGCCAAATTGAAAGCTCGAGAACAGCTTTCAGATGCTTCGCCTCGTTATCAAACAGGACGTGAAAGAAAGGGTGAGAACGACTTTCAAGTACATCCAATTTTGAAGAATTTACAAGTGAAATTTTAGAGTTAGGCCGCCTGTCTGTCAAACTGTCAAGCCCATTGAGCTATATTCAGGATTTTAATTGAATTTTGTATTAGGGAATTCTTGCTCCAATTCCCATATAAATAAGGTTCCTGTAATAGAAATCTCTCTTCAGAAAATCACCGAACAATCAACTCGTAATTTCAAGATCGAGAATATGAAATTGGGGCAACGGTTGATGTGTTGCTTTGATGATGCTAGCAAAATAGGTTTTAGGTTCGAATCCCGAGTCTGAAGGTTTTCTCAGTTTGAGCCGCATAGCGTCACGAAGATTTCGCTGAAGGTCTGTTTAGAGTCATGTCACAAAAAGATAAATAAAAATTCGGTTTTAAGGTAAACTTCACGAATGGCATGTAAATTTTGTAAGAAGGCAGATTTGTCAATTGTAAAAATTGCCTAATACTAGGACGAATAAAAAAAATAGTGTACGCACTTCTACGCTTTCCCATTGTTGGTGGCGGACCTGACAACTAGTGGCGCTTCGATCGCTAAGATCTATCGGTTGTCTGAAGTCAGACACCTCGAAAATAATATATTTCTCGCTCGTTTAATGAACGTTTCTAGGGGTTGTTAATATGCTCTGTTGTTGAGGATTATATATATATATATATATATATAAAATATAAATAAGGCGCCTGTAATAGAAATCTCTCTTCAGAAAATCACCGAACAATCAACTGGTAATTTCAAGATCGAGAATATATGAAATTGAGGCAACGGTTGATGTATAGTTTTGATGATGCGAGCAAAGTAGGTTTTAGGTTCGAATCCCGACTCTGAAGGTCTTGTATTTTTTCAGTTTGAGTCGCATAGCGTCACGAAGATTTCGCTGAAGGTCTGTTTAGAGTCATGTCACAAAAAGACAAATAAAAATTTGGTTTTAAGGTAAACTTCACGAATGGCATGTAAACTTTGTAAGAAGGCAGATTTGTCAATTGTAAAAATTGCCTAATACTAGGACGAATAGAAAAAATAGTGTACGCACTTCTACGCTTTCCCATTGTTGGTGGCGGACCTGACAACTAGTGGCGCTTCGATCGCTAGGATCTGTCGGTTGTCTGAAGTCAAACACCTCGAAAATATATTTCTCGCGCGTTTAATGAAAGTTTGTAGAAGTTGTTAATATGCTTTGTTGTTGAGAGTTATGTAGATGTCTTCAATTTGTTGTGCTTTGAATTAACCAGTGACAAAAGAATATTGTGTGGTGGTTTACAAATTAACTACAAAAATGCCGTACTGTTTTGTTCCGGGTTGTAGATCGGAATACAGTAGAAAAAGTGTAACGAGACATTTCTTTTCATATCCCAAAGAAAAAGATGAGTTTGGGAAATGGGCCAGAGCAATTCCGCGGAAAAATAGGCAGCTTTAGGTAAATAACCGTATTTGTGATGTGCATTTTTGCGAATACATGATTATAAAATCAGACTATTTTATTATAAAAAGTAATAAGACAGAAATACCGCGAGTGCGTTGAAAATTACAACCAGGAGCTTTACTTCACATTTTTCCTAATTTACCGAAATGATGAAATATATGAAAATAAACGTTACGGAGTGGTAATATTCGATGAGGTCAAACTCAGAGAAGAAATTCAATTTAATAATTGTTCCCTTAAAGTGGACGAATTTGTTGATTTCGGAGATCTCACGCCTGATGTCCAAAAGAAACAATTAGCAAATCATGCATTAGTATTTATGTTTATGTTATTTATGCAAGATTGGATTCAACCAATTGCTATTTACGGTAGCAGAAAGGCTACTCCAGGTGATACTCTCGCTAAAATTCTTATACAAGTTATACTACAATTAGAAGCAGGCAATTAATCGTTGTAATTTAATTCATTTATAGACACGTAAAATATCATTCATCTCTTTATATACCGGTACTAACATTTTGTAGGTTTTGTTTTCTGTCCCTGAATTCGAAACTTGTTACGAAAAGATTAATAATCAAATACTGAACTTATAATTGTTTTCACAACGTTTCAGATCCCATAATACTTTCTGTTACACATCTTCATAATAGTATTACCTGATAGAAGACTATTAATTATGAATAAGGGACTATAAAGGTATTTAAGTTACGAATAGCCGCGTTAAACAGAAGAAATTTGCTTTTAAAAAGAACTACATTCAACGTAACAAGCACTGTTAACTCTTTCCGAGTCACGCTCATAGCGGTAGCAGCGACGCGTTGCGGCAGATCAGTGTAAACTCACAGAGTGCGTGCACTACTTCTTCTATTCGTCCTTCTAACACTAACAAGAAAAATATTCAAGGTTAATATTGATTTAAGTAGATCTGACTAAGTTCTGGAGGGTTGAGATTAAGTTCATCAAGCTATACAAATACAGGGACATCATTTTATTTTTACTTCAATTTTTATTGTACCTGAGTTTTTGAATGTACTTCACTCCCACCCCTTCTACTACACAGATCCAAGCCCGCATATATAGACATAGTAGCCTTACGGTCATAGTAAACAGTACGTTCCAAAAAAAATATGTTCGAGTTTTCCAGTGACGAAAGAGCTTTCAATATTGAATCATTTTCGCACAGGTACTGTCGTCCATTTGCCTACGTCGTATCCCGGTTTCCCCCACCAGCTTTTATTCGCCAGCTAGTGGCTGAGCTGTCTTAGCTCTTTTCTGAAAACATTAATTTCTGTTAGGAATTGGACGTCTACGTAATATTACACAACTGTTTAAAATAACAAATAAAAGAGGCTCGTTAAGTAATTAACTGTCACGTGATTTCCTCCCTTTATACGACCCTAAGACGTAACCACTCGGACGGACAGTAGATAGCATGTCTGAGTAATTTTATCTTTTCGGATCGGGCAGAAGTGAAGATTGAATTTACAGTACGTAAGGTACTCTTTTATAGAGTAGATACAGAATTATTTCAAAATGAGTTACTAGTACGAAGAACGAAACAGGTAAATGGGATTAGGTACAATAGTCTATAGTGCGATAATATGGACATTAGAACTGAAGCCTGTATCGAAATGAACGGCCACCATTAAAAAAATGTGTTTAAATATCCATATTATGATTATTTTTCAATTTAACTTCATTCTCTATATTGTACGCTAATGTGTTGTAGACAGTATAATATACACTGCATAATGAATACGTCTACATGAACAGCTCAGTTCGTGAGTAAAAACACTCATTGTTAATACTGTACTGTATTTTGATTAAAGAGAAACCTAATGAAAATGATCAAACTCAAAAGCGCAATATTTCCTAGTTTACGTAAATGGATGAACTTCCCTCCTATACCTAGTAAAGTAATTTGTTTGTATGTTTCATCAGTATCATCGAACTCCAGTCGTGGAAGGGGGTAGCAAACGGCGTTGATGCAGAAGTATAGGCAAGTTAATATTAGAAATGTTAGTAAAAATAAAATGATGTCCCTGTATATGCTTGTCTCTGGGCTACCTACTTGAGTCATGTAGAGGCCTAAGTGTTTTAAAACAATTTTTATTTAAGCCGAGAGAATAAAGAGAGGCAATAGGGACATTTTTCTCTTAAAATTACTAGAACTTCAGTTTTACATATCGGAGAACTATTGGATGTATAGAAAAACTTGATTGACAAAACTAGTTCGCGTTGACTTGATCTATTACCTCTGTGAATTAATGTAATAGATTCCCTTCCATTCCGTATATGTCCTTAATTGTGGACTTTATTTATGTCCGAAATTTGTATTAAAGCTTCTGTTTTAGCTATGCTGCAAATGTGTAAGAATCATGCATGTGTAAAATACAGATTTCATTACCAAAGCTCGGAACTTGGGGACTTGTGTGTCGTGTGCTTGAGTAAGGTTACAGGTACAACGTACACAAAGCTCACGCTGCAAGTGCTCAGGGACAGTCGTGTGTACTAAGAAAGTGGTCACATCGAATGACAGGAAGAGGGACGAGGAAACTGTGTCGTGTCGAAGCCAATGATATTCAGAGAATTAATTAGAGGTAAACGGTCTGTTTGAAAATAAGAAAATGCGTAGACTATTATTCGAATGGGTATTGTATACGTTTGAAAATATATTTCTTAAAATTTAGGTACAGAATTTCATGGAGGAATTCTGAGGCGATACATTATTTTCTTCGAATGGAGAGTTTATATTTTGTAACTTGTGTCAAACACAAACTAGAGATTGGAAATGGGCATTCATTGAAATACATTACAGTCCCTTAAATCGGTGGAAAATTTGTCCATAGCCATGGATCAAGTCGTAGTGGAACCTTCCCTAGCAGTGACATAGAAATTGAAAACTATTTTCGAGACAAATTTAGGATGCTTATCTTTCTCAGATACGAGATCAGCTAGCAACTACTGAAAATCGAACAGGAAACAGTGACAGTGAAAACATTCAATACTTTATTTCGGCCTAAGACTTTATAATACAATTACAAACCATTTTCCAAATTTGAAATTTTTTAAAATTGAAGCTTTTAAAAAATAAATTTGTAAAATTATCCACGATATAATATAACTTAATATTAACAAATGCATTTTTTTACCTTTTATTTCTGTCTACTATATTCTTGTTTTTATTGAATATCACTGGCTTCTGTCGAATTGTCAATTTATATTAAATGTGTATTTTTCTCTCTTTTTCTCTTTCTCTTGTGTTGTATTTATTGGTTTGAATTAAGTCACTTACTGTATTTAGTAAACTGTCCTTGTAAATTTTATGTTATATTATTGACTAAGACCACACCGTACTCGAGCCTGGCTCTTACGGTAGTGGATAGAAACATTTTTGTTTTATAAATATAATTTGTATTCAGTAGGTAGCTAGTTAAAATAAATAAAATTAAAAAAAATAATTTTGCTCCCGTCACTTCATGCGACGTGGAAATAAGTTTCTTTCGTTTCAAATCATGTTTAACTAACAGACGAAGAAGGTATGGGTTCGAAAAATATTCGAATGTATGTAGTCATACATTGAAATAAAATATACAGGTCAGAAATGTAAATTTGAAATATTTTGCATGTTTATTTATATATATGCTATAAAATTACTTGTTTCAACCTACCATAATATTATCATTATGTTGTTCCAGCCAGGAACCACTTTTATAGCAGACCTTACAGTACCTCTGTGCTGGAAGCGGGAGTTTGTTGACATTGAAGTCCGGTCGCTTAGCCACGTTCAAAGACACAAGTCCCCAAGTTCCGAGCTTTGTTCATTACAGTAAAAGTAAGTCAATATCCTTCTGTAGAACGCATAAAGAAATTTGTCTCGGATATCAGCTGAATGGTACATCGGTGCCTCAAGTGAACACTTGTAAATACCTAGGTATATATTTAAGTAACAAACTAGGTTGGGAGGAACAAGTCACTAATACCACAAGGAAAGCCTGGAAAGCACTACATTTCTCTATGCGTATTCTGAAGAAATATAACCGAAAGTCAAAAGAATTAGCGTACAAAACTCTTGTTCGCCCAGTTATGGAATATTGAACAGTAGGTTGGGATCCGTACAGACAAAACCAAATCGATTCAATAGAAAAGGTCCAACGCAAGGCAGCAAAATATGTCAAAATGGGGAAGGGACATGGTGAGGAGATAGTAAAAGATTTAGGGCGGGAACTTCTCAAATCAAGGCGACGAAAAACCAGACTCACCGCATTGTTTAAGGCACAAATGGGACACAAAGCATGGACCGATATCAATGCTAGATTAGCAACACCATCAGACTTAGGAAGGGCTGATCATATTAGGAAGTTTAAATGTAGAAAACAAAGAACGGATGTGGCAAAATTTTCCTTTGTTAACCGCACAATAGTAGACTGGAACAGCTTACCTGCGGCAATCTTTCAGGGTGGTCCTCTTAAAATCAATACATTTAAGGAAAGGTTGAGAAGATTAGACTGAAAATGTAAATGGAGGTGCAGTGTAATTATTTAAGTTGTGTCATGTAATTAATTGAGTTGATATATAATTAATTAAGTTGATATGTAATTAAATAAGATGATATGTAATTTAGTTGATATGTAAATAAATTAAGGTGATATGTAATTAATTAAGATGATATGTAATTAAGTTGGTATGTAATTAATTAAGGTGATATGTAATTATTTAAGTTGGTAATAGTTGGGTGAAATAGAATTACTTATAAGTTAGATTTATTTTTGCTTATAGTAGGCGTTATTATAGAATAGTTTTTATTTATAGACCTACGTTTATTGCAGTAATCGTAATTATTGTATATTATATATCACTGCCACCGGGTGTATACCCAATTGTAGTGTTAATACATACATACATACACATACATACATACATACATACATACATACATACATACATACATACATACATACATACATACATACATACATGCATGCATATAAACGAATATATTCACTCGATGAAACAACCGTAATAGCTGCATGGCCTACACATACAATAAGTTCCGCCATATGAGAGAAATTTAAAAAGTTCAATTCGTAACTTCAGAGCACAGAAAAATCAAAGCATTCGTTTGTGGGGTATGAAATGCGATATGTGGAATTATATTAAGAACAAAAGTCCGTTAATAAATCGCATTAAAGTGGCACAAAAGACGGTAATCCAAGAACAGTACAGACTAAGTGCGTGGAATTTGACGTATACCGCATTAGAAATGAGAGTACCCATTTGCACAGAGCATTATCAACACTGTAACTGCGAGAACTTTGTAATGGCTTCCAGAAGAATGGGCACATTACCGCTCTTGTGGCTTTCCCTTCAACGCATTCATTCCGTGAAACAATACTCCAATTGCTTCCAGGGTAAACAATAGTTCTCTGGTTTTTATCTGAAAACGCCACTGATGGAAGCAATCCCCTTTGCCAATACGCTTTCATTCTATGTTAAAATTTGTAAAGCATTAACCATAATTACACATTGCTGAAATGCTTCGTATTCCTGGCACTTTGTGTTAGTACTAAAGAATAAAACGCCCACACCAATCTGAACCAATGCAATGGGATTTGACTGCATTATTAATTACATCGTACACAAAGCTACCAACTAAATTTGTGGCTAAGTTGTAATTTGTGGGCATTAATCTAGGACCAATAGACAGTAAAGGTATCAAGTAAATGGTTGAATGGCTCCCAAAATAATCGCACCTAGTGTGCGCTCTGGTGGTAGATAAGAGAACGAACGAAACGCGTAGACTGTATACAGCCCTACACAACTGTGTGTGCGACTATCTACATAAATATAATACGTC
Source organism: Periplaneta americana (assembly GCA_025594305.2). Taxonomy (NCBI): domain Eukaryota; kingdom Metazoa; phylum Arthropoda; class Insecta; order Blattodea; family Blattidae; genus Periplaneta; species Periplaneta americana. The sequence continues at coordinate 21,766,932 of JAJSOF020000005.1, forward strand.
TCCAGTTAATTATTCATCTGACGCCTCGTTGCTTACATATCTTCACGTTGAATACAGGAACGTTGTGAATAAATCACAAAGAACCGCTCAGGTGAATGTAATATGAGAGGTGGGGGACGGGGAAAAGGGAACAAGGTTCGTCCTATTCTAGATACATAATTTCCTTACATTTCGAAACTCATCCATTGTATCAAATTTATGAATGCAGTACGCAATTTTTTAAGATCTGACAATTATTGTCATAAAATATATTAGGTCTAATTCAGTTATTCTTGAATATATAGTAATGAAATCATTTCATAATTCATATTATTGTTAATATAGTACAGGGACATAACTTTATTTTTACCAACATTTTTAACATTAACCTGGCTATACTCGGAAACACTGTTACCCCCTTCCATTACAGGAGTTTGGTGTTACTAGTGCAATATGTAAAAAAATTATTTTACTAGATATAGGAGGAGAGAAAAGTAGTGTATCCATTTATGTTCAGGGAAATACGATATTAGGATTTTCAGTTTGATTATTACTTTTACGGTATTTTATCAAAATACGGTACAGTAGTAACATTTTTTCACAAACTCAACTATTCAGGCGGTTTATTCATTATATAATGGCTACTTTATTCAGCATATTACTGTATTTTCGGTAACTAATCTTCACTTGTGCTCAGTCCACACAGATGAAGTTATTCAGTCATGCTACACACCGTAGCAGGGGCTTGTATTTATGGAGATTGCGAAAATCACGACATAATATATATACAATAGATTATTACTAGACTTCGTTGAATTGCCACACGCAGCATGCAATCAGGTTGCAGATGTACGGTAGTATAGAAGAGGTGAGCGATCTCCCGGTCTCGTAGTATAAGCAGTTCATGTTAAGAGATGTGACCGGTCCAAATAGATAGAGCAGCTACAGCTAATGTATACCTATGTAAGCACTTGTTTTTGCATTACTGTGGTTGGAATAGTCAAAGCTTAACATTTGTTCAGTGCAGACAAGAATTCAATCAAACATACTACAATGAGAGTGTTGCTGTTCCAAACAATTGCCCCTGGAATATCCTTACCCCGCAGCCAGTCTTGACCCGTTGGAAAACGTGGTTGGATGCTGTTAATTATTATGCAAAATATTACGGCAAAATAATGGTGGTAATTGATGCATTGAATAGCACTGACAGTGCCGCTGTTGCAACTGTAAAATTATTGCCTTCTGAACAGCAATTGGAAGATATTCTGTTCATTGATTCTAATTTTAAAATCGTGTCCAAAAGCATCACACTGTTAGAATCGTCTAAACTACAACTCTCAGAAGCCCTTAATATAGTGTATAAAGTATCACAAACCGTTATCCAAAATAACAATTCACTAATTTCAGAAAAAGTGAAATGTAAGTTGAGAAACATTATTGCTAAAAATTTTGACTATTCACAACTTCGTATTATAAATGATGTACTATCATGTCACGACGAGACGTCTGAAGTTGGTGTACTAAAAAGTAGTGACTTTCCGTTCTTCAAATATGCACGTATTACATCGTATGATGTTGAACGTACATTTTCCCAATATAAAAACTGTTTGAGTGACCATCGCAGTCGCTCAAAATATACGTAACTCTTCACTGCAATGCACATATTCAAGGATAATGTGAGTATATTACATTAAAGTTTAAGAGTTAATATATCTCTAGCTACAAAATAATTGTGTATTTACATGTTTAGACGTTTCCTACTTCAATGATCATTCATTATATTTTTTGAATGCAGGATACAGGTTTTAACCGCAGTATACTGCTCAGTGTTTACATCAGAGGCATACTCCATCCGTTGCATGTCCGCTTCTCATACAGTCTATACCGCGTGCGTAGTAAACCTTACGATTCTCGTGGCGATTCCACGAAGTCTAATTATTACTAAACTTTACGAATTAAGTGATTCTGATTAATAATATGCGGATAAAACAATCATGACAAATCGCGAAATAGAGTTCTAATAGCGAAGTATGAACACATTCGCCAATTATTATTATTGCGTCTTTTATAGCGAATTTCATATTCTGAGTTCTTTTTTCGGACAGTTTTTTTTATTTGAATTTGTTGCACATTCAAGTAGGCTACATTACATGGTATTCCAGGTACTCTGATTACATTAGTGAACTCAAAAGACGAAGAATTCAATATTTCACTAATAATTGAAAGTATTAATTTGAGGGCAGCATTTTTTTTTATAGTGAATGTGTGTTAAATACAGTCTCAATCTAACAAATGTCTATTGGCCATACTGCACCTTTACCACAATCCAATGAACCTTTTATGTTAATTGTTTGGAAAGTAATATTCATACTGAGTTAATACTCCAATTTAAAAATAACTGTATTTTCCAAAATTTCCATTAATATCCAACAAATCAATCTCCAACAATCTCCGCCGACACCAATATTAAAAAACACAAATGATAAAATTAATCTCCATAAATACCTTCCCCTAGAAATAAGCATCAATAATATAGGCTCTTCCTTTTATAGAAAAATTAAGTGTGCTTAAATGCGACAGGCTCATGTCAGTAGATTTACTGGCATGTAAAAGAACTCCTGCGGGACAAAATTCCGGCACACCCGGCGACGCTGATATAACCTCTACAGTTGCGAGCGTCGTTAAATAAAACATAACATTCTACAGAAAACGCAATCATATTTCTGAAGCACACTATACTCTGTACTGTTTACTTCACTGCTAGCAGATTTCGAATGCAACAGCGGCCGTAAGTTTGTGTGGCTTACGGGAGCAGGAACATTAGTGAAAGGGGTGGGAGTCAAGTTCATTCAGAAACGCAAGTACAGGGACATCATTTTATTTTTACTAACATTTTTAATATTAACCTGGCTATACCTTTCTATTAACGATTGAAACAGGAAACACCGTTTGCTACCCTTTCCACGACGGAGTTCGATGATACTGGCGTAAAATACAAATCACTTTACTAGGTATAGGAGGGAAGAAAAGTAGTTCATCCATTTATGTAAACTAGGAAATATCGCAATTTTGAGTTTGATAATTTTCATTAGGTTTTTGTTTAATCAAAATACAGTACTGTATTAACACTTAGTGTTTTATACACGAATTGAGCTATCCATTCGGAAGTATTAATTATGCAGTGTATATTGTACTGTTACAGCACATTAGCGTACTATATAGAGAATGAAGTTAAATTGAAAAATAATTGTAATATGGATATTTAAACACATTTTAGAAAATGGTGGCCGTTCATTTCGATACAGGCTTCAGTTCTTTTGTCCATATTATCGCACTATAGACTATTGTACCTAATTCCAATACCAGTTTCGTCCTTCGTACGAGTAACTCATGTTGAAATAATTCTGTACCTACTCTATAAGAGTACCTTACGTACTGTAAATTCAATCTTCACTTCTGCCCGATCCGAAAAGATAAAATCACTCAGAAATGCTGTCTACTATCCGTTCAAGTGGTTTTGTCGCAGGGTTGTAGAAAGGGGGGGGAAATCACGTGACAATTAATTAAGGAGGCCCTTTTATTTAAGTTATTTTAAACACTTGAATAATATTACGTAGATGTCCAATTCCTAACAGAAATTAATGTTTTCAGAAAAGAGCTAAGAGAGCCCAGCTACTAGACTTTACAAAGGGGCGAACAGAAGCAGGTGGGGGAAACCGGGATGCGACATAGGGAAACGGACGACAGTACCCGTACGAAAATATGATTCAATATTGAAAGCTCTTTCGTCACTGGAAAACGCGAACATATTTCTGAAGCGTACTATACTCAGTAACTCAGTACTGCTTACGCGCCCTCGGCTCTGTGTCGTGAACGGTTGGAAGTTTACTAGTAGAAGGGGTTGGAGTGAAGTACATTCCAAAACTCAGGTACAATAAAAATTGAAATAAAAATAAAATGATGTCCCTGTACAATAAAAATGCAAGTAAAAATAAAGTGATGTCACGGTACAATACGCCATGTTAATGGTTGTGATGTTTCCAAAATCATACATTTTATAACTTTATCTTTTCACGTCAATTTAATGTCAATAGCTTTCATTCAATGTTATTTATCGTTACAATGCTAAATTTTGAGATAACTTTTCTTCTTTTAATCCTACTTAATTCTATGAATCCTATACTTACAAATGGATTTTTTAGAGAACCCGGAGTTAGTTGCCTCCCTACCACAAGACATCTTTATATTCTTCATCTTATACAATTTTAGTTGCTAGAAATTGTAACTCGCTTCCGTGTGATGCAAGGGGTTGTTGGACAATAACTTAATTTAGGTCAAAATTACATAAATTCTTACTTAACAGATTAATTACTGATTAATATTTGTTACTTATAATGAAACTAACATCTGTCCATTATTATTATCATTAATTTCTCTAAATAGAATACAAAACCTCTAATGGTAAAATTCCTTACATTAATATTCTCATTATATAAATATACAGGGACATCATTTTATTTTTACTTCAATTTTTATTGTACCTGAGTTTTTGAATGTACTTCACTCCCACCCCTTCTACTAATGGAGTTTCAACTGTTCTCCAGACAGAATCAAGGCCGCTTATAGTAAACAGCACTGAGTTACTGAGTATAGTACGTTCCAGAAATATGTTCGCGTTTTCTAGTGACGAAAGAACTTTTAATATTGAATTATATTTTAGCACAGGTACTGTCCGTTTGCCTACGTCGCATCCCGATTTCCCCCACCTGCTTCTGCACGCCCCTCTCTAAAAGCAGGGCTGTCTTAGCTCTTTTCTGAAAATATTAATTTCTGTTAGGTATTGGACGTTTACGTAATATTATAAAACTGTTTAAAATAACTTAAATAAAAGGGCCTCGTTAAGTAATTAACTGTCACGTGATTTCCCCCCTTTCTACGATCCTGCGGCATAACCACTTGGACGGACAGTAGATAGCATATCTGAGTAATTTTATCTGTGCGGGTCGGACAGAAGTGAAGATTGAATTTACAGTACATAAGGTACTCTTTTATAGAGTAGGTACAGAATTATTTCAACATGAGTTACTAGTACGAAGGACGAAACTGGTAATTGGAATTAGATGCAATAGTCTATAGTGCGATAATATGCACATATAGAACTGAAGCCTGTAGACTATCGAAATGAACGGCTACCATTTTAAAAAATGTGTTTAAATATGCATATTATGATTATTTTTCAATTGAACTTCATTGTCTATACTGTACGCTAATGTGCTGTAGACAGTATAATATACACTGCATAATGAATACGTTCGCATGGATAGCTCAGTTCGTGAGTAAAAACACTTATTCTTAATACAGTACTGCATTTTGATGAAATAAAAACCTAATGAAAATAATTATCGAACTCAAAATCTCGATATTTCCTAGTTTACGTAAATGGATGAAGTACTTTTCTTCCCTCCTATACCTAGTAAAGTGATATTGTTGTGTTTTACGCCAGTATCATCGAACTACAGTTGTGGAAGGGGATAGCGAACGGTTTTTCCGGTTCTCTAAAGGTATAGCCAGGTTAATATTAAAAATGTTAGTAAAAATAAAATGATGTCCCTGTATTTTAGATTTATATTTTTTCTCCCTATAACATACTTTTAGTAAATTTATATTAAATGAATTCTCATCATTTTACAAGCTATCTCAAATTAATTATAATTGATTGAATTAAATTACCCCATAAATTAAGTTACTATTTTATCTTATTGTAGGTTTATCTAAATGTAAATAAACATGTACTAGACGTTAAAACTTAACTGAAGAATATTGCTACAGAATCTTTTAAGTGTAGTGTAAATATTCGTAATTTAAATATGTATTATATTGATTAAGGTTGGATGAGTGGAAGAGAAGACCTTATGGCCTTAACTCTGCCAGCGAAAATAAAACATTCTATTCTAAAACATTCTATTCACATAAGCCCGTCATTGGTCCCTATCTTGAGCACGATTAATCTAGTCCCTGCCATCATAACCCACCTTCCTCAAATCTATTTTAATATTATCCTCCCATCTATGTCTCGGCCTCCCCAAAGGTCTTTTACCTTCTGACCTCCCAACTAACACTTTATATGCATTCTGGATTCGCCCATACGTGCTACATGCCCTGCCCATCTCAAACGTTTGGATTTAATGTTCCTAATTATGTCAGGTGAAGAATACAATGCGTGCAGTTCTGCGTTGTGTAACTTTCTCCATTCTCCTGTAACTTCATCCCTTCATCTGCGTTGGACTGCAAGTCGTTAGAAAAGAAGGTGGTTGAAAGAAGAAGAAACAAAGAGAAAATATTTCAAGGATGGATCCTTTAGAGCATTTTCACTTGTGTGCAATAATACTGACCCAAAACTTAACTCGCACAAACAGTAACCTTCTCGGATTATGTGGCACGCATGGCACAAAGTCATGGACAACAGACGCACACCCATGCCCGTCTGCACCATTCTCGATTAATATTTGACCATGGTTAAGTCGGCACTTGACCATCTTCAACGCCAATTTGCGGAGTATCAATCTCGATCAAAGTTAAACAAGGGAGTTGATGATGATCAAATTTGATCACGGGTGTGGGACCGATTATCTTGAATTGAACATGGTCAAGTCGAGAAAACCAAAATGGCGGCACGATTTGACGTACTTGATGGAATTGAAGATGAAATATGTATCTTGAACACGCAAATCACTGCGGAAATAACAAAATTGGTGTTATTGTAGAAAGAGTAAGTTTGTAGATGAATAATAAAAATGTATTTTTTTCTCAAAATAGACTAATGTTTTGTACATGTTTCTGCTTTGGAAGATCGGGACTTTACTTGAGGACAAAATATTATTTAGGCCTAACTGTCCAATTTTGTCAACATAATAATAAAGTAGTTATACTATGCCGGTAATAATATAGTAAAACTAAATTACCATTTTGTAGAATGCGAGATTATCACTTATTAGCTATAGATTTGCCGTTTGAAACTATTTGGATAATTAGGCTATTTACGCTTGAATTAAGAGAAATTACACGGATACCTTCCTTTCCCTCTTACTCCAAAATTCCAACCTTGTGAACACAAAATAAATGGGTAAATTTCAGAACAACGATACTTTTCTTTCCCTCTTACTCCAAAATTCCAACCTTGTGCACAAAAAATAAATTGGCACTAAAAACTTCCTTTTCGTATGCATGATGATGCGTATTCGACATACACAGACGAATTGCTTCTTTTTTTTTTTTTTTTTTTAAATAATTGTTAGCGAGGTATCCGTATACTGAAATTTTCCCAAATAAATTATTGGCACTGAAATGTGTCTTTTCGTAAGCAAGATGATGATCATTCGACACATACAAATCTGCTCTTTTTAGTAGCCTATTTCAAGATAATTGTCAGTGAGGTATCCGTATACTGAAATTTTCTCAATTATTATTAATAATATGAAATAACCACTGTATAATTTCCGTTACAAATTATGTGGAATTATGTAAACACGTATAACTCATGTTAAATTGTGAGGTTAAATCCAACCAGGTAGCCTGCTTTTCTCTTAGAGAACTTCCGGCAGTACTTTTATTCTCTAATATGGATGCAGAATTGCTGACGAGTTCTAAAAGAATTCCCACTTCGAACTGTGAGAAGTTCGGTGCTCTTTTCTTTTTTTCTTCCATGATTATTGAAACTTGTTATTTGAAAACTGCGAGGATGTTTGAAACAGTCCGACAAGCAAAACCGAAGCGATAAATGACAGAGTTCGTTCGTTCGCTGTTTTATACGCGGTAACCTAGCACTCAGATGATTCTTCTCAAGCGAGCGTACCGTCAGCCGACGGTACTGAGTTGATCGAGGGAAAATGTCGGTGCACCGCTTCTGTAACTTGATCATTGTCAAGAATTAACCATGTTTCCGTGATTACTGATAAACGGGCTAGATGATCGAGAATGGTGCACACGGCCACTAGTGTAATACAAAGAAAATTAATCCCGATATCAGTTCCGGGACTCGAAATAAGGTCTCATGGAATTCTAACCGGAGACTGTCACAGCGGACAATATGAAGCACAAGTAATTTTATTCTATTCGAGAGATCGTCAGCGCATTCGAATCTTCTCTGCACCTTCAAGCTTGTGTCCCTGTTACACAATAGAGTGTTTTGACCCAATACGATATTCGTTAGCGGTAATAGATGCCAAATAGGATATAAATGCGTCAGAATTAGATTGTGCTTTCCATGTTTAAGAAGGCACTGTTTTATTGAGAGCAGAACAAGCCATCGGGCGGAGGCGTGAAAATCAATTTTCAGAACACGACACGTTATCAATTAAAGCCTAACCGCTCGTGTAATGTGATTACGAATACAATTTCCTGCAACAGGGCAAGTCTCTGCGGCATTCTCTGGTCCCCACGTTCAAGGCAGCTTGCTGGGCTCTGCGCAGGCACGCACATTCGTAGGCTAAATCCCATCTGCTTTAACGGTATATAATAATAATAATAATAATAATAATAATAATAATAATAATAATAATAATAATAATAATAATAATAATAATTTATTTATTTATTTTATTTATAATATTAATGTGCCAAACAACAGCACAAGGCCAATTACAGTTTAGCACAAGATACAAACAAAACAACAAATGATGATGAGAATGAATAATAATAATAATAATAATAATAATAATAATAATAATAATAATAATAATAATAATAACAATAATAATAAAACAATAATAATAATAATGTTAATAATCATAAAAATTATCACAATCATAAACACAATAATAACAAAAACAGCAATAATAATAATAATAATAATAATAATAATAATAATGTTAATAATCATTATAATAATCACAATCATAATAAACATAACAATAACAATTACAGTAACAGCAACTGCAATAATAATAATAATAATAATAATAATAATAATAATAATAATGATAATGTTAATAATTGTAATAAACATAATAACAATTATGACAATAACGACACCAAAGATAATAATAATGATAATAATATTTATAACAATAATAATGTTAATAATCATGATGATAATCATAATCATAATAACAATAATAATAATAGCAATATCATCAACAACAATATCAATAATAATAATAATAATATAAATAATAATTTACTAATTTTATTTATTTACTAATATTTATTGTGCTGTACAACAGCCAGTGGCCGATAATAATAATAATAATAATAATAATAATAATAATAATAATAATGTTAATCATAATAATAATCATAATCATAAGTAACATAACAGCAACAATAATCATCATAATAATAATCATCATGTTAATCATAATAATGATAAATTTCATAATCATAATAAATATAATAACAATAAATATGACAATAAGAACGGCAAAAACAGCAGCAACAATAATAATAATGATAATAATAATAATAATAATAATAATAATATAAATAATAATTTACTAATTTTATTTATTTACTAATATTTATTGTGCTGTACAACAGCCTGTGGCCGATAATAATAATAATAATAATAATAATAATAATAATAATAATAATAATAATAATAATGTTAATCATAATAATAATCATAATCATAATTAACATAACAGCAACAATAATCATTATAATAATAATCATCATGTTAATCATAATAGTGATAAATTTCATAATCATAATAAATATAATAACAATAAATGTGACAATAACAACGGCAAAAACAGCAGCAACAATAATAATAATGAAAATAATAATAATAATAATAATAATAATAATAATAATAATAATGTTAATCATAATAATAATCACAATCATAATTAACATAACAGCAACAATAATCATTATAATAATAATCATCATGTTAATCATAATAGTGATAAATTTCATAATCATAATAAATATAATAACAATAAATATGACAATAAGAACGGCAAAAACAGCAGCAACAATAATAATAATGATAATAATAATAACAATATAAATAATAATTTACTAATTTTATTTATTTACTAATATTTATTGTGCTGTACAACAGCCTGTGGCCGATAATAATAATAATAATAATAATTATTATTATTATTATTATAATAATAATAATGTTAATCATAATAATAATCACAATCATAATTAACATAACAGCAACAATAATCATCATAATAATAATCATCATGTTAATCATAATAGTGATAAATTTCATAATCATAATAAAATATAATAACAATAAATATGACAATAACAACGGCAAAAACAGCAGCAACAATAATAATAATGATAATCATGACAACAATAATGATAATGTTAATAATCATGATAATAATTATAATAAAAATTAATGTAATAACATTTATGACAATAACAACAACGGCAACAACAGCAGCAACGACAATAGTCTAATAATAACAATAATAATAATAAGAATGATAATGTTCGCAATCATGATAATAATTATAATCATAATAAATTTCGTATGCGTTTTCCTAATTCCACGTGTCCAAATCGCGATACTGTATGTGATTTGATCAATAAATTCCGTGGAACCGGATCAGTTCTCGATGCACCAAGATGTGGCAGGCCTACAATTTTAACGATAGAAAAACTCGATGAAATCTCGGATATAATGTTGTGGAGTCCTACAAAATCAACCCGCAAATTAGCACAAGAGGCCGGAATTTTTTAGTGAACAGCATATAAGGCTGTAAGAGCGAAAACACGAGCCATGAAGTTCATTTTACACTTGTTTCCATGGTATCACGAGTGACGTCAAAGTCAAAAGGTTGTTTACAATTTTCCTCTTTTGTGCTTTAGACATTTCATGACAAAAGAGAGAGAGGGGGGGACTGCTATGGGACATGTACAATTACTAAGGAGCGGATATCTATGTAATTAAATATTATTTTTGCGTATGATAAAACACTATTAGGCTAACAAAGTTAAAAATTCCGAACATGAAGTTTCAAGTTTAAAACCCGAATTTTATTTCACATAAAAACACATATTTTCACAAAAAAATTATGTAAGTACATATTTTCAGGATATCTATTATAAAGACATAAATCTTGGAGTTTTTTTACTTAAATAATTTTTATAAGAACTTTTAAATATTTTAAAACTAAATCAATTATATCACTCAGAAGTACATTATCTTTTTTAAGAATTCTTGGTTGCTTCGTGTTTCTAAGCGCGGTGTGGTGTATCCGTGATCCATTTTCGTAATAGTATCGCCTCAAGTTCTGAGAACTGCTAGGCAGCATATCAGTGTTATTATCAGAGAATAAATTAACATGGACAAGGAGGAGAGATCTTGCAACACATAATTAGGAATGTTTATTGTTGCTGAAGATGATTTCATTCCACGCTTTGTTTGTGAAACACAACAGATAAGAGCTCGGGTATGAACATTATTTAATTTAAACAAATCTCTCGCCTCTCGCTCGTGTCCATCAAGTAAGGCAATACGTCTTGTTGTGATTCCCTGTTGTCGGGCTTCGTCAATCGATATCCTTCAAGATATACTGAAAGAAGGTCATTTAAAAAACGATTTGGCTTTCCTATTAGCAAATTTAAGCTTTTTGTGCGACACCATTAAGTATTGGAGGGTGTGCCTGTAGGTGAAATTGACGGTGTTTGTGTTTGTGACATTCCTCTCTTTAAATATTCACGTCTGACGTCCTGTGATGTGGAAAGATCGATTTCACAGTATAAGTCGTTGTTCAGAGATAATCGGCATGCATTTGTGATGCAGAATTTGGATATGACCTTTGTTATTCACTGCAATTCTCGGCCAACTACTAGCACTCAAGTGTGGTTGGTGAGTACCTAGTAACATTTTTTCAAAGCTAAGTAAGGTATTTTTGTCATATTAAAAAAAAATATATTTTTTTTTTATTTTTAACAAATATTTTTGTACTTTTTAGCACATAAAAAAATAAATATATTAAAATTTTCAGCACATAAAAATCCGCTCCCTAACAATTACCAATGAAAAATATGTTGTAAGTACAAAAAAAAAACACTATTGTATACAACGCATATGCCGACAAACCTCAAATAAGGACAAAATGTCAAATCGTGGCTAATTGGTTTATGTCCCCTGCGAGTGAAAATGCATAGAGAGAGAATATGTGTGCGTTCTTGGCTGATTTCACGTATAAAGCAGCACCAAATAACAGGCTTACAACAACAAACTAGCTATATGTTCAGAATTAGTAACGGATATCAAGTGAAATGTGGCAACCAAATATAGTGTTAGACTATGTCTATAGTCACGACCGCTACAGGTGTAATCTTTCACACCGTACGTGCCATCCTATGCAGGAGTCTGTCGACATAAGCCAATGTAATCAGTAGAAAAATCTTAAACAACAAAGCAAGCCACAATATGTACGAGTAGAATTTCACAATATATAGTAGTTGGATATACAGGGTGTTAAAAATAACGTTAACAAAGTTTCAGGGATAATACTTACATACTGGATTTTAAGGAACCCGGAGGTTCATTGCCGCCCTCACATAAGCCCGCCATTGGTCCCTATCCTGAGGAAGATGAATCCAGTCTCTATCATCATATCACACCTCCCTCAAATCCATTTTAATATTATCTCCCCATCTACGTCTCGGCCTCCCCAAAGATCTTTTCCCCTCTAGGCTCTCAACTAACACTCTATACGCATTTATGGATTCGCCCATACGTGCTACATGCCCTGCCCATCTCAAACGTCTGGATTTAATGTTCCTAATTATGTCAGTGAAAGGATGCAATGCGTGAAGTTCTGCGTTGTGTAACTTTCTCCATTCTCCTGTAACTTCATCCCTCTTAGCCCCAAATATTTTCCTAAGAACCTTATTCTCAAAAACCCTCAATCTCTGTTCCTCTCTCAAAGTGAGAGTCAAAGTTTCACAGCCATACAGAATAACCGGTAATATAACTGTTTTATAAATTCTAACTTTCAGATTTTTTTGACAGCAGACTAGATGACAAAAGCTTCTCAACCGAATAATAACAGGCATTTCCCATATTTATTCTGCGTTTAATTTCCTCCCGAGTGTCATTTATATTTGTTACTGTTGCTCCAAGATATTTGAATTGTTCCACCTCTTCGAAGGATAAATCTCCAACTTTTATAGTTCCATTTCCTACAATATTCTGATCACGAGACATAATCATATACTTAGTCTTTTCGGGATTTACTTCCAACCCTATCTCTTTACTTGCTTCAAGTAGTATTTCCGCGTTTTCCCTAATCGTTTGTGGATTTTCTCCTAACATATTCACGTCATTTCAGGTATAATAAAGGAGGCAAAAACAAATATCTTTTGTCAGTGACAAAACTTTGGCAGATGCGCCGTTTATTGTGTACGTAAGTGTTAGTATAATCCATAAAGAACAAGACCAATTGTCGTTTTAGAGGTGGTGTTCAAACTGCCGTCCATTGAAGGCATTGCACAACTGGTACCTTCGTACTATGGAGTGTCTGCAACGCTCAAAAAGGCCAACATTGTCTCTAATAACATGTGCAGTTTCAACAACGCGAGCAACTAAGTCTTCTGCCGTATCGATCGGTGTCTCATACACAAGACGTTTCACGTTTCCCCACAAAAATTCAGTGGTGATAGGTCCGGTGATCAAGGTGGCCACGGTACCGGCCCACCCCTGCCAATCCAACGATCGGGGAATGTAGCATTTAGGTGGTTCCTGACACGACGATCAAAGTGTGGAGGGGCACCGTCATGCTGATGCCATATTCGTTCTCTGATGTTCAATGGGATATTTTCTAAAAGTTCTGATAGGACGTCGCGTAGAAAAACAAAATAATTACCACCACGGAGACTGTTAGGCAACAGATAAGGCCCTACAAAATGGTCGTGCACAAACAGAACTAACCAGTGTGTGTTGTGACGGAAGTCAAGCCATCTATTCTTTAGGGCCTCTAGTGGTAAAACAGCGCATCTGCTAAAGTTTGTCAGTTAAAACGGAGGTTTGTTTTTACCTCCTCTATCGTCCCTGAAACGTTGTAAACGTTATTTTTAATACCCTATAGATTATTCGTTATCTCGTGAAACTAAATGGTTGTGTGCGCTATAGCATATACAGTACATGGAATCGTTTAATATACACCAGAATACGAAGACGGCATTTCTGATATTGGCATTCACATAAAAGGCATCATTTGCAAACACATATATCTAACATTACTCTATTTCATTCACACTTGAACATTTTAAGTTGATATAGGCTAAGTACTGTTACGAGCTCAGGAAATTGCAAGCCTGGAGACTGCAGTTATGATTCGACAAATCGAAGCACGTGACTTTCTTTGTAGACAGAAGAAAGGCTACTGTTCTTTAAAAAATTTCATCGCAACATTAGTCAATGAAGTGTCAATGTTTGCCATACCCATGGAAGGGCAACTCGTCCTCATAATGTGCTAAAAAAAACCTTGAAAGAGATAAAGACAGACGGAACCAGTCGCAGCAGTTACAAGTTGTTTGTAGTTTCGCTGTAAAAGCAGTTCACTGCCACGGTGCGCTGTGGCGGCTCATGCAGGTGGTCGTGATATCTACTCCATGATTTGAATTTCAGAATGACGCATGGTACAATAATTAATTATAGTAATTTTATACAGACTGCACCTAAACACACATAACAAAATTATATTATTTCCCAGCTTTGTAAATTAGTTTAGTACTGGAAATACAAACTGAATACAACCTTTTCAAGATACAACAAATATAGCTGCAACACTTATTTATTATTACACTATTTGTTAATATAAATTTTCTAGACATCACAATAACAAAAGTAGACAACAAACACACATTCAAAGTATACAGAAAACTCACAACAACAACAACACACATACACAACACATCCAACCACCCCACATAACACAAACAAGCTGCATTCCGAACAATGGTACACAGACTACTCAACATACCAATGAACCAACAGGATTACAACGAAGAACTAAACACAATCAAATACATAGCACAAGAAAACGGATACAACCCTAACATAATAGACAACATAATACGTAAGACAAAACAAAACCACAAAAAACATAAGAATACAACACAAACACAAGAACACAAAAAATACATCACACTAACATACGAAAACAAAAACACACACACAATTGCAACCTCATTAAAGAAATTAAATTACAACATCGCATACAGAACAAATGACACTCTACAAAAACATCTCAACACACAAACAACACAAACAAACAGATAGAACCACACAGGCGTATACAAACTCATATGTAACACCTGCAATAACTTCTACATAGGACAGACAGGCAGATCGTTTCAAACACGTTACAAAGAACACATCACAGCCATAACAAAATTACAAAACACCTCCACATATGCAGAACACATCACAAATGCTAACCACACCCAAAGAGACATCAACACAGACATGGAAATACTGCACATCCAACCAAAAAGCCAGAAACTAAACACACTAGAACAATATGAAATATACAGACACACAAAATCAACCCCCAACGAAATTCTCAACACACAACTCAACTTCAAAACACACACACTCATTGACTCTACACTATACCACAGGAACATACCCTCACAGGAAACAGAACAAGTGGCGCCAAGACCAACAACGACCATTCTGAAGATGACTCATAAATAGGTCGAAACATGTAAACGAGGTACGTTGAAATTTAACACAGGAAAGTCTTACCATAGAAATTCCGAAGTAATATTTCTTATTATATGTCTCATTTTAAACATAAAACGCGAGAATTTACAAGTCTTTATACAGGGACATCATTTTATTTTTACTTCAATTTTTATTGTACCTGAGTTTCTTAATGTACTTCACTCCCATCCCTTCTACTGATGAAGTTCAACCGTCCTCCATACAGATCCAAGACCGGATATACAGTCATAGTAGCCTTACGATTATAGTAAACAGTACGTTCCAAAAATATGTTCGCGTTTTCCAGTGACGAAAGAGCTTTCAATATTGAATCATTTTCGCACAGGTACTGTCGTCCGTTTGCCTACGTCGCATCCCGGTTTCCATCACCTGCTTCTATACGCCTCTCTGTAAAGGCTAGTGGCTGTGCTGTCTTAGCTATTTTCTGAGAACATTAATTTCTGTTAGGAATTGGACGTCTACGTAATATTATACCCATACAACTGTTTAAAATAACTTAAATGAAAGGGCCTCGTTAAGTAATTAACTGTCACGTGATTTCCTCCCTTTCTACGACCCTGCGACATAACCACTTGGACAGTAGGTAGCATGTCTGAGTAATTTTATCTTGTCGGATCGGGCAGAAGTGAAGATTGAATTTACAGTAGGTAAGGTACTCTTTCATAGAGTAGGTACAGAATTATTTCAACATTAGTTACTGATACGAAGTACGAACCTGGTAATTGGAATTACGTCCAATAGTCTATAGTGCGATAATATGCACATTAGAACTGAAGCCTGTATCGAAATGAACGGCCACTATTTTCAAAAATGTGTTTAAATATCCATATTATGATTATTTTCCCATTTAACTCCTCTCTCTATATGTACGCTAATGTGCTGTAGACAGTATAATATACACTGCATAATGAATACGTCCACATGGACAGCTCAGTTCGTGAGTAAAAACACTTATTGTTAATATTGTACTGTATTTCGATTAAACAAAAACCTAATAAAAATTATCAAACTCAAAAGCGTGATGTTCTCTAGTTCACGTAAATGGATGAACTACTTTTTTTCCCTCCTATACTTAGTAAATTGATTTGTTTATATATTACGCTAGTATCATCGAAGTCCAGTCGTCGAAGGGGGTAGAAAACGCGTTTCCGGTTGATACAAAGATATAGCCAGGTTAATATAAAAAATGTTAGTAGAAATAAAATGATGTCCCTGTACATTAAAGAGTATTCCTCTGTTATCAGAAAGGTAATAATCCATATTCGCAATCAATCACAAATTCAAAGAAGTAATTTTTTACATGTTGCAGCAAATGACATGAACTTACTTCTGAGCTCTTTCTGTATATTGAGAGCGGTGATGGACTACAGCGCTGTATTTTCTTCCCTGGAAAGCAACTCTTACGAGAACGAACGCTGTACGCAGAAAATAACCATGGGATTCGTGAAGCAGGCCGCGATACACGTGTCTTCCAGTAACACAAACAAGCAAGCACGTGCACAAGATAAAATATATAGGTTACGTATATATGTGACCAGATACAAAATGCGGAAGACTCTACACTGATGAGATGAACTGTTGCTCTTTCGTTTTGCTATTGTCTGGATTCTTTTGTTTGGCAAGAGCAGCTTCCCCTCTACATAAATTTAATGAGGGGGAAATTAAAAGCAATGTATTCACGTTCAACATAATTTCGAATCCCTTGTAGTCCAAACAACACAGCTTAGTTAAAAAAAAAAAAAAACACACACACACAACTTGCTGTGAAAGTCCCCAGGCAGTTGTAAAAAATGATAAATTACTCTTCTTAGTGACCTCTTTTGGAAACAAAAGAGTACAATGTGACAAAAATGAGAACGCTTCAGTAAATAGGACCCCGAGGATGCAATAACAATATCTAATGCTGTTTTCTAAAACCATGATTATGCCTGCTACAATTTAGAAGCATAATCTGTTGACAAATGCCGTAATTTTTACGAACATAATATACTGAAGAATTATGTGCATAACTGCTTTTTGCCCGTATACTGTATGTGCAAGTTTCGTGCAATGATACTTCTTGCATTCAAAGTATACCAACTTTACGTAAAAAGTGTTCCATTCTGTATTATTATTATTATTATTATTATTATTATTATTATTATTATTATTATTATTATTATTGACGGTCTGTTGAAAATGGAATGAAAATTAATCAATCCAAACCTTTCGCCATTTCCTTCTCATGGAAAACTACTTCCCCAAAATTTAATTATTCTCTTAATAATGTCATAATTACTAAGAAAGAGTGTATTAGTGGTCTTTGTGTCTTACTTGATTCTAAACTATATTTCCATGATCATGTGCAATATATTTATACCCATTCGTTAAGAATGCTTGGTCTAATTAAAGCTATAACTTATTCTTTTTCTACTCCGATGTGTCTATTAATTTTATACTATACATTGGTTAGATCCAAGCTTGAATATGCATCTGTTGTATGGAACTCCATTACTTCCACTGACTCGGCTAAATTGGAGGACATTAAAAGAAAATTTATTTCCTTGTGTTCTTATAGATTTTTACCAAAATTCCGATTATAAATATGAGATTAATTGCAAATATTTCAATTGCGGTAGTTTGTTTACCAGACGTCAGGATCTTCATTATTTATTTTTTTGTAAAATTCTTAAGGGTGATATTGATTGTGAATCATTCATAAGCAATATCAGTCTTCGTATTCCTGCTAAGGGTTTAAGTTTGAAAAAAAAAATTATAATACGAATTGTAAATCTCTCTCCCCGGTCTGCAGATGTATTAAATATGCTAATTTGCATGGATTGAACATGGACCCATTTAATGTGTAGTATATACTTTTTGAGTTTTTATCTCAGTTTTATTAACTTATTCTATTTTTTTATATTTATCATAATATCCCATTGCATAATATCTTGTAATACTACTTATATGATTCCAGTCTTCATTTATATGATTTCATTAATTCATTTTAAATTCATTTTATTTAATTGCCATTATTTTAATTATCTCATTGTACTAATTTTAATAATTATTTGTATGCATTGTTTTTTGGTATCTATTCATTTTGTCATTATTGTTTAATTGTATTAGTCTGTAGGCCTAATTGTAATAATTATTTGTATGCACTTTTGTTATTCCTTGTACACTGTAAATTTTGTGCTAACTTTTATCTTGTGCTGAACTGTTATTGGCCTAGGCTGTTGTACAGCACATTAAAATATTAGTAAATAAATAATAATAATAATAATAATAATAATAATTATTTATTATTATTATTATTATTATTAGAGCCCGGATATTTAGGCATTTATAAAAGTTAAAATAGGCAGGCAAAAAAGGCATTATAAATTTAAAAATGGTATAATATGTTTTAGCAATAAATTTAAGTTATATCAACATAATTTACATATTTAATTTGTAGTTGACACATGTTGACTTATAAAATACTTCTTTTTTCGTGATTAACTGCCTTTCACAAACCTTACATAACAAAACTGTTCCATCGATTGAAAACATATGGGCACCAAATTCACTAACGTAAGCATGAAGTTTACTTTTCAATGGTTTACTGAATTTAGGCATTCTAGCTAACCGATCTTGTATCTTCTGTCACCCGACAATAAATGACTGTTCTCACTCAAATTTCTTTCTCCTACAATAATAAACACATGTAGCACAAAATTGTAACAGTAAGATTTGAAAATATGAAAGCAAACAATTGAAAATCCTAGGTGATAACTTCTACGAGAACGAGCTTAATATTTAAAATTATAAAGCTGATTATGCAAATTTGGCTTTCAGGTAGTATCTCCTGTAAAGCAGGTTTGAATAATTTCAAGGAAGATTTTTCCGGGGCCGGGTATCGATCCCGAGACCCTTCGCTTAGCGCACGAATGCTTTACCGACTGAGCTATCTCAGAAACCATACACAACACCGTCACAATTGTTCCTTTATATTCACAAAACTCAAATGGGCTGACAAGATGCCAGAACCCAACTCTGACTGCACACAAATCAGGTGTGACTTAAATTGTGGCTTTCTGTTAACGTACCTCCAGTAACGAATATTATACAAATCTGACTTTCAGGTAGTAGCTCCCTGTAAAGCAGGTTTGAATAAGTTCAAGGAAATATTGTTCCGGAATCGGGTATCGATGCCGGGACCCTTCGCTTAGCGCACGAATGCTATACCGACCGAGCTATCCCAGGAACAATACACGTCACCGTCACAGCTGATTGTTGGCATCGTGAAGACATAACAGTATTATTTTTGTAACTGTGGGTTGCGGATCATTATTCATATTACATCAATACTATGGAAGCACGATTATTAGCAGATTAAGCAGCGAAATAAATTACTTTTATTTACTCTCGTTAGTAAAGTTAGTCATTGTTTCAAATATTTAAATTTCATACACATTACAATTAATTAGAAAAATGCAAATAAAAAAAGATATCGCTTTAAAATGACAAAAAGAAGGCATTTGTGCGAGATCGTGCGTATTTGCTTGATTTCCGCAAAAACCAATCCGCGGACAGTCTAAAATTCCACATTCAGTATTCCCAACCTAACACACATAACAATTTCCCTCTTCTTACCGCTCAAGTGACATATTGATTTTACTGCTCTAGGCTTTTAACATATTATTTTTAGAGACTTTCAATATAGTAATAATTATAAATTGGAAACTTACCACTGCAATTTCACCTAAATTGCACTGTTAATTATTGTTTTTAAATAGTTGCAAAAATTAAGTCCTGGTGGTGGTGCTCCAGTGACTCTGAATAACTGCACAAATGTAACAATTAATTTCAATGTGCAGAATTAGATGTCGAAGATATTTTCCATTTCTAAACATCTCCTTGACCGGCAAAATTAAACTTGCCGATGTTATTACTGCAATATGTTATATAAATAATATTGTTAAAATATTGAAATGAAATATAAATCATTACATAATCTTACCGTTTGTTTTAAGTTCGCATTTATAGACTGGGGGAAAAAAAAGACAGACGTATATCACGGCCTGCTGGAGTATAGTAAACACAGAAAACATTTTAAAGCAACAATGTTGAAGATAGATATTTTTGTTTTGCAAATTTGCCGTCATTGAACAGAAACCAACATGGAGATTTCATTGCGACTAATTAGAAATTCCTCTTTCAGGTATGTAATAAACGATCTTCTCACAAAGTAATGTAGAATACACGAGCGGTATGTTTTCTTTCAATTCTCGGAAATTAAAAAAGCTCAACTACGTTTCGCTTTTTCAAACTTTTCCTCGAACATGAAAACTTCAACATACCGCTCTTGTAACGCATATTACTATTATCGCGATGTTTAATATTACTGTTTTCCAGAGCATTCCTAAGAAATTGGTTATATTTCCAAAGTTATAATATTTTAGTATTTAAGATTATGTTTATCCGCATGGGATTTTCAGTAAAAAAGAATAAAAACTATAAACCTACACAGGAATGATCAATCTATATTATTTTAAACATTCACGTCACCTTTAACAATAATTTATTATTCAGCAAAGCTCGAAAGTTTTAATTAACATGGCACTTGTTTAAAGGCTTCCTTAAAGACTAGGAATTAATATGCGGCAGATTGTAAACTCTCGATTGGAATTAAAGCACTTCATTACTCAAACTATTATGTCCGCTAAATTAAACAGCGTCGCAACATCCACGACTTCAGAGCCTGGGTGGCAAAGCAAATTCAATGGACGTTAATTTCTGGATTGAAACACACAATACTCCGTAATAACGTAATTTTACATATGAATTGTGTTACTCTCGTTTCAGTCACTGTGCACATTTCCAACTTCCTAACAATATCTACTTAAGTTTTTTGTTATAAATGACATTTAGTTGTTTTTAGAAGTCATTCGTGTCGTAATTCAAAATGTTTCACTTATTCAAAAGTCACTCCCTTCAGATGCAGAATTAATAAACTTCGCTATACTGTTACGCGGCAATTTACCTATCGGAAGACGCACAAACACAAGAAATGTGGCAAAACTATAGGCCTACGTATTCTTATTATTGTTGTGGGATTTAATCAATTAATCGATCAATTTCTGTTGTAAGATTAATCGACCAAAAATATTTAATCGAGTAATCGAGTCGATTAAAATTGATCGGTTGTAGTTGATATTAATTATTATTTCGTTAATAAAAACTCATACAAAAAATTCCGACAATATTCCTCTCTCTGAAATTGCTTAGGCCTACTTAAAAGCACAATAGTATTGTTATTTTCTAACTGTAAACCAGGTAGCATGTGGAAAATCTTTGCAGAAATACTTCACAAAGAGATGGAGATATGAGGACAGTGACCTAGTCTACCTCTATTGAAAGTTGAAACACAATGCGAAACCCTTATTAAGTTTTATAGTTTTCCAAGAAAACTTCCACCTTGTCAGCTCATTTTCCTAGCATATGACATTTATACTTTTCTGGGATTTGTCCCCCTCATCCCTTATAAAATAGCCATGTCTACACTGTATGCAAGTAAGAGCGTAAAAATCTTCTTCTCTTTCTAAAATCTGGTAATTCGATTACAATAGGAGCCAGTCGGGTGTTGTTTGATAAAGAAAAAAAAAACAGTTTTCTGTGGTCTATGAAAAGTGTAAACTCCATTTTATCATGTGAGAATTTGAGAGGTAAATTCGATGAAACGTTAGGATTTAAATTGAACGGTCGTGGAAAGTGTTTTACAGAAAAAAAAAAGTTGTTTCGTATTTAGTGATGCAGGAAACATTGTTCTAAGTTAGCGCCAGGGATTTTGGCAGATTGATTTTGATAATGTGAATTCTTAAACACACTTACATGCCATCGACCTGGGCCGGGATCAAACCCTCAACCTCGAGCATAGTAGGCTAGCGCTATACCAACTACGCTACCGAGGCCGACCTAAATAATTTACAAAGATTGTATTTTCAGTTCATATAAATAATTGAGGGGCTCGGGCGTAAAACGTGGTAACTAACATTTTGGTCAAAAACGAGATATGTAGATTATAATAGGGTATTTTGCACTCTGCGTCTATTGTGGTGGTTAATTTTCCAACATCTCAACAGATGGCAGAAGTATACAGATTTTACTATACTGGTAAGTATATAAACTGTTGCATGTATAAACGTTTATCTACCTAATAACTTGAAAAAATTAAAACGTCATTTACCATGTTTTACTCCCGAACCCCTCAAATATCTTCAATAATTAAAAATAACCGAATTATCAAATTTATAAAAATGTATTCCTTTCTGAGTCATCCTGTATATAAGAATAATGAGGAACATATTCGGGGGCAGTTCAGTTTCCAATTATATTGGAAAGGAATACATTAAAAATAATGAAACGTATCAATTACATTGGAACACTAGCACAACTTGATGTAGAAATACTGACATTATTATCAGCGTAGAAGAAGGATTAAGCATGCGGTTGAAGAATCTTCAAGAGTTTTAGTTGGTTTTCAGTTGGTTATTTAGCGTCGATGGAATTTATGATAGCGTGTGATGTTATTTGGCGAGATGAGGTCGAGGATTTACCAGTGATTGCCTGACATTCACCTTACGTTTGGGAAAAACCTAAAAAAAAAAAAAACTTACAAGGTAATCAGCCCAAGCGGGATTCGAACTCACGCCAAAGCGCAGTTCCGAATCGGTAGGCAAAAGCGGTACCGCCTGAGCTACATTGATAGCTCTCCAAAAGAAAAAAAAGGCGTTTAAACAGATAGGGACTAAGATATGTCTAGTTAAGAAACGATTTCAAAATTCCCAAAATTGACTTTTTTTTTTTTTTTTTCGTTGTTAGTAACTCTATAGCAATTATTAGATGCTTTATGTTTGTGCTAACAGACGGAGTTACTTGTCAACAATGTGACGCTGAAACGTGTGTTCAGGTTACTGCCCAGCGACAGTCCTGATGTATTTTTATATTTGTGATGATTGGTTAATTAATATTAACCCGGCACACTCACAATCACACTCACATTCATACAAATTTTCAGACTCTAGACACCCAGATAATTCCTCTTCTTCAAGAAAAATTCACAGAGAGCCGAGCCCGAGAATCGAACCCGGGACCTGCTGACCAACAGACCACGGAGGCAGTTCCAAAATTGACATGAAAATTTTTCACTTTTAACACTTACAATAAGCACTGATTAACTTTATAACTCTTCAAGTGTTAATATGATGAAATTACCTGACTGTCTAGTTTCTAAGGGATATTGTCTACTGTCTCTGTTTTTGTCCTTGTTACTTTCTTTCGAGTCTCATAATAATAATAATAATAATAATAATAATAATAATAATAATAATAATAATAATAATAATAATAATAATTAGGGGGCGGATGTTGATGAAAAGTCATCTTCTTATTTTTCACATTAGGACGATGCCTATTAATATAGAAATCCTTTCTATGTAAATATCAACGTAAAAAGTCTGTGGCCGGGAAGAAAAAGGTCTTAGGTAAAAATTTTATACTTTCCAGGAGAGCAGTAGAAAGATTGAAATTGGTATCAATTATAGAGTTCTTTTAATTAAGAGGTTTTTCCTGGATATTATTTGTTTATATTTCTTCCAAAATAGGTAATGTTGCTCATTTAACAATTTTCTTGATTATTTCCAAAAATAGCCGCACTTAAGCCGTTTTAAGACTAGAAGCCAAACTGAGAAGAAGGGACTATTAAACATAAGACCTTTTTCATGTCAAAATAAATGAGAAATGTAAATTATTAGGAATGCAAAATTGGTCTTGAAAATATAGGACTGTTTACCTGGAGCTTAAAGTTTTAAAAGGAAAAGGCATCAGTATGTGATAAAGTGGCTAAAATACAAGTTACACCTTTTTAATAGTGAAGCATGGAAAGTAAACATGTGATGTTTGTAAGGAATAAAGTATTAAATATTCTTAAGTCCTTTATTCTGTGTGTGCTGGATTCAAAAAGTACTTAGGACATTTGGTAACGCTCTATAAATCCAGTCGGGAGTCTTATTTGACTTTAGCCGTTTTACCAGAATGTAGAGAATTGTTTCCGCTTTCAGAATATATAAAAATCTCATTTGCACAAAAAAATTGACTTCAGATCTTTTTCCTCCCGGACACAGAAGTAATTTCTTATATTGCATTTTTTTTCATTTTTGACGTTTTTTAACTAATAGGCCATTTTTATATTTTTTAGGCGTT
Source organism: Periplaneta americana (assembly GCA_025594305.2). Classification (NCBI taxonomy): domain Eukaryota; kingdom Metazoa; phylum Arthropoda; class Insecta; order Blattodea; family Blattidae; genus Periplaneta; species Periplaneta americana. The sequence goes on from JAJSOF020000005.1 coordinate 21,791,845, forward strand.
TTTTGGTCATTTTTAATACTTTGAAGAACGTTTAGATCATTTTGAATGTATTTTACTTTGTTCTTCACCGATAGGTCTGTTAAATCAGTAGTAATTAACGATTGAATAAGTGAATAACAGTGAAGTTTGAGTTTTATAGTTTGAAACAGACTCTAAAGTTCATCCCTCATTCCCCTGAAGGCTTCAATGCACACAACCAAAGTAATATAAAATGCTTGACAACAGCTTAGTTATGAGACGACTTTGATCGCTACTGTTCTTTTTGTCGAGGGTGTACCTTTACAATTTATGTTTGGAAGAGGGAGGAACTTTTAGCATGTCCTGGACAGGGCGTTGTGTCCTCAACATGGTTCGGAAGTGATGTCTACTGTAGTAGACAATATTTTTAACACAAAGATTGCAAGAATCCTGCGCCCACAATTTGTTTTGTCATTCACACTACCTCATCTGGAAGATCTGGTAGTAAAAGTGGAGAGCAGGAGCAGGAGATGGAGAATGAAGGCACTGACATGGACCACCCCTGATTGCAACACATTGTAAACCCCTCATTAAAATCTATAGTTTTCCCTTAAAACCTTCATTTTGTTGCATGTTCTTTTTCTTTATCTTAGCCAAATTCCAGGAAGTTGCCTCCTCTCTCCGAGATTTGCAGGGCAGTCATTGAAACAAGGTGACTAATTTTTAAGAATTTGAGGTGCGAGAACGGTGAATAATATTTAAATGTAATTTTCTTTTAAATTTATGTCATTTTTCCATCAGTTTAAGGGCATTTTAATTATCATTTTAAGTAGATTTTTTGGTCATCAACATCCGCCCCCTAATAATAATAATAATAATAATAATAATAATAATAATAATAATAATAATAATAATATTAATAATACCAATCCTGATTAACTGTTCACATTTATTTCTGAAATATCGCACCTGGAAATATGGAATAGGCTTATTATGCGTTCTGTAGGCATGACGGAGGAGACAACATTGTGGAGAAATGCATGAACAAAACAGTAATACAATAGTCCTTTGGGAGGCATAGAAAGAGGGGCGTATATTAGAACACTTTTTATTTTAGTTATTAATCTCTCCATAATATACCAAACGATTCACGAGGAGTTACCCACACTTATGGAGCTTATTTCCAAAGATATTTTGAGTGGGAAAATGTCATACAAACATGCGTCATATTTTCAATATTTTCAGTTACAATAATTTGAAGTTTTTTTTGTAAAATACCATTATTCTTTAGTTTTAAAACTGAAACAATGTTATAGATAAAGAATGAACTATTCAGGAGTATCATTTCTTTAATTAGCTAGTATTCAGAAGGTAAAACGTGTTGTGAATTCCAGAGTTGCTTCGTACAGAATATAACTTTTTTTTCTATTTTTAACTACAAAATAACATTTTTCTTAGGTACTTCTCACAATTATTACAAATCACGCCTTACTTACTTACTGGCTTTTAAGGAACCCGGAGGTTCATTGCCGCCTCACATAAGCCCGCCATTGGTCCCTATCCTGAGCAAGCTTAATCCAGTCTCTATCATCATATCCCACCTCCCTCAAATCCATTTTAATATTATCTTCCCATCTACGTCTCGGCCTCCCAAAAGGTCTTTTTTCCTCCGGTCTCCCAAATAACACTCTATATGCACGTCTGAATTCGCCCATAAGTGCTACATGCCCTGCCCATCTCAAACGTCTGGATTTAACGTTCCTAATTATGTCAGGTGAGGAATACAATGCGTGCAGTTCTGTGTTGTGTAACTTTCTCCATTCTCCTGTAACTTTATCCCTCTTAGCCCCAAATATATTCCTAAGCACCTTATTCTCCAACACCCTTAACCTATGTTCCTCTCTCAAAGTGAGAGTCCAAGTTTCACAACCATAAAGAACAACCGGTAATATAACTGTTTTATAAATTGTAACTTTAAGATTTTTTGACAGCGGACTGGATGATAAAAAGTTTCTCAACCGAATAATAACAGGCATTTCCAATATTTATTCTGTGTTTAATTTATTCCCGAGTATCATTTCTATTTGTTACTGTTGCTCCCAGGTATTTGAATTTTTGCACCTCTTCAAAGGATAAATTTCCAATTTTTCTATTTCCATTTCGTACAATATTCTCGTCACGAGACATAATCATATACTTTGTCTTTTCGGGATTTACTTCCAAACCTATGTATCTTCTTACTTACTTCAAGTAAAATTCCCGTGTTTTCCCTAAACATTTGTGGATTTTCTCCTAACATATTCATGTTGAATGAGTCATACAAACTTTAAATAAATTTATAATATTAAAACTACATTAAAAATGTATTTTACTAGCAAATTCAAATTAGTGTAACTCTGAAAATATTGAGATTAAGACAAATGTTTATATGACATCTTTTGTTCAGAATGTCTTCGGAAATAAGCTCCATAAGTGGCGGTAAATCCTTGTGAATCACCCTGTATACCGACAAACCTGTTTTTAAAATGCCACAGTTCGGCGACCTTAGGACGCTGAATGAAAGTGGGACTGTCATTCTGCACTTACAGCCAGTCACCATTGAAATACGCCAAGGAAGACGACACTCAAAAACCGGCAAACCCCTGGTAACACAAGACTATTAGCAGTAGCGACCCTCTAACCATTAAATAGAGACCTCTCAGAGACATCACAATGGGATCGCAAATGTTTACGAAAGGGAATAAGGCACCTAATTCTCCGATTGTTAAAAGCAGGTTTCCTTGGCTTTAAAAATCTTTTCGACGACTTCAAAGCTTCCAAGGCACAGTCGACACGTTCAAAGTATAGATTTCTCGGATCTACGAGACGAAAAAGTTCTGTATATCATTAATTAGGCCTATACACCAAGCTACATAAATACATACTGTAAGGGGTATAAGTGCCGTTCTTTTCACAGTCGTCGGGGACGGTCTACAGAAAGAAAAAATGTCCATACTACATAGGGTGAAAACTTGATAGTTTTCCCCGAAAAAAATATTTCTTCTCTTATTTTATTCGCGTTATACTGCTTATATCGTTAGTAAAATTACAAAACAATTACTTCAGTAGGTATATCTAGCAGAGTTAATATTAGTTTAAATACATATTTGTGTGTTCTATTAAGTTTTCGTGAAATTGAATAAAATTGCATGCTTAAATTTGTTAATATTCTGGCGTGAGAGACGTGGCAACGTGTTCAGCAGGCAGTACTCTACACAGACGTAAGTACGAGTCAGCTGAGTTCAAGCTCCCTGTCCATAGGTATACTGCAGAGCGGATGACAGTTCAGTACAGGATATTCGAGAAACAACTTACAATGTCATTTACAGTTTAGGGATATCATATGTTATTAATTTATGGGGAAAGTCGTCGTAATTCAAGTGAGGCAAGAAGATGTACCGTCAATGTTTTCCGCAATGAAGGTTACCTAATCGGCCAACTTTTGTAGCGGTTTCTCAACGATTATTAGAAACTAGTAGTCTCTTACCTCGTTTCGAAATCACACAAACTGAGATTTCTTTAAAAATGATACTGCTTTATGGAAGCGGGAGAGATTAAAATGTTGCATTTAAAAAAAGTTCGTGTGATTTTGTTCAGTAAACCATTACTGTTTATTTTTAAACGTAGAATAAAAAATGGACCAATATTCTAAATATTGTTAAATAAAATGGAAATTTACCATAAAGTTCTATTAATGAGATTAAAAGTTTGTATTTGCTGTTCGTTTTATACAAACAACGCCCGACCCTGCATTAGAACAGAGTATCTTATACCGGTATACCGGTAGCGGATACCGCTTGAGCTGTAACGTGTACTTGTAAACTCCCTTGTAAACTGTAAGCTTCAAAATGTATATTTATAAGAAAAAAACTGTTCGCATATGTAGATGGAGTCAAACATTGATGCAATTTTCATAGGAAAATATGTAGATTTCGTTATGTTAAATTTACAAAGTTATTTATATACGTCCAAGCCAAGAAAATTAGTACATTTACTTTTGATAAATGTGTCATTTTGTAGACTGATAACCTTCATTCGTAAATCCAATATAACACTCGGCCATCAACATGAAATGGGTTTGAAAATAATAAGAAATCGTTCTCCAAATTGTTAACCTTTAAATTGATAATGTATTCTATAGCATACAACAGCTTAATAGGCCATATGCTATAATTTTAATAGAATAATAGAAAAAAATTGGTAGGAAAATTAAAATTTCACAATACTCTAATATTGTAAGGTCCGGGGTTCGATCCCAGGTGGTGGCAGGATTTTTTCTCGTTGCCAAACTTTCAGAACGGCCCCGAGGTTCACTCAGCCTCCTATAAAATTGAGTACCGGGTCTTTCCCGGGGGTTAAAGGCGGTCAGAGCGTGGTGCCGACCACACCACCTCATTCTAGTGCCGAGGTCATGGAAAGCATGGGGCTCTACCTCCATGCCCCCCAAGTGCCTTCATGGCATGTTACGGGGATACCTTTACCTTTTACCTTTACTCTAATATTGTACAACATATAAAAATATGGACATAGCGATAGTTGTTTTCTTTACGGTCCGACAAGGTTTAATAAACTAGTGTGAGAAATGAAGTTTTGCCATGTTAAGAGATACAGTAAAATCATTAAATCTGCTTTTGGAAAATTCTATGATTAAATCAAATACCTTACTATAATAATACCGGACAGCTAGCAGTTTTACGTGCGAACGACGATGGTGCTGCTACCTACCTGCCGGGATGGAGATACTCGCGAAACAAGCTGTAATCAACTGCAATGTATATTGTTGCTGGGCTAGTTAATTTGTTAATAGTTTTATGAATTAGTACTGTTAAAATGTCAGGGTGTATATGTGCTGTTTATAATTGTGACAATTCCAGCATTACAAATTGCTCCAAATCGTACTTTCGATTTCCGACAGTTCATAAAACGTAAGTCAACAACATTCTTTAGTAGGTCTAATTCCTTCGTCTTTGTGTTGATAGAAAAATACAAATTAGTTTTTTTTATTTAGACCTAATAAATAAATAGAAGTTAAAATATATTGGATTTTAAGGTTTTATCAAATTAAGTTTTATTGTATTCTTTACTAATTATTACAAGCATCAGATAACTATTAATTTTATTTTTGCAGTTGTCAGCAATGCGTATATAAAACATTAGTGTAAATTAATTCCTAATATCAGATTGATTTTGTCTCGGTAAGCCAAAGAAAAAATATGTAACAAATAATTATGGAAAGTAATATGAAGTATGCAATATTTCTCACAATATGCAGCTTTGACATAAGATAATAATTTTACATTAAATATTATTCAACATTTCTTAAGTGTTTCATATATTATTCCACAATAGTAACTCACGTTTTAAGCAATAGTCCGAATCTCGCTATGTTAATATTTCTATATGTGGACATAATTCCATCCCCCTCCGCTAGATGTCAGGTCCGCAATATTTCGCACTCACGCCAATGCTATTAGTATACAGCTGTCCGGTATTATTATAGTAAGGTATCTGATTTGATTATATTGTCTAGTACTTGGATGGCATCTTCACTGACTATACAAACACTTTGACAAACTTAAATATTCTTGAAAGAAATAAAGTGTTGTTGAGACAAACCAATTACTTATATAGCCTATATACAACTTAGTTTTAAAATTATATATAAACAATATTCTAGCAGAGACAGGTGCTGAGTTATAAAAATCCCCATTCTTTTGGAAAAGCATAAATTAGTAATTGCTTCAAGTGTTTATTTTTTTAAGTTATATAATGAAATATCATTACAAATAATTTATCAGCATATCAATAATTAACCTGTATATTTGAAATAAATAAATAAATAAATAAATAAATAAATAAAATTACTTACAAAAACACTCCCAAAAATAATATACACTTATGAAAAAAAAAATTAAAAAAAAATAAAAAATTATTGGATTAACAATATTTTCACCGTTACAATTACACTAAATATAAACATTTACATAGAGATAAAAAAAAATTACAGGAGAAAAAGTTCGTCCAAAGGGCTGGACTCTGGAAGAGTACCCAAAACGCTCATTGCATTTCCGCGTTGAATAGCAATACTTAAGCGTTGACGTTTTTAAGAGTATTTATGCCGTGCGTTAAGTATGTGAATATTAGATCTGAGACTATCTATCAATGTTTCTAAGTATGTAGGTAAATTAATGATGAAAAAAATGGAGTAATAAACTGCACGAATGTTGAATTGAATAGAAACGGTTAACAATGTTCATTGTTTTTTAAATTTAAAATATCTCTTATTGCTCTCTTAACGTATTAAGTTATTCTTATTATAGGCCTATATCACGTCACCCCATCGACTATTATGTGTTTTTTTAACAGTGCAAAATAAGCTCAATATAACAGAAATAAACGAACAATGATATTTTTCCAAATATTTTGACGAGGCTTCGTGTTATATAGGCCTACTTGTAAAAATGTAGAATAATATTCTTACCTTTAATTTCACTGCATTCACGACGATTAAGTTGACAATGATGTTGAATGTTGCTTTTTCTTTATCGCCCATAACACTTTAGAGCACATGAAACATCGAATGTAGTCTTCCTTTTCACAACAAACAAAAATTAGTCTTCTCATTTTTTGTGAAAATGATACCTTTTTTGGATTTTTTCGCTTGCGAAAGCTCCTTAGAAAGAGACACGTCAGTCGCGTTAAATTACCTGTTCTCCAAGAGACGCTGCTGAGAATGCGAATACTACAGCATTGAGTGCGGTAAACATGTCAATCACCCCGCAGGGAGGGGGTGGTTTCCAAGACTCGAACCGAGTGCGACGAAAGCTATACTTGTACTCCGTTTGGCCGTAGCTGGTCTAGAGCGTTCGGAGTTAAGGGAAGTGACTGGTGAAATTCTCAACTTCGTTACTATTGCATATATTGACCCAATTTTTTTACCACACAGTCCTAGTAAGCTAACAAGGGAGGGTTTTCAGTAGGGCACGATGGATTTGGCTGGAAGTGTTAATGTAGACCGATTTAAGGTTCCTGAAAACGGTGGTGAAGCTCTCTCGTTTCGGAATTGGATATTTGTGAAAATACAGCAATTTTAAAAATCGGATTGCATGTCGATCTTGCGCTCAGCTTTCTTATAATCAGAGACCGGAAGTTTAGGCATTATGAATAATTAAAATAGGCAGGCAAAAAGACATCATAAATAGCTAAAATAGGCAGGCAAAAAGGCATTATAAATAGCTAAAATAGGCAGGCAAAAAGACATCATAAATAGCTAAAATAAAAGACATCATAAATAGCTAAAATAGGCAGGTAAAAAGGCATTATAAAATAGCTAAAATAGCAGGCAAAAAGGCATTATAAAAATAGCTAAAATAAGAAGGTAAAAAGGCATTATAAATAGCTAAAATAGGCAGGCATAAATAGCTAAAAGACATCATAAAGAGCTAAAATAGGCAGGCAAAAGGTATTATAAATAGGCAGGTAAAAAGCTAGCTAAAATAGGCAGGCAAAAGACATCATAAATAGCTAAAATAGGCAGGTAAAAAGGCATTATAAATAAAGCTAAAATAGGCAGGTAAAAAAGGAATTATAAATAGCTAAAATAGGCAGGCAAAAAGACATCATAAATAGCTAAAATAGGCAGGTAAAAAGGCATTATAAATAGCTAAAATAGGCAGGTAAAAGGCAAAAAGACATCATAAATAAAGCTAAAATAGGCAGGTAAAAAGGCATTATAAGTAGCTAAAATAGGCAGGCAAAAAGACATCATAAATAGCTAAAATAGGCAGGCAAAAAGGCATCATAAATAGCTAAAATAGGCAGGCAAAAAGGCATCATAAATAGCTAAAATAGGCAGGCAAAAAGGCATTATAAATAGCTAAAATAGGCAGGCAAAAAGGCATCATAAATAGCTAAAATAGGTAAAAAGGCATTAAAAAGACATCATAAATAGCTAAAATAGGCAGGCATTATAAATAGGCAGGTAAAAAGCTAAAATAGGCAGGCAAAAAGACATCATAAATAGCTAAAATAGGCAGGCAAAAAGGCATTATAAATAGCTAAAACACACAATAAAAGGCAATTACAAAAACCTTGCACTAGACACACAACCTTGCACTTTTCCACAAAGAGATTTCGGCAGCAAGAAAAGCTTTACATAAGTCGCATGCAAATTGAGATTTTCGACTCGATGTTGCAATTACTGTTGGAAGAAAAGAAATCTTGTTCCCAGTAGCCTTGAAAAGTGAATTTTTGTGTTTGGTTGTACTGATATGTTGCGATATGAAATATTTAGCTAGCTACAACAACGTCGTAATGAAAACTGAAAGAAAAATAACCGTTAAAAATAACGTTAGACCCGATTTTGGAATAGCATTCATTGTTGCCTTGTCAAATAAACACAAGCGATAATTAAAACGCTTACTGTTATACATTTTTGCACGGCAGCACTGATTGTTGCAAAGAGAATATGAACTGACTGAAAGACAATAATATACATTCGGTGAAGTCACTTTCATTGTAGCGGTTATAGAAATAAATTAAAATATACCTGTAGGCAACTTTTAATAATAAATTAATAAATAATAGATAAATAATCAATTAAAGGAAAAAAAAGCATTTATTTTGTAAATTTGGCATTTAAAAGGCAGAAAAGGGCAACATAAAACTGTGACGTTTCAATCATAAAGGTATAATTCGTACAGACTTACTTTCAAAATGAAGATAGATTTAACACATTTAAAAAGGCGTTCTGCCAAAGTTCCGGTCTCTGCTCATAACCTACTTGCATAGAGCACTACAGTCGAGGAAACTACTTTCTTCCATCCCTGTTAAGGTAAGCGTTCACTACTTCGTATCGCACTCCTCGTACGAATCACACGCAACGGATATTTTAAGTGCAGTGCGTTCACTGTAACGGCTCCACCTCATCGCCTCATCGGATTCCCCTATCACCTGTTTAAAACATGACGTCGTACGATATTGACATTACTGAAAACAGAGGAGTTGAGGTTAGGTCTATTAAGTATGACTGTTAGCAAATAAGAATTTGTAATTGCTTCATGCGTCATAATTGAAGAGGAAGAAATGAAAGAAATATTGGTTACATAATATATATGTAAAAATGACTTGATTACTATAATGGGAACACCTCAAATTATATAATTCATCGCAATTTTCTACAAGCGAAATAAGTTTTCCGTCTGCCATTTTGGCGCGACACTGAACATGGCACAACATAATAGTAACGGTTTACCAATTAAAATTGATTTATTAAAGAAGGCCATGATCGCACGCATCGGAAAAGTTGCCCATCCGAGAAACGTGGACGGATTTGCCGAGAGGCGATGCGTGCGGTACGATGTAGTGAACACGGTTACATAACAATTACAGCAAAGATAGTCTTTTTCCGATCCGTGCGATTCGTCCGATCCGTGCGATACGATGTAGTGAACGCTTACCTTTAGAAATCTAAAGTGGAATATGTTCACATTTGAATTTAAGAGGAAATGAATAATATTTAGAGTGAACTCACCTGTTATGTTCACACATGATAATGCGGGTTCACCATAACATATTAACTATGATTCTATGAAACAGATCTTACATCACATCTTTCACGAAATATACTGTAAATATGCTATAAAAACTCCCGGATGTCACAGCAGGCGACGTAAAATTTCAACAGCCTATTGTGTAGTTATCTTTTGTGGTGAAAATCAATTAGTTTATGGCTTATATTAATTTATAGCGGACATTTATTGACCACTGCATTTACGCAATCAGCAAGCAGAAAAGCAGCAAGTGGGCGTCAAGTTATATTAATACATACACGGTGAACCGTAAGTAATGCCATTAATTTCAGGGGGTTATTCTTTGAGATAATTAAAACAAAAAAAATCTCGTTTTTGCTGCCTTTTCGAGATAAAAATTGTTTTATTGAAACATTTCATAGCGTGTTTTGGGAAAGTCATTGATTTAATTTCCGATATGCTCAGTCAAATTAAGAGAGCTAATAAATGCATCAAAGAACTTTCAGTTTTATCCTTTAAATGTGCAGAAATTTGATCCGAACAAATGTAAAATTTTAAAATTCCTACTCAGAACGAAAAGTTACATTTGTTCGGATCAAATTTGTGCCCATTTAAAGGACAAAACTAGAGTTCTTTCAATCATTTTTTTTCTCGCTGTTATTTATATTCGCTCCAACATCTTTGGTCATATCGCGAGTTAATCTTTGGTTGAAATCCGAAGGCCTGTGTACTATTGTTGAGACTGGTTCTATTGTTGTCATGAACTAGATGGCGACTGTATATGTATTACTGATTTGTTATGAATATGATTTCGGTGATGAATGAGGCCGGTAATATTCAGGGCCCGAATTTCCTGCCATTTGCCTTACGGTTGAGGGAAAACCCTCAACCAGGAAATTCAACCAGACCGGGAATCGAACCCGGGACCTCTGCGTAAGAGACCAGCATGCTGACCCCTACACCACAGAGGTGATCCATTTATTATTATAATACAATGTTCTCCTAAATTTACTGAAATATTGGGAATTAAATCACATGGTTTTCTCAAAACACGCTATGTAATGATGAAAGAGTAATGGAACGGAGAAAAATTCTCTCCGGCGCCGGGATTTGAACCCGGGTTTTCAGCTCTACGTGCTGATGCTTTATCCACTAAGCCACACCGGATACCCACCCCGGCGTCGGACAGAATCATCTCAGTTTAAGTTCCAACTCTTGGGTTCCCTCTAGTGGCCGCCCTCTGCACTACGTCATAGATGTCTATGAACGCAGGACTGATGTCCACACATGTGCTGAGGTGCACTCGTTATGAGTGACTAGTTGGCGGGGATCCGACGGAATAAGCGCCGTCTTAAATCACGAAGTGATTTACGCATATCATATATATTATTTTAATGTACCGAAGTACATATGATATTTCCATGCAGATATTCTGCGTCATCATACGATGAAAGAGTAATGGAACGGTGCGGCTTAGTGGATAAAGCATCAGCACGTAGAGCTGAAAACCCGGGTTCAAATCCCGGCGCCGGAGAGAATTTTTATCCGTTCCATTACTCTTTCATCGTATGATGACGCAGAATATCTGCATGGAAATATCATATGTACTTCGGTACATTAAAATAATATATACGCTATGTAATGTTTGATGCACAATAATTTTTATTTCGAAACGCAAGCAAAAACGAGCAAAGTTGTATTAAACTTTTTTGTTTGAAATATCTCAAAGAATAACCCCCTGAAATTACGGTTCACTCCGTGTAGTATCCCTTATTATAAAGCCCATTGTTGCTTCAGTAACGTGACACAATACACTGCAACACAAAAATGGAGCCGTACATATTTGAGTAAATAATAGACGTAGGACACCATTTCTTCTAAATATCTAGAGAGTTGTTTTTTAGAAAATATGGTCTAATTTTGCGGTCAAAAGGTAATGGCAGGTAATGCGGATGCTCAAACATGCCTCTGTAGACTCTCTTCCACGCAGTAATGGGTGGACTTAATATACGAATATAGGACATGGCTAATCTTCGAAAGTACAGTAGTGACAAAAAAAAACCAGACCGACCCTTGTAGTTGATACAAAAGAATCCTGTGCTGTGTATTGTGTCAAACTGTGGTAATTTCAATATGGATAGTGAAACCAGAGGTATGTACTGCTATTCAATGTAAAAATACGCAGTTATCTTTCCCGAATAGAGGTAGAAATGTAATATTGATGCCAGATGAAAATAAAACTCTTTTTTTCGTCTCTAAGTTTGAGGCACTGAAGGAAAAAAAAAAAGACGGTAAGAATCGAACAAATGCAATCAATTTCATTGTTACAATTAATTATACAAGATGGATGTGTTTTGTGACTAGCAAAATTTGAATCTGTGACTTTGAAATCAGCTACAAGGGTCGGTCCGGTTTTTTTGCCACTACTGTACATATTTAAATTCCATTTCATGACGTCTATTGTCGGCTACTATAGTCGCGCCTCTGTTATTCCCGGCGTGACTCCTCCTCTCTGCTTACGTCTTAGGAAGTGAAGGCTCTATAAAGTCTAGGTAGGTAGTATCGTTCGCCATTTTTGTTCTTTCGTTGCCGAGCTACCATACGAGGAATCTATTTGCCACACCGTTAAACATTATCATGTCGTAGCTCCTATGATAATAAATCAAACACACTGTAATTCAGCAAATAATTGAGCGGCAAATAACGTCTTCGTTTGCTTTCTGCGAACGCCAACGAAAGAGCGAAAATGGCGGGCGATTATATTAAGTATTTATAGAGCCTTAAGAAATAAATAACGTCTTCATCAGCACACAAGACGCACACGTTTAAATGTAGCCGACCTGCAACGCGATTGGCTGCCGGAAATTAGAGCGACGCGACTATAATTTACTTACATCTTCATGATAACAATGTAGATTGAAGACAAAAAAATAGAAATAGGGAGAGAGAAATGAAAGGGCTTCAAGAATTAAAGTATTAGAATGCCTTAATTCTTGAAGAACTTAATGTAGAAAATTCCAAATATATATTTTAGAAAGTTAAAAAAATATTTATTTAACAAAAATTCTTTACTATAGTTGACACAATGTAAATAATAAACAGTCAGAGGTTAAACAGACAGTACTCTTAATGGGAGATTTAACATAAAGGAAGAACATTTAACAAAATTTTCCAGAAATGAGACATTCATCTTATACCCTTGCGAAAATGGTTAAGATACATAAGATACTTGTTAGAAAATTAATTCAAATACACAACTACTTCTACTACCAATAGTCGTAACCCCTCACAACTTAAAATATTCATCGTTTAAAACTATTTCTTTGTTAGAAAATTAATTTAAATACATCATTACTTGAAATACAAATATTCATAATTTCTCAGTGTTGTATAATGTATCCAAGCGTCCAGCCGTATCGGCGACGTACAAAACTAAACGCCTTACGTCATTCTTGACAGTAGCAGAAAGCACGTAACATCAGACCTGCCAACCCATGAGAGATTAAGTGAGAGAAATGAATTTGGTGGGGAATAAAGTTAACAACAATAATAACAGCAAAATGGGACGCAAATATAACATTACAATCACTTCTAAAACCGGTAGATTATCGTGTCAAAGCTGAAAAACGGTAGTCTTGGGCTAATTGTAAGTGACTCGCGTATTATTTTGTTGACAGGTCTATATTATCACCACAAACTGATAATAAGAACCCGATAGCAGCAAACTTCTTGCGATACGGCTCGTCCTTTGGATGCACGATACTATAACTTAAAATGTTAGTTGTTGATAACAAATACTCATGGCACAAACACAACAAAAACTACTATATAAAATAATCTGCAAATTATGTCTGTCTACACTTGATTACATTCCTTTGTATTATTATAACGACTTAATATATAGTTGTAAAGAAGTAAAGCTTAAACAAAACTGTTGTTACATTCAAATACGTATATTATCAAAGTAAGATAGGAGTTAATGTTTACGTATAAAGAATTGTGTCATATCTTGAGCGTTTACGAAAGCAAACGCAATTGCATAAAAATTAACAAACAAAATCGATAGCAAATAAGACAGAAAATTAAGAGTTTTCATTTTCTCAATTTCGAGTTATTGCTAATGTCATGCGTTCCTTTTAAATTAAACTTACAGGGAAAAATTTCAAACATTAGAAAATGGATATTAATTCACTACATTATATATACGAATAAAAATAATTTATCTATAAAGCAGGGCAGAAAATGTAACAGAATAAGTACAAGAATTATCAATTTTTACACGAGTTAAGTAAATATAAGCATTGATATTTTGTTAGTAATTCTGTAATATTGAAGATTTTTCGGGATGTTACTACGGTCAGAAAACTAACATGGTAACTGTTTATATCCAAAATAAAAAAGCTGAAATTACACTTAATGAAAGAAAGCCAGTTTTATTTGAAATTCATATCTTAAAAAAATAAAGGCATTCAAGGAGATAAAGGGAAGGAAAAAGGTCTGTGAATCCGTCGTATATATGAAAGTGATTAAGAAGTAAAAGTAAAGGTCTGTCGATAGAACTGCAACTATTTTCTGAGCAAAACATGATATTTTACAACAAAGGAAATGTAAATATTTTAATTTATAATACTTCGTAGAATACACTATATCATACTCAAAGAATATAGTATACAGTATCTAAGAGAAGTTTTCGAATGAATATTAAACATTTTATAACTCATAACATATCTAATTTTAAATGTAACTCCAAGGATAATAATGTTACCAGGAAAATTATTGGACTAAATTATTCACGATGTATTGTCACAATTGTGAAAACTATTCAATGGTCTTTTAAAGATTCTTGCAACAAGGAAAATATAATTTCAAATCAAAATGCAACCCAAGTGAATATAGAGAAACATTTCAAAACATTTTAGAATCAAATATTAAACATACCTATAAGAATAACAAATGAGGAATGCTTATGTAAATACTTATACCATAATCAATGCTGATAATTACCAACATTCTCCCTGAAATTGATCATTATCGTATTTCTGCTAGATTTTATGACTTACAGCTACAGTCTGCAGAGATGTATTAGAATTATAAATTGTTGTCCTGTTTTTTGTGTGTTACTGTTGAGATATTTATGAAGCGATAACATGGAAACAAATTTGAAATATTTTCTTAAATGCGGTTTGAAATTTTTACGTATCGGCAGAATGTTTCAGTGGACGAAAGAAAGAGACTGCAACTCTTCGCAACTATTTTCAGAAACACAGCAAATAAAAGCGCGTCAAAATTGCGTATTTTCAATACAGAACGAGGTTATGTGAGCTTTTGAATTAATGGAGCCTAATATTCAGTATTCAATGCTAAATTGTTATTTAATTACCTGTAGATACTAAAGGCAAAATTCTACATGCGATAAAAGTTATCCAAGTTGGCAAATTTTTATGAAGGATTTTATTAATTACATCGGGCATATATCTTTAACCAACTAGATTTAATATAGCTTTTAATTGTTGTTTTCAACAGATCATTCAACCTCATAAACATACAATTGTTTTTGTCATAACTATTTTGACATAACGATCACACAACAGAATAGATTATCCTGTGTAGATAAGTAATATTTTCAATATAAGGTAGGTGTCCCTGATATGGCCATGCTAAGGTTTGGGAATTTTTCTAGCCGCCATTTTGAAAAAATGTAAACAACTTTTTTCTTACTCGTTCTCAGTCTAATGGACTTTCTTAAAACAATTTTCTTTCCCCATAAAAATAGCTTTAATTGTCCAAAAAGTCCCAAATTCCAAAAGTCTACCTAGTGGCCATATCAGGAACATGTGCACATGATATGGCCACCCTTGTTCCATGTTCTACAAATCGTGATTGTTTTCAGTTTGATAGCGCAGTTGTATTAAAATTAAATAATTTTGGTGTAAAATGAATAAAATGACAATTAATAATATTTTTTATAGTTCAAAAGTGTAGTCAAAACAGGTTTTTCCATAAAAAATTAAGTTGTTTTTCTTAAAATGCAAATTTTTTGCGTAATCCCAGCTATAAGGCATGTAAATTTGTCAGGTGAAAGAATAAAAGTGAAATGAACTTGATATGGCCATGGTGCATTTGATATGGCCATATCAGGAGCAGGTAAGCTTTCACGAAAATCGTTTGATTATGAACAACTCGCAAAAGATACGCCATCAACTACAACACCAATCAACAGAACATTAAAAACTGAATGGAGTACGATGGTTTTCATGAAACAAGTCTTTGAAAAACATGCATAAAACAAAGGAGACTTGCCAGAGAAAAATAAGAAGAGGTCACATGAAAACTGCAAAACAGCCAACTGACGCCATATTGCTCAACCTGACTGGATGGAAAACGATCAAGTGACATACCAGGATACCCTTTCACTGGATGCTGCTGCAATTTAGCGGATTTTTTGGTTAACTAACTCACAATAGGGGGGTGGCCATATCAGGAACATGGCCATAACAGGAGCACCCACCTTACTATATAAGTTATGACGTGTTTCTGTTGTCTACGTCCAGTTGTGGGTACTGCCTTAGCATAACGTACCCAACACAGTAAGATGCTCTATATAGCATTCTAGATGATTGGTAACATTTGCAATGTATGTGACCTGCTTCTGTTGCCATGTCCAGTTGTTGGGGCTGTCTTAGGCATAATGTACCCGACATAATAATATGATCTATCTAGAATTCCACATAATTAATAACATTTGCAATGTATGTGACGTGCTTCTGTTGCCATGTCCAGTTGTCTGGACTGCCTTAGCATAACGGGCCCAACAGTGTAGATTACCATATCTAGATGATAAGTAACAACTGAAAGAGACCTATAAAAGTGCTTCTGTTGCTTGTGTCCGGTTGTTGGTACTGTCTTGGATTAACGGACCCAAATGTGTAAATTACCATGTCTAGTTATTACTAACAATGACATATAATAAACTGCTTCTGTTGCCAAGGTCAGTTGTCAGGAATGGCTTGGCGTAGCGGATCCAATAAGACAGTAGATTGTTCTGTATAGATTACTGCAATATATGTGGCGTGCTTCTGTTGCCTATGTCCAGTTATCGGAATGGCCTTGGCATAACGGATCCAACAGAGTGTAGGGTACTACCCTGTGTAGATAATTTTATTAGTAATATTTGCAATATAATTTGACGTTTTCCGTTGCCTATGTCAGTCGTCCGGACGCCTTGGTATGACGAAATCAACGGGAAAGATTTCTCTATGTAAAGAATAAGTCCAGATGACTAGTAACAAATGCAATATATGTGACATGCTACTTATCTCTAGTTGTCAATGGTATCTTGGCATAAAGGGCTTTTCCCAGGTGACTAACAACGATTAAAATATGTATAAAAGAATTACCAATATTCACTTGTCACGGGTAACTTTCTAGATGACTGACGAATATTGTGGCAAGTTTGTTTTATCTATGTCTCCGAAAAGTTTCGAAGTGATGGCAACTCAATTTAACCAGACAGTAAAGATGTCTACAAAATTACGCCACAATCTAATACAGTGAAAGCTTCCCCTCTTGTATTCTGATGAAATGTATTGGCTTTATTCAGCAAACGTAACTCTCAAAGTGATTGTTAAATGTCAGTCAATGTAGGACATTTTTAAATACTAGTTAATGACCACAGCAAGCAAGATGGTAAACCAGTATAGATAACAGACCTGATTTTGAAGAACAGGCAAGAAATGCCTACTAAACTTTGTCTTGAATACGCTCATTCAGGTATTGGATTATTTTGAGTGTGGTCAATGTTCAACACGAGCCTCTCATCTCTACTTCCATTCTCAAGGAAGCTTTGTCAATGATTTCATGTTCTCATAACTTCATCGGCCGTGAATCTCTGATCAAACAGTAATCACAGTAACAACACGAACACTAAGGACAACTCAGACATACAGAATGACTTACTTTCGCTCCACAGCAATGTTAACAGACCAACAAAATTATAATTCTAATCACTATAGCTGCACTGCTTTATAGATTTATACCCTCTTTGTTCTGGAAAACCTGATGAAGGAAGATATATTACACAATTATATAAATATGTCTGCTCTAACCAGACGTAATCATTGTCATCAGTTTTAATTCATCACGTCTTGGATTTAATATCAAATATGCGTTAAATAAGTAGTCCTCATGCGCACGATTGCTCAAAATGTATGCCTGGTTACTAATCGATTATTACTTGTTTCAGTTAAAGCAATTCATTATTGAAGTTAAACAAAACTATACATAACTGCCCAGTGAACACTAACCATTTTGGTCGACAGCATTATGAAGTGCTGACTGTAATAGATTGTAAAGAAAATATTATTGTAATTCTTAATAAATATATATTTTTACATTTATTTTACAATTTCTGCAATAAATGTTCGAAGTCCATATATATTCGAATGTATATATATACTGTATATACAGGTTGAACCAGAACTCTACCGACAAACTTTTACAGGTTGTTCAGGGATGTTGGCTGTTTTGATATAAGGGACCTATGGTCTCCGGTGACTTATTACTGAGTAACATGTTGCTGATGTTACTTGTAGCATGTCGTTTGGACGATGATAAGATGGGTTTTGATAGATTACAAAGTAAAATTAAAAAGTAATCAACTAATTTCTGAAGTAGATACTGTAATATCATAAACTGTAATACCAACAATACAAAAATTACATGAGTAATGAAACAAATCTTAGAGCAAAACGCATATTTGTTTCACTGTACAGTATACTGTGTGCTCTTCACTTTGTTTAAACCACCTGTTCAAAATGTAGACCACCATGATCTCTACAGACTCCAGTCGACAATGAAATGGATCTGGTTGCAAGGATTCTCGCAGCCGCTGAAGAGATGCGCCAATCGCCTGAGATGCTAGAGCGTATGCGACAGTTTTTAGAGATCATGGCGGTCGACATTTTGAACAGCTGCTTTAAACGAAGAAGAGTACACAGGGTACTGTAAAGTGAAGGTTTAACAAACAAGTATGAGTTTTGTTCTAAGGTTTGTTTCATTACTCATGTAATTTTTGTATTGTTTGTATTACAGTTTATGATATTAAGTATCTACTTCAGAACTTAGTTGATTACCTTTTAATTTTTCCTTGTAATCTATCAGAACCCATTTTATCACCGTCCAAACGACATGCTACAAGTAAACACATCAACAATGCATTATTCAGTAGTAAGTCACCGCAGACTATAGATTCCTTATATCAAAACATTCAGTCAACATCCCTGAACAACCTGTGAAATTTTGTCGGTAGAGTTCTGGTTCACCCTGTATATATAAAGGGTGTAAACGATATAAACTGCCAGGAAATATTGGTGATAGAGTATAAATTACTGAGCAAAAAAGTCTAATAAAATGTTTCTGTAACTTCTGTTGTCTCCTTAGAAAAAAATGTTATCTGTGAGTATAATGTTTTTGGAAATGATAGTAGATCGTCATTATTTACTTCGTTCCACCACGTACACTGCAACTATGGTGATATCCTTGTTTACAAATCAGGGTACTCATTGTCTCTCTATTGTGGTGGTGTTAGCGTGTGTTAGACGGAAGGTTATTGGTAATGACGTTCACATTTACTCGAACAGTAAATATTAGACTACTATCAATCCTAAAAACATATATTTTTGGAATTAAAAACAAAAAGATAAGGACAAATTAAATTTCAGTTTAGTAGACTGAGATGTACAGTCTGTATAATTTTGGCAGTTCATATCGTTTACACTCCGTATATATAAGTTGCAAAAAGACAGTAATTCTTTTTCTTTTGTATTCCAAAACACTAACAGCGCTTAATTTCTTAATTTATTTAACAATACATCAGCTTTAAAAAAATGGGTATAACTGAATATGTACACGACAACCAGAGATAAATATACCGAGGTTTGATAGTACACATCTTGCAGTTTATGTCATTATGATGTGGTTCCCATGGAGACGTAACTTGATAGAAAAATAAACAAACTGTTAATAAAGATACAGTCCTGTAGACTCATTAGTAGAAAATCTCGTGTGTTCTTTTGTTAGTAGAAATAAAGTCTGTTAAACATGTACACCTTTTGACACGGAAAATGGTCGTTCTCCTGTAGCATGAATTTGTCTAGGTGTCATTCGGGTTAACGGGAGATGCACGAGGGGAAATATTAAGCATCGAGGTCTGAGCATGAAGATAGTCGTAGCAGCGACGTATCTGTATGTCACGAAACGAGATACTCTCTATGAAGCCTTTTCGCCTTAGAGATAGAGCTGTTTCTTCTCGTTACAAAGACCGGGCTTCGAATCTCTCTATGTAAAACGCACGTATGTAAACACAGCGCACAATGTGATTCCCGAGCTATTCCGAGGTGAAATTTTGAATAACGACCAATTTTCGTGACAAAGGGTGTACAGCGCCGGTTCCGTCGGGAGTTCAATCTTGAAACGTACGATCCCATTCCTGACTATAAGAGAATAATGGTGTAGGATACAAAGTTCAAGCAAACTGGAAGCTTGCTGACGAAAACTGGAAAGCATTCCAAGAGAAACGTTTCTCAAGAAAACATTAAATAGTTTCGAAGTTAATTTAGCGTCGATGAGGGTAATTGTAAACAGGGGGTTATTGTAAACACATGCTGTGAGAAATACAAAATTCTCAATATAAACATTTTAATTCGGGAAATATTTTAATTAACATGTTGGCTAACCTACAAAGCAGTTTGGCGCCAAATAGAAGTAAGTGCTTAGTTGTGAACAAATGTTTTGTAAGAGTCTACAAAAAAAAGTTGAGAAAGAATTTTGCTTCACATTCATTTTTGGCATTGTAAGTAAACGTACAGTGCTATTTTTTAACAATATGTTGTTTTTATGAGTAATGTATAGTAGTTAACATTTATTACAATGGTTTTGAGATCTCCCATAACCTCAGTTCATTAAATTATGACGTGTTTACATTTGCCCCATAGTTTTAATTGCTTGGGGGTAATTGTAAACATGTTTTACTATGGTTACATTTCGTACTTTTCAGTAATCAAAGAGACCCCCACGCAACTACATTGTGGAGGGTTTAGAGAGGGTTGTCACAGATGTGAAAAATAGTAACTACAGTTATCGTGAAGCTCAGGAGAAGTACTGAGTTCCTATATCGTCATATATCATAGGTTAAAGGGACGAAATGTACCAGTGACTAAAATTGGAGTTGGAAGGAGTACAGCTCTTTCTTCTCAAACAGAACAAAAAATGTTCAGTGTTTGATAGCCCGTGCGAAAATTGGTGTTTACAATTACCCTCCCTCTCAAAGGGGTAAATGTAAAAAGGTGGGTTAAATGTAAACTAGCAATTAAAAGATGAAAAAAAAGTCAACCTTATTATTTTAAACCCATTTTCAGGGAAAAGAAAGATCTAAAAATAACACACTGTTTCTTTGTCATGCTTACCGTTACTGAGGGTTGTGTAATGTTGAAATATATTTGAAATCAGTGAAAAGTGTTTACAATTACCCTGATCTACCCTACAAGAAGCCCACCTACAGGAAAAAAATCGACGAGCAGGTTTGCAATTCCCAACCTCCTCGTAGTACAATTCACAATTGTTTTGTGGCAAAAAGCTACTTATACGAGCAACATTCAAATAACACAGCAGATCATGGCCGAAGATAAAGTTAAAAGGCAGGCTTTTGCTGATGAGTGTCTTGGAAAAACGTGACGAAGACAACTCATACTTAGATCATGCATGTTTGTCTGACGAGGAAACTTTGTTTCTGTTAGCCAAAGAACACATCAGATTTTTTTCTGAAACATTCACATGCCTGTACGTTTATACTATACTCCATCCAGGAGAAAGTCACAGGGGAATGAGATGTAGCGGGGTAATGCTGTGAATGAATGTTGATGTCATCAGGTTACACACGTGGGTACACGCATCTCCTTTGGCTAACTCTCAAAGCACAAACGATAACACTGATACACACACATTTATACTGCCCTAGTTACAAAATTAGATCACGGTTAATCTCCTGGTCTTTTAATGCCTCCATACAGGAAATAACATATGCAGGAGAGCGCATGTTTTTTAAACTGACGTTATAACGGTAATATTATCTATCTACTTCGCTGCAATAGATGACGCAATAGTAAGCACATTCCTTTCATGGTTAATCTTCTGTTGGAGAACAGTAGAATTAACAGTTTGTTTATTTTTCAAACTAGCTACAACTCCATGGTAACCACAACATTGTTACATCAATTGCAAGAGGTGCAATATCGAGTAAGTATCGGCAGATTTCTTTCTATTTATCCTATACATTTTCAATTATAAGTACCATTTTTATTGCCGTTTTAAGTTGGACACGATGTATATAGTCCAGCCTTAAGAAAATCAATCGAAAGTGGTATAATTTCATCCTCAAAAGAGAAAATAGAATATTTTGTATCTTAAGACTGAATACTTGGTAGATGCCAAATTTTCACATATGATTCAAGTCTCTGATAGTCTGATAGTAAGAATTCCATTTCTTTAGCAAGATATACAACACCTATATTTATTTGCTAATGATTTTTGCCATCCTTAAAAACTCGTTGCCCTCTACGTCAACTTTGAATCTAGCAGCAAGTACGTTAACCATGAAACCATCCAGGAAAAAATCAATCTTTTCTGTAATATTTACTTACTTATGGCTTTTAAGGAACCCGGAGGTTCACTGCCGCCCTCACATACGCCCGCCATCGGTCCCTATCCTGAGCAAGATTAATCCAGTCCCTACCATCATATCCCACCTCCCTCAAATCCAATTTTATATTTTCCTCCCATCTACGTCTCGGCCTGTCCAAAGATATTTTTTCTCCAGCCTCCCAACTAACACTCTATTATGCTCTGTTCTGTAATATGAAAGTTTATTATTAAACTGTAATCTTAGTAAGGAAGAGTCTGTATAGATTATTTTTAATTAATTATTCTCCATTTATTATGGCAGTTTATACCGTGATGTTTACCCTATATAGTCACAGAAGAGAGTCTCTTTAAAGTGATAGAAATGAATTTATTAAATATATATAATATATAATCCTTTTCAATGTACTGTAGTATAGATATATACATTACGACTATAAAACACACGAATTACATTACACATACAACCGTTTATATTACGTTCATATAGCAAAAACGTTTACAATAATTTCTAAAATAGAAGCGTATTCAATATATATACGTATATAACTTACAGTTTCGTATGATCAACTAATCACTGAGGTAAAACATCGCTTATTGCCGTATTACCTTCAAACATCACAAGAAACTATTGTATTAGCTTAATTAAATTTACGAAGTAACATTGTTCTTTGAATAGTTGTATCGTGGACCATAGTTGTGTTCCAGGACCATAGCTATGGGAAATGACGGTATGTATTCATCAACCTACCAATGCGAACAGCTGTTTTCTAAAATGAAATTTATAAAGTCCAGCCACAGATCCCGCTTAAGCGATGCTCATCTCCTTGCGCAACTGAAAATGCATGCACAGATATAAATCCCAATTTGGAAGAAATTCCTTTGAAAAATGATTAATTAAACATCACGTGAATGGACTATTCTAACTACATATGGTAGGTAGGAGTGTAGTCGCGAAACTGTCTGTAAATCCGTCACTGCACTGTAGAGTGCAACTCCTCCCACAATATGTACTAGGAGATGCCTGTCTTGTGGGTTGCGTTCATTTTGCCCACCACTGTCGTAAATGGTTAAATTGCGGAACCCATGTTTACTGGAACTCTTTGGCTTCTCTTCGTTTTTACTTCTCATCCCTAAATTTTTCACTATCACCCACCATTCATATTTAGATTCCTTTTACAGACGGACAAATTATTAGCAAAATTGAACATTTTTATTATATATTTTACAAAATATAAAATTCAGACTACAGTTGACATTTTTCGTATTTCCAAATTATTGCAAAATTGAAGATTTGTTGCATATTTTTCAAAATTTAACTCCTCAATTTTTATTTGATATTTTTCATATTTACCCTGAAGATTTTTAAATTTTTACAAAACTATTCACTTGACATTTTGATATTTCCAAAAACAAAACTGAAGATTTTTGTTTTATATTCAAAATTTGACTCTTCAATGCAGTTGACATTTTTATTTACAAATTATTAGCAAAATTGAAGATTTTTATTTATATTTTTACAAAACTTGATTTTAAACTACAGTTGACATTTTTGCATATTTTCTTTGATCTAAATTGAAAAGTCAAATTTTGTAAACAAAATATCATAAAAATCGTCAATTTTGTTAATAATTTGTCCACGTCTGTATATTCGACTCATTTAATTAATTGGAGTGGTTATCTTTGGAAATCTTCATTCTCCCATCAGGGAAGATGGGGTTCCTTATTAATTCGTTCCTTTAATCATAAGTTGTAATCCATGAAACGTACCAATGGTGACTATCAGACTGTCAAAGACTATTTCAACGGATTTAGCTGACGTTATAATAAAATATTTCTCTTCTGGAAGAAAACAAAAACGACATAAAAATGAAAACATGAATATAGAGACTAAACCAATAGGTTTGAATTCACTGGCAGTACATCTACACTACAAACTTAAAATTGGTAACCATCACTTCTAGTACAAAACATAGCCCACATAGTTTTCACGTGCCCCTCAACTGTGGGCTCTGGGTCATTCGTCCCATAGACAGAGCTGTTTCTGACGAACGTAATACGAGAAGAGGCTGCATTTCTTGCACGTCTTGATACCACAACGATAACTTCCACCAACCGACCCCGCTTTCCCATCACCCTTACCCTTGCAGTACTTGAGTCCGCAGGGGTACCAACCTATGCACATCTCAAGGTGACATAAGCATGGCGTCCATGGATCTATAGTTTCGAGGCACCGTCCTGTGGACGCTGTTGTATCGGACACCCCTGCAGCTGCAGAGGGATCGTCTTCTACTACGTTATAGGCGACGGCGGCGTCGTGACGAACTGGAGACGGGTATCGAGTCACGGCACCCATCAGCACCGATAGTGAAGCACCTGCAACGACACAAAATTATCGCCTTGTAATGAAATCCATACACAACATATAAAAGAATAGTCTCTACATTGCAGAGCACAGTGCATCAGTTATTCATAGATTTCAAAAAGGCATATGACTCGGTTAAGAGAGAAGTTTTATATGATATTCTTATTGAATTTGGTATTCCCAAGAAACTAATTCTGGGATTAATTAAAATGTGTCTCAGTGAAACGTACAGCAGAATACGTATAGGTCAGTACGGGGTTATGAAGAGTCAGATGCGTTCCCAATTCACTGAAAGGGTTAAGACGATTACTTATGTATTTGTTGACATTAACTTCGACGCTCAACATGGGGCTAAAGCAAAACACAAGTATACCGTACACGAGATGCACTATCACCTTTACGATTAATTAAAATTTTTTTAATGATATAATAATTCATAATTTTATTTTTATAATTATGAAATTCGCTCTAGAGCAGGCCTGCACAAGGTTTGCGCTCTCCCAGCCGGCTCACAGCTCATGAGCGGAATGCAGATATTAGCTGTGCTCTGAAATAAGGGTGGACTGGAAGAAGGGGGAATGGTGATCTCTTTTACAAAATGTACACAAAAGGAAGTACTATTATCAGAGTGTTTATATAATAAAATGAATTCGACCCGCCAAACAATTCAGTGTTTGCTGAAAAACTATGTTGTTGACTAATATTAATGAATAAAGCAATATTTATTTTAGAAATAATAGAAATTCTATAGCTACTTAAAGGTACAATATCATTTTGTTATATTTTTATTTGTCTGTCCATCAAAACGGGGTTTTATGCTAAGTTGGCAGCTGAAATGAACAGTTAGCCTACTGATAATAATGAAAATAAGTTACAGAAAATGTTCGATTTCTGTCTTATTAAAGTTGACTAGGCCTGAAAACAGTTGCTCACAAATATAAATGTTGAGGCAAACATAGCAATCATTTTCACAGCCAGCCTGTGTGCAAAAGTCGACTATTATTAATTAATAAAGATATTATTGCTAATGGTTAGTCTTGTAAAACTCAACCAGGCTAGTAGTACTATTCAAAGGATCTTTAGCCCTTAGGTCACATTGAAGAGGTCACATTGAAGATCAATAAGTTCGAGCTGTAAATCGTTAAATGTTAAATGTTATGTTCCGTCTTTTAGATTCCTCCATACTGTACTGTAGCAGTAGGTAAGCAACATGAAACATTTACTGAGAGTAGGCCTACACACTGCACTCCACTAGATAGCTAAGTGGTCGTTTCCCTCTCCTCTACCTATAGCAAGTCTATGTCACCCTGACTATCTTGCTCTCCGTTTCGGCGAGCGGAAAACACGGCTCTCCCGCTCCGAAGGAGCGTGCGCGCTCGTTGAGCGCTGTTTGTGCAGGTATGCCATTAGGAAAGTCCAGGATAACAGAGAGGGATTGGAATTGAACGAGTTACATCCGCTGCTTGTCTATGCGGATGAAGTGAATATGTTAGGAGAAAATCCAGAAACGATTAGGGACAATACGGGAATTTTACTGGAAGCAAGTAAGGAGATAGGTTTGGAAGTAAATCCCGAAAAGACAAAGTATATGATTATGTCTCGTGAAGGGAATATTGTGCGAAATGGAAATATAAAAATTGGAAATTTATCTTTTGAAGAGGTGGAGAAGTTCAAATATTTTGGAGCAACAGTAACAAATATAAATGATACTCGGGAGGAAATTAAACACAGAATAAATATGGGAACTGCCTGTTATTATTCGGTTGAGAAGCTTTTATCATCCAGTCTGTCAAAAAATCTGAAATTTAGAATTTATAAATCAGTTATATTACCGGTTGTTATTTATGGTTGTGAAACTTGGACTCTCATTTTGAGAGAGGAACATAGGTTAAGGGTGTTTGAGGATAAGGTTCTTAGGAAAATATTTGGGGCTAAGAGGGATGAAGTTACAGGAGATGGAGAAAGTTACACAACGCAGAACTGTACGCATTGTTTTCTTCACCTGACATAATTAGGAACATTAAATCCAAACGTTTGAGATGGGCAGGGAATGTAGCATGTGTGGGCGATCCAGAAATGCATATAGAGTGTTAGTTGGGAGAGCGGAGGGAAAGAGACCTTTGGGGAGGCCGAGACGTAGATGGGGGGATAATATTAAAATGGATTTGAGGGAGGTAGGATATGATGATAGAGACTTGCACAGGATAGGGACCGACGGCGGGCTTATGTGAGGGCGGCAATGAACCTCCGGGTTCCTTAAAAACCATTTGTAAGTAAGTAAGTAAAGCAACAGGTGTATAACCTTTGACATGATGGTATGAGTGAAAGTTAAGCGCACGGCCGATTAGCATGCGCAGTAATTTTCACGAGCGTCATGATAAGGCCCCGAAATAAAACAAGTTTAGGACTGTCAGCCTGATATCGCAGTCTGAGATTCTCCTTCGAATACTGAATCGACGTTAATATTGTAAGAACAGTTGGGAGAAGAGCAGTTTGGCTTTAGGAAGGGAAAAGGTACGAGAGATGCAATTGGACTGCTACGAACAATCGGCGAAAAATACCTAGAGAAGAATAAAGAAGTATATAGAATTTGTGGATCTAGAAAAGGCGTTTTATGAAGACTGGCTGGATTCGAAAATACTTCGCTTGAACCACATCATAACTTCAGCCATTCTTGCCCTACGCCCTATAGTAATAACAAATACGTCACCGTATTAACAGAAAGTGTGACCATATTTACCTAATGCCAAAAGCATAAACGTCTCAAGTTAAAACAAAAAAAAGACCACGTAAGAATTCAATACAACAGAACAGATATCTTCACGAGGCTGAAACGACTCGTATGGGTTTTAATACTAGTTGCCACCGGCGTGGCATAGTCGGTTAAGGCGCTTGACTTCCGGTCTGAAGTTGCGTTCGGGCGCGGGTTCGATCCCCGCTTGGGCTGATTACCTGGTTGGGTTTTTCCGGAGGTTTTCCCCAACCGTAATGTGAATGCAAGGTAATCTATGGCGAATCCTTGGCCTCATCTCGCCAAATATCATCTCACTATCATCTCATCTCATCGACGCTAAATAACCTAGTAGTTGATACAACGTCGTTAAATAACCAACTTAATAAAATCCTAGTTCATGCTGCGGTTACTTGTAATAATGTATGTATGTATGTATGTATGTATGTATGTATGTATGTATGTATGTATGTATGTATGTATTTACACTGCAAGTGGGCAAACACCCGGTGGCAGTGGTAACTTAATTACACACAATAAAAGTAATACACAATACTTACATTAATAATAATACATAAAATAACCTAATTAATAAGTGAACCTAATTTTCTATTATAATTCACATATGTATAGGCCCTACATAAGTTTCACATTGATACTGATAACCTTCCACTTCCCTCTCATCTCACTCACTGCACTGGCACTATGACATATTTCACTGACACTTTAGAACACATTTCACTGACACTAGGATATATAACACATTTCACTGACACTATTGAACACACTATAAATTATCACTGATCGAAACTATTCACTGCCATTGTAGACCATAACATCACTGACTCACCACGCTTCACTGATACAACAGTTCAAATAAGACAAACAATTACACCCTTATTCATACTTATAAACAGAACTACATTAAACTGAACATTTGTAGTCTAAGACTCTCTTACAAGCTATGTTAAAATAAGTACAGTTCAAACCATGGGAATAACTCGTCAGGCTAAGTAAATACATGTCAACTTAAAAAACGTCCCTTTTTTTTAATTTACACTTTATACCCAACTTTTTAATTTATTTATTGTTGTTTGTTAGTAACATAACATGTACAAAAATACAATCTCAGTTCTTCCCTGAAGGAGTAAAACCTCGTGCTCAGGGAGATATCTAAACAGAAAGATAAACACAAACAAAGATAATTATTTTACGCAAACTGGGTCAAGAAAAAAAAATACAGGAATAAATTAAATTTAAAAATACAATTTCAATTTTAACATTTTAAGTCATATAAATACATATTCTTTAAAAATTAAATTCCTAACGCTATTTTTGAAATTTCTGATACTAAAATTTTCCAAATTTGGGTATTTATCAATTATTTTATTGTATAACCTTGGACCAAAGTAGGTACCATGGCTAAGAGCTGTGCTTGTGAAACACTTTGGTTCCTCTAGTCGTATAAAATCGGTTCTTTTACTTCCATATTTATGATGACACAATTTGAATTTATTACGATTTTTATGTATGAAGATTAATAAGGCAATATAATAAATCTGTTTAATTTTCAAAACATTAAAATCAGTAAACAAAAGCTCGGATGAGTAATTAATTGGTTTATTGAGGCATATTTTAATTATTCTTTTCTGAATAAGTATTAGTGAAGTGAGATTAGAAATATATGCATGTCCCCACCCTAAAATTCCATACTGGAAAATGGTTTGAAATAAAGCTAAATAAATGAGACTTAAAATATTAATTGGTAAATATGACCGAAGTATAACAAAGATATAAATTGTTTTACGTAATCTATTGCATAAATATGTAATATGTTTGTTCCATCGTAAGTGTTGGTCGATCGTAATGCCTAAATACTTAACTTCTGCGGATTCGGTTAATATGGGACATTCACAATTTTGAGAAGAACACCCCTTAAGAAAGGACAACCTCATAGACCGTTGAAGGTAGGTCATTCCACTCATTTATAGTTTGATTTAAACATGAGAATTTACTTACATTCGTTTTCTGTTTCCTGCATTTGATCTTAAAATCATGATCATTCTTACCATAGTACGTTGGTTTCTCTAACCGAGCCGTTATGTCTACCCATGCTTGAAATGCTTCTTGTTGAAGAATAATATCAAATAACATGAATACCTCAAGCTTGCCACGATACACTGCCGGCACCATCACAGTGAATAAAAACATAAATAGAAGGAATACCTCCATTTTAACTTCAATTTATTGGGCCTCAAAGGATTAACTCTGCAGTGATGAGTTGCTAGGCAACCCTATCAGGTTGCTGGAATTTTGAACGAGGACTAACCGGGTACGTTCGGTGCTGACATATCTCTCATTTGGTCAGTGAAATGGAAAAAAAGCTGGGAAATCCATGGACTAACAGAGAGAGGGACTTGTCAACCTTTGAATTACACAGCGATGGGGAAATACGTCCATGCTAATTGGAAACCTTGGCTTGCTGAATAGGTAACTGGCAAGCCATAACCAGAGCGCACGGAATGACATTTCTTTAGGCCTCAGTTTTCCTGCAGTACATAAACAGCATTATTTATCCTCCAGTATGTACTTCTCAAAATAATAAAATAAATACAATTATGCGAAAATTATGAGATCTCTGGAATTGACAGCTATAAAAACAACTTCGAAATCGTAAAATAAAGCAAGATCCAAGGACAAAAAAGCATTGAATAAGATATAGGGGAGACTGTTGTACCTTTAAACAATTTTCACATTTAATTTTTTTTTAATTTTGGGAAATGATACTTTATAAATTGAAAAATATTTTAAATAATTATTGAAGATTCCTTTACAACTTCGTGTATGTATTTTCCTGTTCTACATATCTATTAAGGACGGAAAAAATAAAATGTAATATGTTCAAAGTTATAACAGGTTCATGTACCTTGGAACATACCCTCTTGTAAGTTGGAACACATGCAATATAGGTGGGAATATAGTGGTAATAACTGACAATCATAAACCATAGCAGGTTTCTCTGATTTAGATTTTATTTTCTGGAGGAGCAATAACTGATTCAACAGCTTTGTTCAAGGCATCCGGATCAATTGGGGGACCTCTTAATTCCAGATTTACTTCATGACATGATCTTAAAATAAAAGAAAGACAAAAATCAATAGTATTATGTACCTTGGAACATGTTCCATGGTACAAGATGTTCTGTGTTCAAAGGTACAAGAGGGTGCACGTTTAAACAAATATGGCTCCCAAAACTAGAGATTCGAATAAATCATGGAAATTAAAATATGTTATTACTCACCAGATGATAGGGAACACACCGTATTTAATGGATGGTAACAAATAAAATCTGGTTTTATGTTAGATAACATATATCAATGAACGAAATGTTTACTTTTGGAATTAAAAAAGATTCTATCGTTCACAGAACTCACACTTTGAAATAAATCAAATCAAAACTACGACCAGACCTACTTAGCGGCTTTCCCTACAATCTACTTCAGTTTGAGACCTCGAGGTAGTAGCAAAAAATAAAAAAACAAAAAATGTTCAAAGGTACACTATGCTGAAGGTACAACAGTCTCCCCTAAAACAAAAAAATTATAAATAAACTCAAACGCAAAGTATATAACAATAGAAGAAACGAATGAATGTAGACCTATGCAAAGACTTGTCAATAATAGAGAACTAAAAAGAACTGTACAAGAAAAATAACGGGCGAAATAGACTAAGGCAGCCATTTGAAATGGTGGAACGAGTGAGACTGTAAGAAACCAAGTTTTAACCTCATTAATACAAGGTTCTTGTTTTGTTTCTCAATGTCCGTTTTTATATTTCTGTACATGCGACACTTCCGAAGTTCATCATGCAGACACGGAGTGATCGTTCCGAAATTTCTGCTTATCTTTCGGACTATCAAAACGAATTCTAAAATCTCCATAGCCGTGAAAATTAACTTATCTCTACTTATCTCATTTGAAGCAGCGATGCGTAATAGTTCCTGAACAAACAGCACATAGCGGCCAATAAAAATCACCAGCATTTCATGAAATTTTATACTAAATAGACAATCTATATACAGGATGTTTCAGGAATACAATGACAAACCTTGAGGGCATGTTCCACACCAAAACAAGAATAAAAAAGGTCATATAAACATATGTCCGAAAATCCTTAGTGTTTTAGTTATTAATGAAAGAACATAATGAAACATCTGTTAGATATTGTCAGCTTGGTAGCAAGTGTTGCAACTTTAATCAATTCAAAAACTCATACAAATGTTCAAAATGTTCTCCTCTTGTATCCACACACGCATGCTCTCCTTGGCAACACATAGCCATCTAGGATATAATGGGTGCATCAGCAGACTTGTATCGATAACATCATTCGATTATCTAACAAAATGAATATTATTATCGGTTACAAACTTAAGTTAAATTGTTGGATTGCACTCGAAACGCGTTGAACGTAAACTTTCATTGTTATGTGAGTTTCTGAATTGATTAAAGTTGCAACACTTGCTACCAAGCTGACAATATCTAACAGGCGTTTCATTATGTTCTTTCATTAAAAACTAAGAAACTAAGATTTTCGGTCATATATTTACATGAACTTTTTTTTCTGTTTTGGCATGAGGAACATTCCCCCAAGGCTTGTCAAAGTATTTCTGAAACATCCTATGTAATGGTACAGGAAGTAGTTTAAAAATTATGTTAAGATCTGGCCCCCTTTTACCGGGGTGATGGAAAGTGAATAACCTAGTGGGTGTACTGAAAAATTACCATACGAAGTAGGAACGACTCGATTACAAAATGAAATACACAATGTGCTTAGAAGAATAAAGAACTTTCACACCTTATTAACTAAAAGTGCAAAATTTAAGTCTCTGCCTCAAGCAGAAAGAGATTCATTCTCATAGTGTAAGTTACATTGAAAGCTATGCAAATCTTATGGCATCCAATTAGTTCACAAAAACATAATCGTTAAATATTTTATAGTTTTTTCTTCCATGTTACGGATGTTACACATATTTTGTCACGGATGTTACAGATGAGTTAATGTCCTTCATTTTTCCAGTTTCAAAACAATTGTAACATTTCTAAGTCAAAATATTCACTTGACTATAAGATTAATTGTTATTAACCCAAATTACTGAAAATAAATGACAGAAAGAATATAGTACAGAGTAAAAAGTTTCTTGATCCTGGAGCTCTGGAATGAACAGTGCAGACTCTCAAAATATATCTTCAACAATAGCTTTTTGAAAAACATTCATCGACAGCTTCGAAACTGCAGTTGAACAACCTGTAGCAGTACATGAAGAAAAGAAGACCATCTATGGCCCTACATTGAATACTGTAGGAATTATTATCTTATACAAGGACAGATTGAAGTATTTGGATTATTGTTCGGAGCAAGGGGAACAATTCCAAAATTCTCAGTTGAATGTTTTAAGTCTTTTGAAATTCCATTAAACATTTTGAAAATTATTGCTGTAGATGTAATGTTCAGATTTTACGTAATCACCTGTACACCTAAATTTCTTTATATTCTATCTGATTACTAATGATTATTGAATAAAAGTACTTTCCCAAGGGTAGCTTCCATTTGAAAATAATAATCATAACACAAATGTTTATTTTTATTTGCTTAGTATGCTGTATCTTATGGCATTTATATTCAGGGTGTTTCCGGGCTAGTATTACAAACTTTCAGGGATGATGGGAAAGGGCACATGCATCAATTTGAGATAAGGAACCCTCGTCCGGAAATGACCAAGTCGAAAGTTACAAGCAAAAATAATTGTATGTAAATGGAGTAATTTTATTCCTCTGTACACCTTATTTATGTGTATTTATCTGTACATCTTACACATACTATATTCATCTGACGTTGTTTACGTTGTCTACTTACAGTATTCCATTCAGTGCGCTGTCTGAGGGGTGGGGACAGGAAACTACACTAAAGCAATGGAGATAGCGTAATGTGTAACGGACATGGTCGGTCCTGATATGCACGTCTGTAGACAGCAGTGTATGTGTACAAGTTGCAGTGTCCAGTCGATCAGTCCTAGTCAAAATGGAGGAGTACACGAGAGCGGAATATGCAGACCTGATTTTCGAATACGGATGAGCCAATGGGAACAGTAGACAAGCTCACAGACTGTATCGGGGCAAGTAACCACGTAGGAGACATCCGGCCCATACCATCTTTCCACGACTGTTCCGAAGGTTAAGGGAAGGAGGGCACGTGGTGCCAAATTACAATTCCATTTCCACAGAACTATTTTTGCTTATAACTTTCGACTCAGTCATTTCCGGACCAGGGTTCCTTATCTCAAATTGATACGTGTGCCCTTCCCCATCATCCCTGAAAGTTTGTAACACCAGACCGGAAACACCCTTTACATGAGTAAGTTAAGCGGTGCA
Source organism: Periplaneta americana (assembly GCA_025594305.2). Lineage (NCBI taxonomy): Eukaryota > Metazoa > Arthropoda > Insecta > Blattodea > Blattidae > Periplaneta > Periplaneta americana. The sequence continues at coordinate 21,825,589 of JAJSOF020000005.1, forward strand.
AATTCTAGGAAAATAAAACTATCTGACCAAGACTACTTAGATTCAATGATCAAAAACTTGTAAAATATTTTCCTTTTTGAAAATAAAACTTAGGGTATTTAAATTTAGAGCCTCAGCTATGTATTACACTAATAATTAATAAATACTTCTCAAAAATACTTTTTCATTGGAATGCCCAGTTTGCCCGGAATGGCTGTATTCCATCGTTTTCGGGAAGTTTCGGATGGTACATATTTTCTGGGTTGTTAATGCAAATCGTCGCTGTTCCTGCAATAACTCCTATGTGCAAAATATAAAATTCTTCAGTAGGAAGAAAAAACATACTTATTCATCCCATAGCAGCCGTACATAGGAGACTGTGAATTCTTACATTTTCGAAAGGAAGAAATATAATTACATATAGGACATTTTATCATTAGCTGTATCACTATTTAAGGGAAGAGGATGGTACTTTTGGTGAAAAATGAGTAAATTTTCAAAAATCAATTTTTTTCCTTAAAATACACTGTGATATGTATAGAATACATTGTATAATATTTTGTGGGTATTTGTGCCCTTATCGGTTGTTGAGACGCCATTTTTAAACTTCCTGCGCTCTGATTTTTAAATCACACCGCCCTTTGTTTGTTGTTTCCGGAACTTATTTTTTTTTTTTCAAAATCAAATTTTTCTTTAAAATACTCTGTGATATGTGTGGAATACATTGTATAACATTTTGTGGGTATCTGTGACCTTATTGGATGTTGAGACGCCATTTTTAAACTTCCTGCGCTCTGATTTTTAAATCACACCGCCCTTTGTTTGTTGTTTCCGGAACTTATTTTTTTTTTCAAAATCAAATTTTTCTTTAAAATACTCTGTGATATGTGTGGAATACATTGTATAACATTTTGTGGGTATCTGTGACCTTATTGGATGTTGAGACGCCATTTTTAAACTTCCTGCGCTCTGATTTTTAAATCACACCGCCCTTTGTTTGTTGTTTCCGGAACTTAATTTTTTTTTTTCAAAATCAAATTTTTCTTTAAAATACTCTGTGATATGTGTGGAATACATTGTATAACATTTTGTGGGTATCTGTGACCTTATTGGATGTTGAGACGCCATTTTTAAAGTTCCTGCGCTCTGGATTATTAAATCGCACCCCCTTTGATTGCTGTTTCTGGAACTTTATTTTTTTGCTACATTGCCAGACAAAAATCGATATAATTTTTGAACTATTAAAGATATATGAATGAAATTTAGAATACACATTCTCTAGACTACTAGGGAACTTTTCTCTGTAACGGAATTTCCCTAATTGATTCCATTTTAAAAATAAGTCGCTCTGTTTGCAAGAAAGAAAATAAAAAAAAAATGTTATTAAATTTTAATTGTTTATTTTACAAATGTAGCAACTAATATCAAAATTCTGTTACAGACAGTTTGTAGAGCATGCTTTTACAAATAAATTGTAACATAGTGTTTGAATTTATCTTTAAAAATAGCTTAGATATATCGAGTTTAGTAAAATCCTGCATTGGGTACATTTTTATTTCAAATCTGGCTCCCAAATAATTTTTTCAAAATATTTATATTTGGTTGAGTTGCTATAGCTATGAGCTCTCTACATACAAAAAATTAATATTTTACACCAAATAGGAAAAAAGTTAAAAAAATTACCATCCTCTCCCCTTAAGTTATTTAATGGAGCAAAAATCTGAAAATCGATAAATATGTCACATAGGAGTTACTGCAGGAACAACGACGATATATCCCCGTTTTGAATCGCAAAATTACATACATATTTTACACTTTTTAATGCATAACTATCCGAGCCGTACTATTTCGTAATCAAGGAACATCATCTAAATTAAGCAAGCGTTCATTGCAATAGCGCCTTGTCAGACGCAAGTCGATATATCCCGCGTTTTTTAAACAAACTGACCGTCAGCTGTTGTTTACAGTGGGTAGATTAGAAGCGAAGTAGTGTCTATAAAAGAAGGACAAACGAATAGCGGTTAGCGACTTAATCCCCCTTCACATTAACGCTAGACACGAGGCATTGTCTGTCGGGGGTGGATATTAATTCAGAGGGCGAGGGTGGGGGCGGGGGTGGGTTGGGTTCAATTCGGGCACGATGTCGTTCCATTTCTGTCAAGCGGCTAATGCGGGCAGCGGCAATGGACGGGAGTTCGTTTGTATGAATGGAACTACGTACTAAGCAATATCCAATTGCAGACATGCCAATAACAAAACTGTGATTATGCCACGGGATTATGCATCTGGCAGGACTGTGTTACCAACACTCTCAGCGATGCGTGTCGCTCTGGTTGCATACACTTCCAAGCGATGCGGAACTTGTCACAGAAACTACCCCAGACTCTGGGATCGTGTTCAGTAATGCCGCCAATAGACTGGAATAGTCTAAATTAGTTCCCCAGTCCAAGCATTTATGGTATCAGCAGGGTTTAGGTAGTAGGAAGCATTTTTACGCTGCTTAATTTAATAAGAAACTGCAATAAACGTAATCGATTATTCTGATACCAACAGAACATTACAATACATACAATACAAATAATTAGATATATTTCGATTATATTCGAGTATTATCAACAGTAATCTCACTAGAGGTTTTGATTTATCTAGAGAAAATCAAAACTCGAGTGGGATTTAATTGACTATTACACGGTTAAAAGAAAGTATATGAAGATTAGAAGTAACGAAGTACTCCAATACAATAAAATATTAATTGACTTACGAAAATACAACTGTCTTCAAATGTATTATTGTACCATCTCAACATTACAAATATTACGCTAGATGCATGCTAGATGGCAGTAGTGTGTTATGATTAGCTGTTATCTTGCTATCAGTTGTGCCAACTATGGAATCTTCATTGAACTCTGTAGACGATTACTAGCAATGCCTTCTCGATCTAGATCACGATGGCACTGTTACTAAACAAGAAGGCTTTGTTCATTCAGTTTCATTTCTATTAAAACAGTTGCATTCCACTTTAGTTATCCGAATCCCAGTAATCAACGTCACTTGACAGATCATTTTCAATAAATGTTAATATTAAACATTCTCTGATACGTGGCTATCCATAATATCATATAGCAGAAGCTATAACATAACCTAAATAATATATACAAGTGTTAGAAAAGTTTAAATTAACGACGATGACATAAAAAATAAACATGAATAATTTTAAAAGGAATAATTATTGCATGTACAATTTTCAAATTTGAATATTTTAGTGGTTGGTAGTTCAGTTGATGTTATATTGGACGTGTGCGTAAAAGAAGTGGAACTCGTTGATGTAGGCCTACATGGTGTATTCCTCAACTTATTCAGGATTTCCGAATGGTGCTCTTCATTTATTTATAAATAGGATTTCAGGGAAGATGCATAGCTATAATCAGTGATCTTTATTAATTCTTGTTCTTGAATGCCAATGCGAGTCATATTTGAAACTGCTGTGCATCGACTGGAGCGGTTTGTAATTTTCTGTTTGTTTGTTTGTTTTTTTGACGTCCAGACCAGCGCAGTTTGAAATGTCGGCGAACAAAGAAACAAATGCTAGGGACGCGATAAAATTAAACAAATGCTAGGGACGCGATAAAATTAAACAAATGCTAGGGACGCGATAAAATTGTGCGATAAGCAGCTATGATTGGTTGAAAGACGTCCTTTCATACCGTTTTATTGGTCAAAAGTAGTATGATGTAGTAAAAGTGTAATAGTCAATCGAATCTCATACATAAACCATGGTTCGCAACAGTCTTTTTCCAAACGGGTTACAGTCCAGGGCTGACTCCATTTGTATACCTACAGTTCGCACATAATTATCAACTGGACTGACGTTCTTTTGTTGTAAAATGATGCGTCGACCCCTAAACTGTCAATTCCAACGGAAAACTCGTTTTGCCAAAAAATGGACTAAATCCCTTTCGGAAAGGAGCGATTCTTTTAGGAGTACCTATCATAACGCTGAGTATGGAAGCAATTACAATTTCATAAACACCAGCTGCGTCGTTTCCAATCATAAACATGTTTCTAAGGAATGCATGTTTATTCTCAATGACCAGAGTGCTTTTTTTCCCAGTACGAGGCAGTGTTACGCGATAATCGTCAGTCATTTGTGATGGACAACTTGAGGATGAATCTCATTGTATGCTGTAATTCTTCAGCAATTGGCGATGCAGCATAATTGAAGACATTAGTACAAAAACAGCATATTTTTAATTCAAAATAAAGTAATTGAAACACAATTAAATATTTTTCCTATTTTTGTTTATATTTTCCAAAATGACATGCCAGATGCACAAAGATAAACACCAGTTGTACGGAAACAACGTGTTGTTCTAAATGAGGGAAAATTTTACCGGGGTATCGAACCCGGGACCTTTTAACGTACCAACGCTCTACCAACTGAGCTACCGGGAACTCTATCCGACACCGCCCAATTTTTCCCTCTTATCCACAGACCTCAAAGTGGGCTGACAACCGTCAAGCAACCAACTTCGAGTGCACACTAACCTGTGTGACTTAAATTGTGGTTTTCTATTAACGAACATAAATGCAAAACATAAAAAAAACTCTAAAACAAGTTGATTTGATTATTTGAGGGAAAAAATCTTTCAAAAATGCCCTTTGGTTTAAAAATCTACCCTGAAAAGTTGATCAATTTTTACATTCTAAAATTGGCTTAGTAGGCAAAAAGGTGTTTTGTGGTTTTCCCTTAATATTTAGACTAGTAATTAAATTAAATTCTCAGTTGTCAACATTTAAGTTTGTTTACTTTTACATAATTTTTTGAAGTGTCAGCCCACTTTGAGGTCTGTTAATATAGAGGGAAAAATTATTTTACCTGATGGTAGTTTAAAGGTCCCGGGTTCGATCCGGCCCCGGAACAATTTTTCCTCAATTATTCAAATCAACTTTGCAGGAGTTATACCTGAAAGCTTGATTTGCATGTGTTGTTCTATTTATTTTTATTGTCCTCCTGAAAAGTATTTAGAAGGGTTGTTTTTGTAATAATATCTTCAATTTATACTGGCGAGTAGGGATGGTTGTTTATATTCAAATAAAATAATTGAAACATAATTAAAATTTTTTTCTTTTGTTAATAAGGGCAGATTTTTGCACATAAAACTAAAATTTTACAAATTTTTAGCATCTAAATATTCGATACAAAACTATATAAGGAAATTAATAAATTGTATCTGTAAAGCATATAGACTAAGTCGCGATATTTTATTACCAAAAGCTGTTGCGCTGAAACACCGTTAAGCAGGCTGTTACTTGCCTGTCACTTTTCGAATGTCGCCGTACTAATTGAAACCTGTTTCCAGGCGTACATCCGTTTGGTTTAGCGTTGAAACAAAGCTACAAAAACTCAATTCATACAAATATCAATAATAAGTACATCGCTTTGCGACTTAACATTCTGTGAAATAAATCTACATTTGTCTTTCGAAATGAGTTATTATCTGAATGTAATACTGAACAACATTGAAGCAAATGAAATAACTCTGTTCTTGTATTGTTTTTTTATTTATTTACTAGCGTCGTTAAATGCAACCATTAGAAATAAATATAAAGTAATTAAAATTAAAATAGGACATTTCCAGGAACATTCGTGTTTGATAGAAGGATAAATCGCCATCTTCTTCATCCCTGAAGTATTTAAAATATTAAAATGCGATCATTTTGATCCAGAGAACTCATTTGGTGCAATGACAATTCCTTTAACATGTTTCTTAATTGTTATTACCAATTATTTTTGGCTGAGTTTTATTATTATGTTTAAATTATATTATATTACGAAAAAGTGTGTTGATAACGGTTGTACTCGGATTAGAAAGTTTTTAATTTGTTCTGGGAGCTCTTGAATCAGGAGGAAAACTTTTACAACAGCAACATAATCTGCTTCGTTCATTACCCAATTTTTTTGCATTGCATTTACATATCAGTATTTTATCACATTAACATAGTTAAAATTTGAAATAAAATAATGGATTTCTGGTTTAACGTACTAAAGATGCATATAAATCAATCAACTCTCGTTGTTCGTTAAGCCCTACTAATAAAAATGAATATGTTAATCCAAAAATTTTGAAATCTGGAAATGAATATACAGAATAACCTATCAAGTTTTCTGCGCATATTTTTTTAATCTTAGCTGTCGCTGAATCACCGTTACTGTAATAACATTATAGCATTATGTCCATCCAGACAAACTACACTTTCCAATGATGAAATAATAATTAATTATACAAATCGGTTAATTTAGCTTCTGATGTTATTTCATAAAACACAGAAACATTGTCTGTAGGCGTACATCCGTTATTGTTGTGTCCAAGGCCTCGTTGAAACAAAGCAATACAAGAAATTTTAAAAAAAAAAAATGCTCAATTCAAAACAGAGAACAAAATATCAAAATGATAAGTAAACTTTGCAACTGAACATTCTGTATCAATAAATCTACATTTGTCGATTTATTTAATTGAGTTACTTTAAATAATGTAATTTTGAACAACATTGAAGCAAATGAAATCCCAGTGGAGCTTATTTGACGACCTACAAACTGTTCGATTTTCGTTTGATTTTAATTATATATATTAGAAACAATTATTTTTGGAAAATCGAAAATATCAGAAAAACTACAGATTTATCATTGGACAAAGCATATTCAGCTTTTCCAATATACAGAAAAAGGGGAGAGAATAAAAGAAAGAAAACAGGAAAGATCACAAAAGAGTAACCTAAGAAACGAACAAAACAATTAATTAAGAACAGGAAAGATAATAAAATAAACATAACGAACAAGCAGACTGAACGTTTAAACAAATGTTCTTCGTATTAGGATACAGAATACAGATGATATTTTAAAATGGCACGCGATTCTCTGATGGCAGCAAGGGAAATATCACGAATGAAGTCAATGTTGAACTGGAATTTCTTGCAGAAATTGACAAAGAAGCGAGATATTGTACCCTAGCTCAGGCAATTAAAAAACTAATCAATAATAATAATAATAATAAATAATAATAATTTACAAAAACAGATAGGTCTTTATCTTTTTTAGTTAAAATAAAAAAATGTAAGAATTAATGAAAAACCGGAAATGAATGACTATATCTTAGATAAGAAAGATTGATTGTATGTATGTATTTTATTCACACTGCAAATGGGTTATATATACCGATTCAGTATTGAGATAGCAGTGGTAACTAATTAACTAATACTAATTAATGTAAACAATAATAATAAAAATACAAAATTAATGAACCAAAAATACAACTTTACAACTAATAACTTGTTTTTTGAACTTTTAATAGACGATCGATATTCCCGGTAGCAGTGGTAACTAATTACACTCAATAATGACAATTAATAACACAATTAATAAAAATACAATAATAATAATAATAATAATAATAATAATAATAATAATGGACACCAGTAACAGCAAAGAAAATAAGTATAATACAGAATATGGAGTCTGGTGCGTAAAGAAATTCGAAAATTAAATGAATTACAATTACTTACTAAAGAGAAGAGCAAATAAGTACATAGTTCCTCATTCTAGTGTAATATTTACATTTTAAACTGAAAATGCATACCTCTAAAACAGTAGTTGTTAATATATAATGCCTTTTAATTACTCTAAAAAGCTGCATTATTATTTCATTAATAAATCATTTTTAAGAAGACAGAGTGTTATTAACAAAAAGTAAGAGAAATGCTTGTACTTTCACGAAGCATGTTGTTGTCCTTGAAGAATACCACCTGTAATACTTGGACTGGATGAATGAATCCATGAATCAACTAATGAATGAATGAATGAATGAATCAACCAATCAAGCAATAGATACATGAAAGAATCAATGATGGATGAATCGATGGATGATTGATTGAATATACTGAGAGAGGAAGAATTACCAATTAAATGGTAAGCTTACACGATGATAAACGCGTCCTTGCAAGGGCTCTTATAACTCCTGAATGGCTCAATGTGGTCTGTCTTTGCCGTCCACTCACAAAGATTGAGAAACAACTCGAATATTCGATAAACCGACTCTGAGACACTCCGCGAAACGGGAGAGCTTTGCATATACTGTCATCCTCTGAGGAGTTTAGTGCTGAGAGGAATGCGGTTCCGACTAGTCTAGCGCGGTACTGGAGTGGGAGGGAACAGTGACAGCGGCATTCTGGAAGGAACGACAGGGACATCATTTTATTTTTACTTGCATTTTATTGTACCTCATTTCTGAATGTACTTCACTCTCACCCTTCACTAATGACCTTGCTCCTGTCAGACATACAAACTTACGGCCGCTGTTGCATTCGAAGTCTTCAGCAGTGAAGTAAACACTGCAGTGTATAGTGTGTTTCATAAATATGATTGCGTTTTCTATAGAAGAAAGAACCTATATTAATAATATCGTACTAAAAATTATACCAATTTCAGAGAATATGCTTCAAAATGTTTTTAATAATATGCGTACTGAATTGAAGCCTGAGAATGAACGGCAACCATTTTCCGTTTAAAAATTCAGATTAGCTTTATCTGAATTGAGCGCAAAGGAATGCTAGTGACATTTGTAATAACATGAGTTTATCCAGTGTAAGCAACAGTATCTAAAATTTTAGTGGCAAAGGGATATTTTAAGCATCACACATGGATTTTACGAAAGCTTAAATATTTAAACCATCATTTTCTCAAAAGTAACTGAAAAGTGCACTTACAGCCTTACTTATGACCCTCAATTTAAATGCACTCTATATTGTATGATAACATCAATAATTAATATGCTAAATAAAGTAGACATTTAACGAACATAAAATGAAAATTTACTGTATTTTGATAAATTCCGTAAAGTGATGATCAAACTGAAAATCGTAATATCGTAATTCCCTACAACATAAATGGCTTTGTTAAAATGAGAGAAGAAGGGGGAAAGTGTCGAGTATAGCCATAAAAATGTTGGTAGAAAATAAAGTGATTTATAATTTGAAAATTTCGCCCAATTTATTCATTATTTCCTAACGTATTTTTGGCGAGATAGAGATATTTCCTACTTGCGTGTTCAGAGAAGGAAAGTATTCTAGAAAATTTTATTTATTTATTTATTAATTATTTATTTATTCTGGTGAAGTTAAGGCCATCACACCACCAGAAATACAAATACAATAAAATAAATAAAAAGAAAAATCATAATACAACTACAATAATACAAATGAAAAGAAGAATCATACTATAAAATTTAGTGATTAGTAGAATTGAATTAAATTTGTAAAGTAATCAATTTAAATATGCTGTAGGCTACTGCTGAACTCACTTGAGAAGTAAAACTACTTGATTTGTATTTTAAGATATCGCCGACAAATGATTTTCGCATTACATTATAGGACTATGTTTTTCACGATACCAATCACACATATTCTAAAATTCCAATAGAATAAAACCAGAAACTTTTTTTACAGCATGTTTGCTTAAAAAATGAATTGTAACGGTGAAATATTTAATATGAGTAATTCGTGTAATATTAACGTAGCTGACATCCGGGAGATGTTTGAGCAAAAATTGCAACAATATAGGCCTATATATAATATATTAATAACAAAAGTATATAGGCCTAGGTAAACAATATGTATATGACATATTCACACACGACTACAAACTGAAGACTGCATATTTTTAGACGATTAATACTTCCCACTCCGCTCGGCTCGGCTTGTCTGTAGCAACAAAAGAATCTACCTGCAACCCCCCCGCACCAATGGCAAGAATACTTCAGGTCCCAGCGCTAAACTCGTCGGAGGAAGACAGTAGACTATAGTGCTAGGCGTTCATTAGCAATATATAATTTCTATTTTTCGTAACCGGTTGTGCATGACTCCAGGCCTCTTAAATTTTAATGTTTGTGAAAATTCAGAAGCAAAAATAAAATTACTGTCCGTCTTACTGTCGGCAGTGTAAAATACCGAGTTTGGTTGATAATAATATACCGGATAAATTTAAGATGGGAGAATCTCTTAAAAATTTACTGACCTCTGAAAATAACGACTGAACTGCGAAAGTTCTCAACAGAAAGATGTTAAGTGCAAACGTCCGGAAAAGATTCCAGCTGGGCGGTTCCGAATAAAATGAACTCGCAAGGTATTATACTGCCTGCGGTTGAAAGGTGTGTCATAAATCGGGGTGTGAATTCAAGCGGTCAAACCGAGAAAAATGTTCCTAACAATACAAGTACAGGGGAACCTAGAGATGGAGATGACAACGGGTTTCGTCTTTCAGAAAACCAATTTCACAATTCTACTCGACGCGTACGCCTGGTTCATTCTATCAACTCTTTCGCTAACAGTTCATCAGAACTTCTATTCATAGGCCTATCATGCATCATGGTATTATAACGCTCTCCGCTATTACTTAAATGGCAGCGAACCTAGTAGACCCAGGTTCGATTCGATGAGATGAATATGTGCACATTTATCTCCGTGATAAAGATCCTGATGCTGGGTTGCAAGAAAGCATTTATAGGGTCGTTAAACGCTATTGGTCCTATAACTGTTCATTTAGCGTCAGTAATGCTGGGTTGCAAGAAACCTGTTCCATAAATTACTATTCTCTCGTTAAGTAACGGACCTTTAAACTATTCCAGTCTTTAAAGTATAGGTCGTTGCAAATGTGATATTTAACGATCTGTTAGCTATTCCATCTTTAAATGGAAAAGATTCAAAACGACAGAGCCTTCGTAGCCGGCGCAAATAATTAATAATTCGCTTATTATACGTGCGTGTCGCTAAGGTAATATTGTGTTTGTGGATAGTCATTGTTTTCAAACTTTGCACGTAGAAGACAGGCATCAAATACTGAGCCAGACAAACCTGCAACGATTCTTGATACAGACTGACAGAGAAGTAATCCTTCCTGTTTCGGTACATCTCATTCAAGTGTCCACTAGAGCTTTGAAGTTTCATATGGCTACAGTCTATCCACCAGTAACGTTGGGAAAATTGCAAATTGAGAAGAAATCCTGTTTTACTGTTTGTACAGAATTTGTAATTTAGAATCGAGTAATACACCAAGATCGTTAATAGAATTTTTCCTAATAATACAGACGTTATTAAGAGAATAATTAAATTTTATGGAAGTAGTTTTTCGTAATAATAATAATAATAATAATAATAATAATAATAATAATAATAATAATAATAATAGATAATGAAACCTAATACTATTAATATGTTACACATATTTTTATTTTCATGTGATGTGGAAATTGGAGTCATGATAAAATCAAACACAGAGAGCAGAAGCAGATAACTTAGTTGTTAGTCTCGGTTTAGACGCCTACATTACACCACGGCACGTACACACTCACACACGTACACGCACGCACGTTTCCAATCAGTTTAGCACAGTTCCAATACCAGATAAATCACAGGACTGCTGCAATTTAGTTATCAACAAATCCGGTTGATTTAATCAATTAACTGGCACACTACATTAATAATTCAATTCTGAACTGTATATACTCTCGTCTGGCAGGTGTAAACCTAATTTCCTGTCTTGCTGTGAATTGTTTAGACACGGGAATTAATTAGTCCAAGTTGACAATGTGTACGACGTCAACGGCAAACATAAATCGGACAAGGGTCTGAAGTGAGGGAGAGCCTACGATTTATCCAATGTCACGTCCAAGTCATTAGGGCTGTCAAAGCAAGAATGCCACAATTCTTTAACATTTTTCTTCTACAAACGGCGATTCACAATTCAGCCATTCAAGCCGTAGCGGATGTTACATTTTTTACTATTTTCAAACTCTATATATTGAAAATGATATGACTTTTGTCAACTTTTATTATTAGAGTCAATTTAGAAGATTAGTATCATTTTACAAAAAAAAAAGTTGTTGAATAAATTGTATTATTATTTACTTACTTACTGGCTTTAAGGAACCCGAAGGTTCATTGCCGCCCTCACATAAGCGCGCCATAGGTCCCTATCCTGAGCAAGATTAATCCAGTCTCTACTATCATATCCCACTTCCCTCAAATCCATTTTAATATTATCTTCCCATCTACGTCTCGGCCTCCCTAAAGTTCTTTTTCCCTTCGGCCTCCCAACTAACACTCTATATGCATTTCTGGATTCGCCCATACGTGCTACATGCCCTGCCCATCTCAAACGTCTGGATTTAATGTTCCTAATTATGTCAGGTGAAGAATACAATGCGTGCAGTTCTGAGTTGTGTAACTTTCTCCATTCTCCTGTAACTTCATCCCTCTTAGCCCCAAACATTTTCCTAAGCACCTTATTCTCAAACACCCTTAACCTATGTTCCTCTTTCAAAGTGAGAGTCCAAGTTTCACAACCATAAAGAACAACCGCTAATACAACTGTTTTATAAATTCTAACTTTCAAATTTTTTGACAACAGACTGGATGATAAAAGCTTTATTAAAAAATGTATTATTATTGAAGAAAATAAAGTAACGGTTCCGTCACGGATAGCCAAGATTTGTGAACTTACATCACACCTTATTAACGAAAAGTGTAAAACTCAGGTCTCTACCTCAAGCAAAAAGAGATTCATTCTCATAGTGTCCATGTGAAAACTATATAAATCTCACGGCACCCAATTAGTTCACAAAAACATAATTGGTAAATATTTTATAGCTGTTTCTTCCTTGTCACGGATGTTACACAGGTGAGTTAATGTTCTTCATTTTTCCAGTTTCAAAACAACTGTGACATTTCTACGTCAAAATATTCACTTGAATTGTACGATTACTAATTGTTATTAACGCGAACTACTGAAAATAAATGACAGAAAGAATATAGTTCAGAGTAAAAAGTTCCTTGATCCTGGAGGTCTGAAATTAACAGTGCCGACTCTCAAAATATGTCCTCAACAATAGCTCCTTGAAAAACATACATTAACAGCTGATGTCTAAGATTTCCGGTTACTCGTAGGACTGTAACATGGTAATGTCTTATATTTGAAAATAAATTACTACTCAGTAACATTTATAAAGCAGTATAATAATAATAATAATAATAATAATAATAATAATAATAATAATAATAATAATAATAATAATAATAATAATAATAGATTATGAAACCTAATATATTAATGTTACACATATTTTTATTTTTTATTTCCTTCTTTCACTCTTTCTTCGTTTCTCTCTTCCTTTCTTGCTCTCTTTCTATATTTTCTTTTTTCTCTCTTTTCCTTTCCTTCGTTCTTTCATTTTTTCTTTCTTTCTATCACTCTTTCTTCGTTTCTCTTTCTTTCTTGCTCTCTTTCTATCTTTTCTTTTCTCTTTCTTTCTTTCTTTCTTTCTTTTTTTGTTCTTTCTTTCTTTCACTCTTTCTTCGTTTCTTTCTTTCTTTCTTACTCTCTTTCTATTGTTTCTTTTTCTCTCTCTTCCTTCCTTCCTTTCTTTCTTTCTTTCTTTCTTTCTTTCTTTCTTTCTATCACTCTTTCTTCGTTTCTCATTCTTTCTTGCTGTCTTTCTATCTTTTCCTTTTCTCTCTATTTCTTTCTTTCTTTATTTAATTATTTCATATTTTGTTCTTTCTTTCCATCACTCTTTCTTTCTCGCTCTCTTTCTATCTTTTTTCTTTCTCTTCCTTTCTTCCTTCATTTCTTCATTTCTTTAAATTTTATTTTTTCTTTGTTTCACTCTTTCTTCGTTTCTCTCTTTCTTTCTTGCTCTCTTTCTATCTTTTCTTTTTTCTCTTTCTTCCTTTTTCCTTCATTTCTTTCTTTCTTTCACTCTTTCTTCGTTTCTCTTTCTTTCTTGCTCTCTTTCTAACTTTTCTTTTTCTCTCTCTCTCTTCCTTTCTTTCTTTCATTTTTGTTCTTTCTTTCTTCCACTTTTTCTTTGTTTCTCTTTCTCTGTCACTTTATTTCCTTCTCCCTTTCTTCCTTTATTTTTTCTTTTTATTTCTCTCTTTCTTCGTTTCTTTCTATTTCCCTTTCTTACCTTCTTTCTCTCTTTTTCTCTTTCTTTTTTGTCTCTTTCTAGGTCTTTTTTTCTCTGTCTCTCTCTTCCATTCTTTCTTTCTCTCACTATTTCTTTTTCTCTTTCTTCCTTCCTCGCTTCCCTCTCCTGCTTAACCTCTCCCTTACCTATAAACTTGCAATCCAATGCGGGATAGGGGAGCGTAGGCTATTGCAGCTATAGACCAACACTTAACAGCCACACATTACGGGCCTCCCTGGTCAAGTGGTCAGAAGGATGCAGGGCTGAGGCAACACAGAACAGGCCATGACAAGGAACAAACAATCCCGCGGACTAAAGATAAATCTCTTCCATTGCTCACGCCGGGAATTGAACCACGGACCGATTGGTTGGGAAGCGAACATTGGTGCATAATCGAATAAAAAAATTCCAAGAATAATCTGGCATCATTTGCTTCAAAGTTATACCCTTTTGGACGCAATTCCTTCCTCATTTAATGTTCGTGAACAAATACCGACTACGTAGTTCACATACTGCGGGACTTCATCATACGGTCAGAATGGCAAAAGAGCACCACCTAAGTCCTATGACAATTCAAGAAAAAACGAGGCAAGGGACACATTGTCCCTGCAGAACAGGCCTGCACAAGATTTGCGCTCTCCGAGCCGGCTCACAGCTCATGAGCGGAATGCAGATATTAGCTGCGCTCTGTATAAGGGTGGACTGGAAGAAGGGGTGATCTCGTACAAAATATACACAAAAGGAAGTACTATTACAAGTGTTTATAAAATGAATTCCCGTTCAGTGTTTGCAAAACTATCTTGGACTATTATTAATTAATAAAGAAATGTTTATTTTACAGAAATAATAGAAATTCTATAGCTACTTAAATGTACAATATCATTTTGTTATATTTTTATTTATCAGTACATCAAAACAAGGTTTTATGCTGTTGGCAGCTGAAAGGAACAGTAGCCTACTGATCGTAATGAAACATCAGTTACAGATATTCGATGTCGGTCCTTATTAAAGTTGATTATAGAAAACAGTTGCTCACAAATATAAATGTTGAACCAAACATAGCAATCATTTTCACAGCCAGCCTGTATAGTCGTGGATATTGCTAATGTTTAGTCTTGTAAAACTCAACCAGGCTAGCAGTATTATTCAAACGATCTTTAGCCCTTAGGTCACATTGAAGATCAATAAGTTCGAGCTGTAAATCGTTAAATGTTAAATGTTATGTTCCGTCTTTTAGATTCCTCCATACTGTACTGTAGCAGTAGGTAAGCAACGTGAAACAGTTACTGAGAATAGGCCTACACACTGCACTCCACTAGATAACTGAGTGGTCGTTTCCCTCTCCTCTACCTATAGCAAGTCTATGTCATTCTGACGTATCTTCCTCTCCGTTTCGGCGAGCGGTAAACACGGCTCTCCGCACCGAAGGAGCGCGCGCGCTCGTTGAGCGCTGTTTGTGCAGGCCTGCTCTATAATATAAATAAACATCTATCTCTGTGTTCTAAATCGAACTAGTCTTCTGTATCCACAGACAAAACGACACCACTTGATCTACAGCGGAGGGCAGATTAAGCAATGCAAAGGCACAGTTTTGGATTAAATTTGTGTTTATACTACGTATTTAACGAGACGCGGTGATGGATAGCGTGTCTGACGTATGCATACACTAGGAATCCAAATCGCGTGTGGCTTTTGTTGCAATATCCGTCTGAAATGAAACCTCGCTACGTTTGACCTAAGCTAATCACCGCTATAGCCATTTCCCCCCTCATCCTCAACTTTAGTTATTAATTTTATCAAAATCTTGTTTGAAATTCAATGCATTTAATACAGCCCGTGAAGATGTTCAAGTTCCTAATCATTACTTTTTTATGCACTCCTTGCGGCAAGCTGAAGGTCTAAGAATGCATTAAAGACACGCAAATTCATTCCAGAGATTTTCAATTTCCGACTTGTACATACATGAATGTGTGAATATTTTTGTACTACGTAAAATAGGAAGAAAGTATTATTTTATTTGAATACTAGCCGTACCCGTGCGCTCCGCTGCACTTGTTATAAATAAATACAAAGTAATTACATAATTAAAATAGGACATTTGGTCCAGGGAACATTCGTGTTTGATAGAAGGATAAATCGTTTAATATATTACTTAATTTATATTGTATTTAAATAATTAATATCATATTATATTATTATTTAAAAAGTGTGTTCATAACGGATGTAATAATAATAATAATTTATTTATTTAATATGCCAGAGCTAAGACCAGTAGGCCTTCTCTTCCGCCCAGCCAGACTCTAATTCTAATTGAATACAATTGCTTACATAGTTATTACATTAATATCTAGACCATAAAACAACATGAAAGTTGGATAAGTAATGTTAGTGTGACAATAATAACCATTGGTAAGAAATAGTTATAATAATAATAATAATAATAATAATAACAATTATAGTAGTAATAATAATAATAATGAGATAATTTAGATATTTATCTGTGATATATATAACCATTAAACATTGAGAAACCTGAAACAGCTATTATTGTTAACAAGAATTGTTAGAAAAATATTTCGTTAGCCTATTCTTAAATTGGTTTGATGTCTGACAGTCCCTGACATTGCTCGGTAGGGAATTCCATAGCCGAGGAACAGCCAAAGTGAAAGAAGAAGAATATGAGGATGTTCGGTGGGAGGGAATGGATAATATCGTGGAGTGTTGTGATCGTGTGTCTAGGTTATGATGGGTGCATAAATTTTGAAAAAGAGACGCAAGATAGACAGGAGTGGAGAAATGCAATATGTGAAAGAGAAGGGAAAGACAGTGGATTTTCCTACGATCTTCTAGACGGAGCCAGGACAACATTTCGAGAGATGGTGTTATGTGATCAGCCCGGCGAATATTGCAGACGAAACGGACGCACATATTATTAACACGTTGTAGTCTCTGCGCCGAAGTAACGCTTAGGTCAGTAAGCAGAATATCACAGTAATGGAAGTGGGGCATCACGAGTGTTTGCACTAACATTGCTGCTATAAGTAAGTTTTTAATTTGTTGTGGGGGCTCTTGAATCACAGGAGGAACAACTTTTACAGCAGCGCAACATAATCTGCTTGGCTCATTACCCAATTTTTTTGCATTGCATTTATTGCAGAGTTTATTCATTTCATGTATTTTAACACGATTCAATTCAGCATAGTTAAAGTTTGGATTATAAAATAATGGAATGCTAAGCTAGCGTACTATTACTGCATACTAAATCAATACACTCTCGTTATTCGTTAATTCTCTGAGATGAAAATGAATGTGTACATAAACATTATTTTAAGAAATACAGGAAACGAATATATAGAATAACCTATCAAGTTTTCTGTGCATAAGAAGCTATTTTAATCTTACCTGTCCCCGATTCACTCAGAAGTTGCTGTAATAATATTATGGCATTATGTCTATCTAGAGAAACTACACTTCCCAATAGTGAGATAATAATTATAGAAATCGGTTAATTAGCTTCCGAGATTACTTCATACAAACACAGAAACATTCTCTGTATGTTAATAGCTTCCGTTTGTTGTTGTCCAAGGCCCCTTATAGACAAAGTCATTTGTTTTTCTTTCATTACAGCCCGTTAGGTGGCGATAATAAAAACGCATTGTTATTTTAAAACTCATTTATCTCATTAAATATCAGTCCTATCAAAATTTTGCATAGAATAAAACTGATCGGAAATCATTTTTAAAGGAACTTTTGTTATGTAAAACTTTTCATGAAAATCAATAATAAGAGAGATATTTCGATTTATTTAATTCAAGCCCCCTTACAACCCGCTTTTAAATAGGTATTTTGAATGACATATAGCCTAAAATCTAAGTTACAACGAACTTAATTTATATTCTAATTTTCATATAAATCGGTTCAGCCATTATCGCTTGAAAAGGTAACAAACATCCAGAGAGATAGACAAAAATTTCAAAAAAGCGATTTTCGGTTTCAGGATGGTTAATTATACATGTTAACACCAATTATTTTTGGAAAAGCGAAAATTATCAGAAAAATGTCGGTTACACATTTGTTATTAGTATAGATGACTAACGATAAGAAGTCAGCCATCGTTTAAATCAATCGAAATAAAGTTTTAGCCACATCAGAGTATTGTCCTCTTACAGTTCCTGTAATGAGAAGGTTCCGAACCTCGTGCTATGTCTGCCAACATACAGCAAGTGTAACTTTCCCTCCTTAAAACTTTAAAGCAGCTTCTGCCACGACGACATTTCTCCTATTACAAACCCAAGCGAGGCTGCCTTAGTGAATTAATTAACTATATCAAAAAGAATAGGATTTTTCAAATATTTATTTCGCCACTTGAATGTTTATCAATGTTTTAGGCATCTGTAAACTTTATTTTTATTCATTAGCTGGAAAAGTTTAAGAAGTCTTTTAACTTATCTGTAAGCATGAGAAAGGCATAAAATATTATGAACTAAACAAATGGTAGTGTTAATGTTCTATTTTTTATTTGGTTATTTTACGACGCTGTATCAACATCTAGGTTATTTAGCGTCTGAATGATATGAAGGTGGTAATGCCGGTGAAATGAGTCCGGGGTCAAGCACCGATAGTTACCCAGCATTAATGTTTAATTAACTTGTTAAAAAATACAGCATGAAAGAAAATACTCAAACACGTGAACACAGTACAATTTATTTCATAATACAGGGTAAATCAAAAGTCTGGAACTATATAAATACCTTCCATATGCTAGATTTTCGATTATTATACAGTAGTGTTACCAGTATTTGTAAGACCAAATGCTCTACCAGTGACACATTCGATTCTAGCCCTCAGCTACCTCAAAAGCCGCCATTTTGAATGAAACTATGAAATTTTAAATGGAAAGGGTGTCGTGTAGATACTCAAAATCATGTGAAATTTTCTGGGGGGGGGGGAAACAAAGGTGCAATCTGTTTTGAGATATCTTTAATCGTTTTCAAGTTATTTAAAGATAACTGTCATAATGACACAAACATTAGTTACTGCATCTACAGATATTTTGTAACATGGTACACTACTAAGGAGGATTTGGAAAAGGTATTTTTATGTAATTCTGGTAATTAACTTTTCCTGCTTTTCTGAAACCAGGCTTAATTGCATTTTAAATTTCATCCCCCACCCTCCAGCCACCCTAACTTCGAATTTCAAATGACACCCCTATATTTTTATACTTAAATATGAAAGAGCATTCAATTTTTGATACACCGCATTAATTTGTTTTCGCATCTTTTGTTTTCTATCGTCCCCTGGCAATCTGTTATTATCAGCACCCTGTCTATGATCATTGGGATTTGTATTCCTATTCACTATTGGAGGTTTAACAGGGTCGTCTTAGCAAACTCATCTATTGATATTGTATCAGGGGCGAATGCTAGTCATGAAAGTCAGGCTTGCTCTTTTATTCATAGGGGAAGATGGGAGGATATAATAATTCATAATTAATAAAAATAATCAGACCCACATAAATAATTTATTTTATAATTATGAAATCATTATGAGTCATGGATCATATTCTCTTATCAGATGTAGAAGTTCGATATGATATAACAAACATGGCCAATAAAACAGTTTATTTAGTTTTTTCGACCCTACCAACCAATGCACATTGTTGTATTGAGCTGCATTGAACGAGCACACATATTCTCTATAATGTCTGTCTTCTCTTGAATAGTCCTTCGGGAAAATGGATTTGATAATAAGGTTTCAATAACACACAATTCCGAACTCATTGCAATACTTCAAATTAATGTTTAAGAATTAATAATACATGCAGCAGGTAACACGTGCATTCCGCTCATACAATTACATTGCACTCGCAGATCACAGTACATTCACTGGTAAAAGCTGATGCCAATACTGCTCTGTGTAACGTTAAATATTCGTGGTGCAGCTCTCGGACCAGAGCTTCATACAACACATAACAGAAGCGTGTGCTCCTAGGACGGAGTAAGGAGGAAGGCACTTGCGCGCGCATCATATTCTCGCTATTTCTACGTCTTTCCTGTAGCTCCGAGAAACGAGCAAGCGTTACGATACATGCGGTGTGCAACCTGCGGATGGTATTACGCTTATACAGTATTCCAAAAATCAAAATAAATTTTAATGTACGTAATCCGATTTTGAGAAATACACATTCTACGGAAATATTGGGCTTGCGCAGCAAGCATAGCATGCCCTGAGAAATCGCCCCTGTATTGTATTACGTGATTGTAATATGAAAACACAGGGTAATTGCCTAAATTTAATCAATAAGGATGGTTTATGTTCTTTCTTGAAGGGTATACACCATTTTAAAATAGTTTAATACACAAACACAACTATTACACGAAATGCTCAATAAGTTTTTGTAGCTTTATTCTCTTCAGCTCTAATCAACAATAAAAACAATTCAGGTTGCCAGGCGACAACAGAAAACAAAAGATGCGAAAACATATGAATGGGGTGTATAAACAATTGAATGCTCTTTCATATGTAAGTATAAACATACAGGGGTGCCATTTGAAATTTCTAAAGGGGAAGGCTGAGGGGCGGGAGGTGAAAATCTAAAATGCATTACGTCTGGTTTCAGACTTCCCCCTCAATATCTAAATTAACGTGTTTTTGTTTAAATTGAATTCAATTTAAATAATTAATTATTTAGACTGGGAAGTTTTGAAATGAAAGCCTGTCTATATATATACAGAGCTTTCATTTAAAAATATATATATATACAGAGTGATTCACGAGGATTTACCGTTCTTTATGGAGTTTATTTCCGAAGACATTCTGAGCAAAAACTGTCATATCAACATGGGTCCTATTCTCAATATTTACAGAGTTACGTTTCGTTACTGGAACGCATTGCTGTGAACGCGTGATCTTGGTCAGCGTGCAGTCAGCAGCCAGCGCGAGCGCTACGGAAATCAGAGAGAGCCGTATGCAGTTTCGTAGCGCGACGAATGCCGTTCACAAGCGGACGGCGACATTTTTAAAAATGTGTTGTAAACTCTCCTAGACTGTAAATATCTTAACGATATAATAAAAAGTTTTATACAATTAAAAAACAGCGTTCGACAAGTACAACAACTAAAGAAGTTTCACTTCAAAAAGACTCTAGCCTTGCTATGTCGTAAGCAACTTCTTATATATCGCTGTAGAGCTGTGTGAAAGTGATGGTAATGGGTTTGAATCCTGACAAAACCACGATGTTCACCCGACTTTGTTTTAGTTAGGAACTCGGCGCTCATTTAATATCACGAGCGTTACGTGATATGTCAAGCATCGAAAAATTGCGCACATAAACTGAGACAAAGGCTCTTCGAAGACTGAAAAATTGAGACTGTACAATAATAATCGGAAGAAATGAAAAATGTTAAGGTGTGAATACTCGAAATAACGGCAGACATGACAAAATGATTTGTAGAGTGTGTTGCATAACGTGTTTGTGGGGCGATTTTCTTACCCGCACTATCTTTGCTTCCAAAGCCATGATCACATCCGATGTACACCGGATAAATTAGCACAGAGCTGATGACGTGATGCAGAAACCATTGTGTGACAGTTAGCTCTGAGAGATAACAGCACTTTCTGGCTGGATGCGCCGAATCTCGGATAAACAGAGCCACGTTCATGGAGTATGACTGATGTGCACTCCCTCAGGTTGCAGAGGTGCATCAGCCACTTCCGAGTCTGGTACGTGACTAAATGGAGCAATATTGCATCGAGCCCATCACAGAATTAACAACGTACTTTGTAACCAAACCCTATTGCAAACTCCACTGCGGATGCGGCAGTATATCCGGCTACAGATCAAGAGGGTTTGATTTCCAACAGGGGAGGGGCTAATCATCTCTTACACAAATAATAAGTGCATGTTTCGTGTGTTCTCTTCATTTGGGGGCCCGCGCTATGCTAGTCACATAGCCAATACTTGTACATGTGTAGGCCTAGTGTCGTCTGAGGATCTGAACAGGTTAGGTAGAAAAAAGCTCGGTTTCTCTAGTCTATAGCACGCGACACTGAAACTTCCAACTCCCATTTTTCATCAAAGTTCTACGCTGCAAGATTATGTGACATGTTAGGTTAGTTTAGTTTAGGCTTCTCGTATGCCTTGCACATACGAATCTGTGACTTGTTATATTAGGTTACTTTAGACCAATGATCATCAACTCGTGTATGAACGGGAGCGGGCAATGCTTGGCTGACGCGTGCTTACTGTGGCGGGCAGAGAACCGGCTTGTGACGTTGCGTTGTAGTGAACAGAGGCGGTTCTTGCCATCCATTCAAACAAGAGATGTGAGGAGCAGAAAACACTTCAAAACGTAGGCCACACTCAAGAAATACAATTTACAGATACATTATACAACTCACAGTAACAAATACGACAGATACAAAGGTGAAGAGCATGCAGCATTAATTCAACAATTGAAGGAAAATGAGCCAGAAGTTGTTTAAGATAATAAGAAGAAGTTGTTTAAGATTTGAATCTATCAGCTTATCTCCTTCCACCGTGATAAGTCCCACCCGAGGTCTAGCCGAGTATGTTCAGGTGTAATTAGTAATTATTTGTCAGTCTTTCATTTGTTATTTGAAAATACTTATGTAAGCGATAATCCCTAACTGGTGATTTTTGTAAGAGGCGTTATTGAAAACCTTCAGATTAAGGAGAGCTCTTACATATTGTTCTCATAAAGGATACTACTACTGGTTCCGATTTTTCATGCAGAGGTTGTAGAAATTATTTTGGACTTCCTTGGAATAAACTTATATCCTTGGCAACTTGTCATTGTTCACAGAGAAAAAAGAAAAGCCTGTATCATAAGTTAAAATGAAAAAAATGGATTTGTGAATTTGCCTTCTGAATGGAATTATCTGAATGCTTTAAATTGTTTTCGACAAGGTTAGAACAAGATTATTATACGGTTATATGACAGAGTGAAGGCGTTTAATATGAAACCACCTCTAATTGTGGAATGTTAGCTTAACTAAAAGGATAAGTTACAGCACATTTTTCAAAATTAACAACTATATAGGCATACTAGTTTCTTAAGACTTTGGATTTCGAAGAATATATTCACACATCATGCGATCTGCGCTAGGAATTTGATTCTAGATTTAAGGACTAGGAAAATTTTCAACATGATTTTCGATTATTATTTGTAATTGAAGCTTATTGATTTACTTTACGATAGTGAATTGAAGGGCAAATATCAAAATAAAAGAAGTTATTTGACTTTTATATGAAATTTCCATGTGTTACATTTCCCCGATTGTACAGACATGCATTTTAGGATTCACATATCTGTGCGAACAGTAATTTTTTCGTATGATGAAGATAAACAAGCCATGTCATTGAAGCCAAATATCGGATCACAACTTAAAATGTGCTGTCACATTATGCACTATACAAACAATAGTTCCAAACGTTGAGAAATTGCTGAGGGAAAAAATAATTAAATAAATCCTGAAAAATCAGTGCTAATGCCAGTGTTGAGTGAAATGAATGGAGTTAATTTCTGCATTACTATTCCTAGGGTTTTTATGTGTTTTGTTCAACATTTTCTTTAACAGAAGCAGTTTACACATTTACAGTAATTGTCATGCATTGCCCGAATAATTAACATGAAATGTGTATTACATTTCTGAAAGTAAGTATAATTTATTAACTTCTAACTTTGTTGAAAATAGGCTACAATGTTTTTTTTTTCAAATTGCTTAAGATTGTTTATTTAGTTATTTCTATTCAGACCGTATCTTTTATCATCAGAAAACAATCATAAACCTATGCAGTAAATTCATATTGAGGTCCCGCCGCTGAACGTCTTACCTGCCCTGTTACGACTTTCTGCGGGCAAGGCTTGATGACGACACAGTGCTCTGAGTTGTATGTGTGTATTTATTCACACTGCAATGGGTATATACCCGGTGGCAGTGGTAACTAATTACACTCAATAATGACAATAATAAACTTGTTAATTAAAATACACTTAATAATAATACCAATATTTAATACAAATAATTAATTCTAACAATAATAATAATAATAATAATAATAATAATAATAATAATAATAACAACAACAACAACAGGGAATATCCTAAATTAAATGAAGCACTATCACTTAAAATAACATTTTAAATAAATCTAATTTGTATCTTAAATCTAAGTTCGAACTAAAACCCACGAGTATGATATGTTCATATCTGCACAAGTACCTTTCCACATCACACTCATTTCGCTGTCAACTCACTCACTGCACTGGAACTACGACACATTAAACTGATTCTATCCTGATTTCACTAACACTTCAAAAACATTTCACTGTTCAAATACTTTGCACTGCCACTATAAACTATAAAGCTTCCCTGACAGGAACACGTTTCACTGACACGAGACACTTCACTGACACAACATAATTCTTCACTGATACAACACTTCAATAACAAAATATCATTTACATCCTTTACATACTGTGTATAATTATCGTCTATTAGTAAAGTCCTGAAGCCTATTTTTAAATACGTTTTTGGTTGTTGGTAAAGCCTTTAGTAAGTCTGCAGGTAAAGCATTCCAGTCCCTAATAGTACGATTGAGAAAAGAAAACTTTCCAGTGTCCGTCCTCTGTCTTCTTTCCCTCAATTTATATGAGTGGTCGTTCCTTGAAGAGTAATTTGGCGGTTACAACCTATTTTTTATTTCTCTCCAGGCAGGCTCACCTCTGTATGCTTTGAACAGTGCGCATAATCGAATTCGCGTTCTCCTGTCCTTGAGTGTGTCCCATTTTAATGGTGAATTTTTCCGACAACACTTAAGAGCCCGTTTTTTAATCTTTTCCAGTGGCTTAATATGTTCTAATCTGTAAGGATCCCAACATGCAGCACCATATTCCATTACTGGACGTACTAGTGATTTATATGCAATCTCTTTGGATTTATCAGAGTCTTTTCTTAGTACTCTCATCACAAAGTGTAACGCTCTCCATGCTTTTCCCACTGTGCCCGTAACGTGTTCCCCCCAGCCGAGATCGCTGCTAAATGTTATTCCGAGGTATTTACATTTGTTAACTTCCGGAATGGTTTCACTCCCTAACGTACACGATGCGACTATTTTATTTCTTTTCCTTGTAAAGCTGATGGCTTTGCTCTTTAGAGAATTTATTTTCATTTTGTTGGCTATTGCCCAATCGTTTATTCTATTTAGGTCAGTCTGAAGAAGAGCAGTATCTTCATAACTTTTTATTTCCCTGTATACCATACAATCATCCGCGAATAACCGAACCCTAGACAAGATATTAACTGGCATATCATTTACAAAAGCCAGGAATAGAAGAGGCCCCAAGACACTCCCCTGTGGGACCCCGGAAGTAATTTCAATTGGGTTCGATAATTCCTCCCCTACCCGTACTCTCTGAGTGCGACAAGTTAAAAACTCCTTGATCCACTGGAGTACTCTGAAGTCAATCCCCGTTGATTGTAGTTTAACCAACAATATATCGTGTGGGACTACATCGAATGCGCGTGAAAAGTCAATAATCACTGCTTCTACTTGGCTACTGGAATCTATTCCGTCTTCTAAATCCTGACATACAGTTACTAATTGACTCTCACATGAATAGCCCCCCGAAATCCATGCTGACAGTTATGTAACCAATTTGAGTTATCCCAATGCTGCCTTAGATAAGCTGAAATCAAGTGTTCCATCTGTTTGCAAACCACAGAGGTGAGGATGACCGGTCTGTAATTTTTTGTATCTGAGCGAGAACCTGACTTATAAATTGGAACCACTATTGCATCTTCCCAATCTCGCGGGACAGTACTAATTTTAATTGATATTTCAAATGTACGCACTAGATAGGGAATCATGGCTTCTCCTCCCAATTTCAGTACGTCTCCGGCGATACCATCAAGTCCTACTGATTTATGAGTTTTCAATTTAGAGATCCTTCTCCTTAAGTCCCTAGGCTTGATAGAAAACTGACCCGTATTTTCTACAGAAGCTAAGTATGGTACCGTATTATTGTCCTCATCCCAAAAACAGTGGCATAATAGGAATTTAATTTTTCTGCTTTTTCGCTGTCCTGTACGACAGTTGAGGACCACTGCTTTAAACTTTTGGTATGCTTTGCATATACGAATCTGTGACATGTTAGGTTAGGTTACTCTAGACTCTAGATTCTAGTCCTAGTGAAATGGAGGAGTACACGAGAGCGGAATAAGCAGACCTGATTTTCGAATACCGAAGGGTCAATGCGAACAGTAGACAAGCTCACAGATTGTATCGGGACCAGTATCCACGTAGGAGACATCCGGCCCATATCATTTTTCCACGACTCTTCCAAAAGTTAAGGGAAGGAGGGCACGTGGTGCCAAATTACAATTCCATTTCCACACAACTTATAACTTTCGACTCAGTCATTTCCGGATCATGGTTCCTGATCTCAAATTGATACATGTGCCCTTCCCTAAAAGTTTGCAACACCACCTCGGAAACATCCTGTATAAGAAGCCTATATCTTTATTATTATTTATGAAATTTTAATGTAATTATTATTATAACTAAGCATTAAGAAAAGTAAAAATAAGTATTAATGATTTGTTTTTTTACTAGTTAACACGGAGAACAAAAATTACATGCTACACGTTTTAAATGACATGTTAAATTTTTTAGTTGGTTACCGTGTCATTATGACTTTATGTACCAAAACTAAGTGCTGCATTCTGACCTTGTATTGAACACATTTTTATTTACTAAACATGAAGCTTCTGTCCGCATATACAGTAAGTTTCCAAAACCCATTTGAGTGTGCGTTGGAATGTCACCTATTGAGAAGCATGTGTGTTATGTCATGGCGATAACGTATTTCAAGATTCCGAGCGATGAATGCTCCAACGCTATGTGGAAGAGGGAGGGTACTCTTTTGAACTCCTAAAAAGGAGCGATAGTCAACAAACGATTCCGACTCATCTCTATTTTAAAGTTGTAACTGTTACTTCGAAACTGTTGTTTGGAACATTGTATTTTTCTGGAACCGGAACAGTCGGAACTGTTCCGAGAAAAGAACAACTTTGCCCATCACTAGTAGAATGACACCTCTGACATTGGTTCAATAGCGATATTATCGTTTCTCTCTCTCTGCGGGCAATGTTTACGTTGCCTGTCAGACATTATGAAAAGAAGTATACTGGGTGTTCAGTTCAAAGTGTGTCATGGCTCGCTGTATGCCGTCATTGTGGCTAGCCGATGAGCCTAGAGAATTCAATCTTCCTACACTTCCGCAACGGCGAATTATGTGGCAGAGAAGTTGCCTAGCAAGTACGGCGTTCATTCTGAAGAGTACGTATCGATACGTACGGTAACGCCGGTAGTGGCAGGAATGTGAACTGTTTAGAAACACGTAGTCTACTGAAGTGAGTTTTTTTCTTACTGCCAGGATATGGGGAGAGAGTCAAGACGATTACTTACGTATTCATTGACATTAACTTCGATGGTCAACATGGACACGGAGCATTTGATTTGTGTTGTGGAATGTTGCCGTACGCAACCGATGATAACAAATACCCTGCGTACGACTTGCCCGCGCAAAACACAGTTCGAAAGAGGTTATGGTACCACACAGACCGTACAGACCGCCATCTGTTGCTACGACGTTCAAGCTATACCGTGCACGTTCTCAAGTTCAGATTGAACGCCTTGAATATAGACAACTTCTCTGACATAAAAGCTGAAACTCGCTTCAAATCGCTGACTCACAACAGTGACGTCATGACACACTTTGAAATGAACACCCAGTAGAGAGAAGATGGAACGAGTCAAACGGCACAACGTTAGCAGTTGATGACGGTGAAGTTGTTGTGATGATATCAGAGACAATGATTGCGATTTTCCTAGAATATTCACGTCTGTCTATTACATACATCGAGAAAAGAAAGCGTTGCATGGAGGAGTAAATCTGGCAGGAAGCAAAATTCGATTCGCGTGTTCGAAGTTGCTGCATTTCACTGAAATCGTAATTAAGAAACGCACGATCCGAGCCTGGCGTGACAGCCACGTCTGGGCAAACACGATGTTACAGTCAATAATTAAACAGTGCAACATCCTAAAATATCAAAGCTGACAACTGAGTCTTACTACAGACAAAGAAAAGACGATAAATCATTCAAGAAGTTGAAATCAAGTCGAAAACAAATCCAATTACAGCAGCGCTCAAAAGTGAAGGGTAACCTTTTACAATTTATTAATGCTATCCATGGCTTCAGTAGGCCTCATATTACTTATAATTAATTAATTCTCTGTTCAAGACCATACAGGGTTATCACCAAGCCTCGGTCCAGGATACTTAATCGTATGAAGTTACGAACGCACGTTCGAGTGTGTTATGTCAGAGCCTTCTTCAGTTACAAGCCGGAGCCATACGTTGGCAACACTGTAATTAACTGTCAAACGGAGGCCTACTATCCAGAACACGTGTTTGTGCTAATGCCGATTTTCAATGTAAATTAATGTTACAATATAAGTGTGTGTCGATGGAATTATGTTCGCGGTCGTGCCAAACATTAATTGTTGATGTATTATAAACTAAGTGCGTGTTGGCGATAAAAACAAGACAATAAATCAAAATATGCCTGCAGTCTTTGGCAATTTTTACGGTTATTATTAATGACAAAATGATTGACAATTCTTCTAAACATTAAATATTGTATAAACTACATTTTTATACAAATCTAATCTTTCAGGTAAAGCTTCCTGTAAAGCAGATTTGAATAATTTCAAGGGAAAAATTGTTCCGGGGCCGGGTATCGATCCCGGGACCTTTGGTTGAACGTACCAGCGCTCTGCCAACTGAGCTATCCGGGAACTCCACCCGACACCGTCTCAAAATTTTAATTTCATAGTCTTACTTGTGGTTTGTGGTGTATCAGAATTCTGGCCAAATTATTGAGTCTCGCCTGCTATATCAATAAAGTTATGCCGTTGATTTTCAAGTTCATTGTAAACAGCTGTTTTGTGATTCCATAAATGTTGCAGTTTTGTTGAAGATTCGGAATGCCTGCTATACGTCAGAACTGACTATATTTGTAGGTGCATACACTGAATTTGTTGGTTTTCAAGGTTTGTTTATTAATATTATTTATTTTGTAATAAATTGGTTATAAACATGTTTCTTTTCATTTTGTATTTAAAGGATTTAAAGTTCACTGAGTTTACGCTAATTGGCACATACTTAATAGATAATGATGTGTCTTGTTACGTATTATGTTGAAAGTATGTTTCTTCATTTTTCATAGATGTTTATACTTGGTCTTGGCCTATTTGAAATTATATTTTAGAAAATTTATAAGAAATAAGTTAGGATAACGGTAGACCTATTGTTATGGTGACTGGCGAGGTTCAAACTGAAACTGGCTTCCTGGGCATCTGAAAATATATTTATAGAAAAGCACGTTAGATAATCACATGAAATTAAAATGTATATGATATCCTAGACCTTTCACGTCAGAGGTGAAACAACACAAAGCGGCAAAACATTGTCAATTTACTAGCCACATAATGGTTAATTGATTAAAATAAGGTATTGCGAAAGTACGTCGTTATTTTATTTATTTTTGGTACAAGTAACATTTCTTGAAGTATTTATTTATTTTCCCTTGTACCATCAATAAAAAACACGCATGCTTTTATTTTTTTAAGTTATAAGTGGCTGTATGCAAGTACTTACGCTGTATTCTGAAACTCAAATAAAATAACATATCGGATTCCGTAATAAATTACGTGTATCAATACACTGAATCTTGATCATATGCACTTAGTTTTGTATCAATTAATGTCGAAAATGTACATGTGACAACGAAATCAAAGCACTAAAACGTCAAACGTCATGCCTTTATTTCGCCTCTGCCCGCCTCCGCTCAGAGTTGCCAAACCTACCCATGCTCCGGCTTGTAACTGAAGATGGCTCTGGTTGTGTAGATCGAGGGGAATGGGAGATGGAGCGTGCAGTTACTCTTTGCCTCAACATATAAACATTCAGTCACAGTAGCGCATAAAATAAATGTTCACGTATACAGATATAATATACAGGGTGATTCATGAGGAATACTTTTTGGGACTGCCATGGTGTGCTCCAGACAGATCAAACCTTTAAGGACCACACAATCAAGGGAAATTTTACCGATACCTCTTAACGAGGATACGGAAGGCCATCAAAACAAAACGCTGCCGTAAGCTGACCGAGATGGTGCGTTTTCTCTATGACAATACGCTGGCTCATTCTGACAAGGTTTCGGCTCGAACAGGAATTTCGTATCCAAAATTTGTATACAGGCCCATCTTTACATCTCTGCAAAGCTCCCAAAAGCATTCGTTTGTGTAATGTGTGGTTTGTCTGTTAGAGCACTGTGATAAGTTGAGTCCGGGGTGGGGAGAGCACTGCACAACCAGGTAACTTTAATGGGATGGGACACGGTTTGTCTGTTAGAGCACTTACAAGTTGAGGGGTGGGGAGAGCACTGCACAAGTTAATGGGAGCCTAGCCTTAGAAGCTAGTGCGAGTTTGTGTAATGTGTGGTGTCTGTAGAGCAAAAAGTCTAAAGCCCATTTATGAACATTTTTATCCAACGTTCTGTCTGAAAATATTGCAAATAATCAAAAGTATATACTGTTGCGTGAGTCACTGAATGTGCACAAGGACGCAACCTTAATAAATGAATCATTCCAAGGCTAGGACATGGAATGTATGATCATTCCACCTAAAAAAACTAAATATATCCAGCCTCTGAATATCTATTTCCTTAGACAATACAAAATATATGCTCGGAGGATAACAGATTACATAAAGGCTCTTGCTGAGAATCCAGAACTTAACTTGGGAAATCGAGTGTTTATAATGAAAATGCACTATGTTAATCATAACCAGTTGTCTGCTCCAGTATACCGCCCTATGCTTCAGTATTCCTGGCAGTCAACTGGTTACGTGAATCCTGAACAAGTCTCGGACTTCAAAAATGTAATTCAGGTAGCATTTGATTTTTCAGCACTGGAGTGTGGTTCAGAAGATTGTTCAGGTGTTGCTTCTGCGTGTTGTGCTTATTGCTCTGCTCCATGCTGTTTCATGCATTTTATAGAGAATCCTCATGTACATTTTTAAAGAAGTGTATTGACCAATACCAACCAAACGGAGAGTTACACAAATGAATGCTTTTACGGTCTTCATCACCATTGTGAGGTAAGTCTCTGTACAAATTTTTAACCAAAAATTCCTGTTCGAGCCGAAACTCTTCCCTTGTGAGCAGCAAACTGTGGTACACACGGCTGATTTGGTTTATAAAATCTTATCTCAACTTTCATATTCACTCGAGTGACACTAGTGACTTCTTTCTCTTTCCCAGCCTGAAGAGATCGCTGAGGTGTAGGCCTCCAAGGTCTCCATCAGCTCATTCTAAGGTGGAAGAAATATGACGTCATGTTTGGTGCTTATGAGGAAAAGAACAAACACCATCACTGAAGCTCGTGTCAGCAGAATTCTTCTTTCATAACAATAAAACGAATTTTATGGCCGTCCCTCGTAAATTACAACATCATCATCAGTGATTAATGAAAGAATAATGGAACATTGAAAAAAGAAGTGAAAATATCTTCCAAAAAATCTGTCCTATGCATTGTCCTTCTCCGCGATAAATTCTATCTACACTCTCTAGGATTTGAGTCCAGGTCTCTGACGTGAAAAGGCGACACTAACAGTTCGTATACACGTGCGTCATCACTAATGGATTTGTGTATCACTGCAATTGGCACCAGTGGACTCTTCCAACAACTTAGGAAAGTGACAGGCAATATTGTGTTACGGGAATCCCACCATATGTCCGCCTACAACTGATGTATGGAAAGACTCTTTAAGGGTTGAAAGCGCCATCGAGTGTAATACATAACATTCAGATTGCTTTGAATGTACATCAATTGCAGTTGGCGTCAGTGAATGTTACCAATAAGTTGGGAAAGTGACGTGCTCTGTGTTGCTCAGTATAATTCACGATATGATATTCAGAAACACAAAAGCGACGTAAATCTAGGGTTTACATCACACATAAAGATAGAATACAAATGATGATGAATATATTATGAAATGTATAGTCATTACCCGTTAATATTGGAATCGATTTCATATAGGCACATCTTTAACGTCAGTTGCAGGTATTCAACTACTAAATGATGTGATTTAATCTGACAGACTGTGTGATGAAGTTGCGATTATAAATCATAAGCACAATATCTAAAACAGGCGTTATGCTAAGATTCAATACCGAAACTCAAAGCATAACCTCGTTATCAGAATCAGCTAAGCCAGTGATGTAAAAAGCAAGCGCATTTTTCTGACCTTGACGTCATGCGCGGGCATCATGCGCTAAGTATGGAAAGAGGAAGGGTTGTGTGTATGAATAAGCAGCCTGTTGGATTAAGAAATCAGTAGTGCACAAACTTCAAACGAAACGTGAAATTTTATATCGTTATTTTTATATGACTTCTTTCTGTTTGATATTATCTATATTTTCTGTAAAATAAAAGCATTAATACCAATTTCTGAATATTACACTTGTGTTTTAAATGTTAATAATATAATAGTTAAGAAGGAATATTCACATAAATTCCATAGTAGTACAATTATACTGTACTAACTGAATGAAACACATCATTCATAAAGAAAGTGATATCCCCAAAAAAGAGATTGAGTATGACATGGTAAGTTGGAATTGATACTGATAGTACCTTTAGTCTTATAAAAGTAATCAATAAACTAATCAAAACAACATTACAGTACAAAGCAAAGTTACCTAGGTTCTGTATATGGTTGAAGTGTAACTAATATTGCATAACAAAACTCTTATTGAATTATGCTTTTAAGGTGATATTGGTGAGCAACTTCCTATCATCAGAATATTAAATTATTTTCTCGAAATGTGCTGAAGCTATAGAGCTGACATTTTTACAACACATGGGCACGTATCTTTTGCTTATGTTGTAACAGTAGTTGGTTTGTTAATTCATTTCCTTACAAACAATTCCCATGCGAAAATTACAAAATGTTCAATACACTATCTTCAGTAATACGTATTTACGGAATATTAGATTTACGAAAACATTCTGTAAGGCTACCAAATAAATAGGCTTGTATCTGAAAATTTCACTTTTCTATAAATAAAGGTTGAGAAAATATTTCCTTTGAATAAAAAAATCAAACTTGTGAAAAATGTGCATTAAAATTAAAACTTACATTCTTATAATGCACTTATACTTCTCAGACAAATCTAAAAATTAACATGGATATAGTTTTAATAAGTTCTCTTCCCTTTATTTATTGAATCAGTGCTGGCCATCCCTGTATATAGCTCGACCAAGCGGCATATACCACTTCTTTCGTCTGTCTCTTTCCTTTCTTCTGTAAAGCGCTCAGGCTCTCCTGAGCTCTGAAGTGCGCGCTTGCTCCTATGGACATCAATTGACATGACTGAGCTAAGCTATCACTCAACAATTTATGAAACTTGTAAAAAAATGTTCATTAACATCGCTTACTTAGCTTCTCTGACTATTTTTTACACACCAAAACCCAATGTTAGAGGACTTTATAACATGAAATAATGAAGAAGAAATAATACTAATTGCGGCATTTAACCGCAGCAGCGTCATAGGTAAAAAAAATGGCGAAGAGTGTGGAAAAATAAAAATATATAAATATGTACATTACCAGATTTAGAGAAATTCGATAAGCTGTAATTCAGCAGGATATAAAAATTTTTATGCTCGACCATGCCGAAATCTAGTAATTATACACCTGGTAGCAGCCCTTTAATGGACCTCATTAAAGTATACCTATTCATTTAAGTTCAGGTGTTCCACCAATCAGAAAATACCATTGTAGCAATATGAAAGCACAAGTATCGATTATTCTCGGATATGCAATCGAAAGACAACTACTGTTCGTTACTCAGGAGAAGACGAACGGAAAGAATGTGACCTTCTTGACTATCGCTGTTGATTGTTATAAACATCGCTCAGATAAGCATCCCAGTAGCCAGGTTATTACTCGTACAGGAAACATGAGTAATAATGCGTATGGAAATTAAAGCTAAGTTGAACAGAAGGAGACCTAATGTTTCCGCTTACTGTAGTACAAATATTGCACGTGTTGTCGTACGTTATCTGTTCACATCCCTTCCTCCTCAGTCCGCTCTCGTCTTCTCCTGAGTCACAGACAGTAGTTCTGTTACTATAATAATTAGCTTAATTGTAAATAAAATTCAAATAAATTCAATTTGTCATCTCGTTTTTCAATGTCTCATTCAATTTCAAGGTTATATCAAGATTAATGTTCATTTTACTCTCTAGATTATATCAAGGTCAATGTCGACATTTGTTTCTCGGAAAAAATCAATACTTTCGCGTCTGCGCACATTTCACAATTTACGAGATATTGCACAAGGTCAGTTCCGCTCCTCAGTCAGATGAGAATAACATGAATACTTATGAATAATTTCCAAGTTAGAAATATGGTCGAGCATAAAAAGTCGTATGAAACTTGACTATAATGGTAATTAAGACGCTCGTACGAAAATTATGAAACTCGCTTGCGCTCGTTTCATAAATATAATCGCGTCTTAATTACTACCATTTTAGGCTCGTTGCATAATGTACTATTACCAACATCTCCCATTG
This sequence comes from Periplaneta americana, assembly GCA_025594305.2. Taxonomy (NCBI): domain Eukaryota; kingdom Metazoa; phylum Arthropoda; class Insecta; order Blattodea; family Blattidae; genus Periplaneta; species Periplaneta americana. The sequence continues at coordinate 21,860,319 of JAJSOF020000005.1, forward strand.
ATTTTAAATTTTTATTAAACATAATTATTGAGACTGAAAAAAATATACAAAAAAACTATAAAACCACTACAACAAGAAGCTTCTTTGAGTAAACCTACTTAAGGTGAATTTCAATAAAAGCGTAATTCACCAATGAAACCAGAAGTGTGAAATGTTTTGTAATAAATTCTAAAAAATAACAAATAATTAAATAATAAAAGAAACAATATTTAGATAAAGATTTTGGAAAACAATATGTTCTATTTAACATCTAAGTAGTCGCGTGGGGTTATGTTGATCTCCAGTACTATTTGGTACTAATGTCACGAAATATTTCGCGACTACTTAAATGTTAATTTAAACTTAATCCCCGTATGAGTGAAAGTCATTACCAAGAAACGAAGATATTACACTTACAATGAAAATAACTGAAGTATCGGTATAACAAATTAACAACATACATATTTAAAATATACAGTATGTTAAATGTTATTATGACGTGAATATATTAAGAGAAAATCCACAAACGATTATTTGAATCAAGTAAAGCGATAGATTTGGAAGTAAATCCCGTATATGATTATGTCTCGTGACCAGAACACTGTACGAAATGGAAATCTAAAAATTGGAGATTTATCCTACGAAGAGGTGGACAAATTCAAATATCTTGGACTAACAGTAACGAATATAAATGACACTTGGGAGGAAATTAAAAGCAGAATAAATATGGGAAATGCTTCTTATTATTCGGTTGAGAAGCTTTTGTCATCTAGTCTGCTGTCAAAAAATCTGAAAGTTAGAATTTATAAAATAGTTATATTACCGGTTGTTCTGTATGGTTCTGAAATTTGGGCTCTCACTTCGAGAAAGGAACAGAGATTAAGGGAGTTTGAGAATAAGGTTCTTAGGAAAACATTTGGGGCTAAGAGGGATGAAGTTACAGGAGAATTGAGAAAGTTACACAATGCAGAACTGCACACGTTGTATTCTTCCCCTGATATAATTAGGAACATTAAATCCAGACGTTTGAGATGGGCAGGGCATGTAGCAAGTATGGGCGAATCCAGAAATGCATATAGAGTGTTAGTTGGGAGGCCGGAGGGAAAAAGACCTTTGGGGAGGCCGAGACATAGATGAGAGGATAATATTAAAATGGATTTGAGGGAGGTGAGATATGATGAGAGAGACTGGATTAATCTTGCTCAGGATAGGGACCAATGGCGGGCTTATGTGAACCTGCGAGTTCCTTAAAAGCCATTTGTTAATAAGTGTGTTAAATACAATATACTAATACTTATTTAAATTACGTATTTTAAATACCTCGCATTTCTAATTTGGGTTTACACGTTACAATTTTTAATAATATGGATACCGGTACTTGAAAATCATGTAATTATAAATTTTTTTCCATAAATAAGGCTTTATTTTTTTGCCAGCAATTGTGACTAATTTTGCCATTTCAAATAAAATTACTTGATTCTTACTTGTAGGGTTCTGTTGTGGAAAGAATTTAATAATGTAGCTCTCCCTCTATAGGAGGAGGCCTTTGCCCTTAACGGGACATTTTTAGGCTAATCATTTCATTTCATATTTATCCCCCCCCCCCAATTGAACTTGGTATTCGACATCGCAATGATTTCACAAAGTTCAGCCGTCTCAGTTTCAGTTCTATTACGTACGAAACCTCCAACAAGACAGGAAAAAATAAACAATCCCAAGCCTGTTCCCCCACCTCTGCCCAACACTCCGCTGTCAATTAACTTCGAAGCAGTGTTGCCAACTGGACGGAAATTCCGTCAAAACGGACGGAATTTCAACGTAGCGGACGGGAAAAGAATGGCTTTGACGGGTGACAGAATTTCTGGCGGAATTTACGATTTACATCGTTTTTTGACTTTTTTAGCTGCTGTCATTTTAATTGTATAATTTTTGGGGGATTTTACTTTTTCTTTAAAAAGGCCTGCCTGTGCCGTACCATGTTCAAGAATGTCCTATTTCAGATTTCCTCGCAATCACGCCTAAGATTGACAAATTAAGTTTCATCAAAATTGGTAAGTAAGTTGAGTTAAAATTTGCTTTTTATTTGTATATAGATATATCAAGTGGATATATTTTTTTTATTTTGACGGATTCTGACGGATTTTTAGGTGTTAGATTGACGGAGATACAATTTATGTGTTGGCAACACTGCTTCGAAGTCTTAGTAATCACTGCCGTTCGAGATATGGTTAACGCTGCAGCTGGTTTAGATGCACAGAAGCTCTACAATCCAGTCTCATACGACTTGATCTCGGAACATATCTGGCGTCCTATACTCTGTGAAGTCCTTGTTACCATAATAACCTCGACATCAAAAGAATATAACGTTTCTGTTCCTATCTTGAGGTGTGGTCGATGGTGTAATTTGTGGCGATGACTACACACGAGTACGAATTCACGGAAACTCGCTCAGTTCCCACAGTGAGTGGGGATTTTGGTGAACTCATAGTGCGGGATGCTTTAGGTAGAGCTAATTTTAGTGTCGGAGATTAACCCCATCTAACATGCTCCACTTAGCAGGTTCACCGCGCATTCACCACACGATGAGGCTTTCCAAAGAACCGTGTACTGTGATACTGAACCAATTAATCCAGCCCAAGTAGACACCACGTTCCTTAAGTGTGTATGTGTCCAGGAGGTTTCGTAGTAGTAGATATACAGGGTGATCCATGAGGATTTACCGTCCGAGGATTTACCGTCCATTATGGAGTTTATTTCTGAACACATTCTGAGCAAAAACTGTCATATAAACATGTGTCCTAATCTCAATATTTTCACAGTTACATGGAAATTAGGGAAAATACGGAAATTAGATATTTATTTGTCATCAACATTTATATTAGTTATGGTGTACCACAACTTATGTATACGGGTTTCACCATAACTTTCTATTAATATAACTACAATTAGCATGCAATCTCGACAGCCTACTCATCTCCTCTCGCTATTAACTTAACTCCAATCAGTCAATTTCTTCTTAATGATCTTAAATGTCCACCATCTGTTCGTTACACACTTACGTTCCTTTCAGCATTCTAATCTTGCTAACTAAATTTATACATAATTCCGTCTTTCTACATTACATCTAACTCCTAACACTTCACTCGGTTATAATCATTGCGATCTTTCTTTCTACCTAATACACATCATTATAATCTTATTAAATCTTGACATGAGTATCTAGTGCACTTGAGTTTGATCATTCATTTCTTAACCACAATCAACGCTCAGAAAAAAACCAATAGAAAATTATAAATACTATCACTAAGATCATCTATCATAACTTCACTACATCACTTTCGAAGATTTACTTCTTTACAATAAGCTTCAATCGATAACTATATTTATTAACTAGCCACTTTTTAATTTCCCAACTTTTTTTTTTATTTAACTTCCTACCTGATCTCTATATCTATGATCCCCTAAACACATTTTCATCACACTAAAACACGATTTACGACATTAAATCTGTTGTAATTCCATTCAGACCTTTTATTTATTTCTTACCGCTCATGCACCAACTTCTAAGATTATAACTTTTTTGGCCCTTAAATGTACCCGTCAACGATAAAATACTGCCTTGCGGTGACGAAATCACTATCTCTTCACCCATCACACTTTTCGCATCCTGACGTCTTCTCTGAACACTAACCGCACCTTCTCTTGATCTCCCGTAAAACACACCTGATTCCGCATCTTGTCTTCTTCTCGCTGACTCACGTAGGGTAGACCATATGTTACTCGATTTCCTACTCGGTCTACACTTCCACTTGGCTCAGCAGATTCCTGACTGGGTCCTGCTCGGTCGTCACGTTCGTTCATCAACTGTCTAGCCTCCGATGTTTGCTTTAATTCCGTCCATACTTCATTCTGCATTTTCAGAGTTACACTAATTTTAAGTTGTTAAAATACCTTTTTTCTTTAGTTTTAAGGGTAAAAAAATATTACAAATACAGAATGAACTATTCAGAAGTATCATTTCTTTAATTGGATGGTATTCTGAAGCTAAAAATGTGTTGTTAATTTACGTAAAGATTAATTTTTTGGTCCTACAGAATACGTCTGTTATGGTAACAATTAATATTAGAGGAGAAAAATTTGCTCCGACGCAGGGAATCGAACCCGGGTCCTTGGCTCTACATACCAAGCGCGCTAACCATTGAGCTACGCCGAAGTTCAATCCTCAGCACCGGATCGAATCCCTCTCCTCCAGTGTTTTTCCCTTTGTGGCAAGGAAAGAAAGAATAAGGAATATAAAGAGAGGAAAAAGAAAAAAAAAGTGAACTATACATAGACAGAAGAAAATAAAAAAGAACAAGATCAGAAAGTTATCCCCAATACCTATGTAATATAACTAGGGACCGGATTTTTAGGTTTTCACAAAGACCATTTTAGGTTTTTGGAATAGGTGAAATAGTTTTTTTTTAATGTCCAACCTGTGAAAGGGGTCCAGATCGTTAAAAATGTATCCTTACAGTTGTTCTTAAAAATAAATATATATTTATTAAGGCAACATGGACCACAAAACTGACCTCTTCAAGAACCAAACTATTCATAAAAATTTATAAGATTCGAAATTTTTGCTCCTTACCCTTTAACATTATTTGTAGTTTGAATAAATTACTGCAAGAATAAACATTTTATCTAACATAATTTGCCTTGATATAACTACATAAATTTCAATTCTCAATAGATAAAAGGCACAGTACATACACAACTTCTGAATTAAATTTGTTCAAACTGATCCAGAATTATTTTGAAAAGTAACAAATAAACAAAACAACAATATTTACTAGTACTATTCCTGGTTGCGATATACATATGACCAAATACTTTTAAAAATTCTCGACTGAGAAGTTTTTCTATTGTCTCTCGAAATACATTTGAAGGACGAAAAGCTTCTTTTGACAGCACATGACGTCATAGATGCAAATTTCATTGCTGCCACTGCAGCAGGTACCCATGGTAGCTTTCCCCCTGGAGAATGGAGCACACATTTTTCACTTTTTCAAACCCTGGATTCCTCTGCAATACTTTCTTCAGTTTTAATGTGACGGCTTCACCCACGGGTCCTGGTACTTGTTTCTGTAGAAGCGAGTCAATGACATCAATTGCATCTTTCAGTTGTAGGGACGAAGATTCCAAGTACTCGATATATTTTGGAAGGTCACTGAAATGTGCCTTGAGGAAAGCAGGAGAGTCATAGATGTTATCACTGCTAAGTGCAGATTTTGCCTTAGGGATTGAGGCAGCCTCCTCCACGTCGAGAGTGTTCTTTCATCTCTCTCTCTCTCTCTCTCTCTCTCTCTCTCAAAATGTCTTGATATTTCTCTCAAAATAAAAAAAAAAACAGGATACTTATAACAATGATTTAGGTAAGGTACTAAGGTCCAATTTAGGTTTTTTTTTTTTTTTTTTTTTATCAACAGAATTCACAATGATTTAGGTTCATGAAAATTTTTTAGAATTCAGAAGCAAGGAAAAAATAGGTTCTTTTAGTAATAACAGTGGACAGACAGAATCCTAACTTCTTCATAAACGTCTTCCAAACTCTAAACGCTACGGCTTAAACGAACGTAGAAATTTTCATTCTCTTGTTCTCCTTTTCCAAGTCCTTCGCACCTCTACGTCCACCTACCTTGCCTCCCGTTTCAGTTACCTGTCATCATATCATAATCTCTTCACACGCACACAAAATAGCCGCATAAGAACCAACACATAAACATCATCGTATTCATCAATCATCTCGCTTTCGCGCTTGTAGAATAACCCTGTGACATCAGAGACTTCGGAAATAGCGTTCAAAAACAAACTTATTAAGCATTTTCTTACTGCGTAGAGTAGGCTTAGTTAATCAAAAAAAAATTCTCTCTTCTTAACTTTTACAATAAACTGCCTACCTTTTATTAGTCAGTTAATCTTTTAGTCTTTGATTTTTATTGTATTTGTAAATTTAATATTAATTGAGTTGTAACACCTGGTAGAAGGGAAGAGAAGGCCTGACATTCTCTACCAGGTTTTAAATAAATTGACTGACGTAGGCGGTGCATGGAATATCGTATGGCTAGTTCATCAATCCATATTCTTAAGAAACGGTAAAGCAGAGGACATTGTCACGCACATTTATAAACGACTGATCAGCTGTGTACACGTTTAACTGGACGGAACACCAGTTTTAATGACAGAAAGTACTCCTCAAACGTGACAAATAGCATTTTGGGAATATTAACGATATCATCGGTAAATTAAATACATTTATTTAATACGTCTGAGTCAGACTGGCATATAGCCTACTTCAGGAAGAACTGTTTATATCAGCTTAAACAAGAGACCGCTGCCATCTTACAAACTCGATATTGCCCGATAGAAAGCACATTCGAGTGCCTCGATTTATTATAACGCAATAACAACATCTGCTGGCGAAAATCAATTAATGGTTGGGACGCGCTATTCCTATGTAACAAGCTATCAATAGCACTGCGTACATAATGATATCGCTGCATTTAAAAATTTACTCATCAGGTAAAGGAAGAGAAAAGTACGAACTAATAATGAAGTAAACAGAAAGAAATAAAGGAAAGTAGAAAGTAAAAGAATTAATTAACATAAAAACAGAAGGAAGCAAAATCATAATTAAAAATAAGACTTGAATAAGAAAGAAAGAAAAGAGCAAAAAGTGAAATAATGAATACAGTAAAGTATAAAATAATGAATACTTTAGTCACTAAAGTATAAAATAAAAGGCCAAACAAACGTAAGATATCAGCAGAGCGTTAAACTAATCTTTCATCCGGTTACCAAATGATTTTCTTCAATTCTCTTATTCAAACAAAAATATTAAATAAAATGAAATGAGAGACAGAGGACATATCTTAAGAAAAGCTGTCTCTATTATTCTTTTATCAAAAGAAGGTCAAATAAGCCAATAACTGCCATTGTTTTATAAAATTTTAAAACCGTGCTCTTCGTGTTTTGTTTTTAATGTTCGAATGGTGCCACAATACTTTGAAATTTTACCTTTTGTTTAATTGCTCCTCATCGAAAGATATAAACAAATAATTAAAATTCGCACCTGTTCTAATATTATTATTGAGGATAATTTTGAACGTATCTGATATTTCCCAATAAAGCCATGACCTTCGTTTTTTCATAAGTTAGATTGATGGACATTGTTTTGTTTTCTAGCTGCAGTTTGTCCTCCTTATCAGCAAAGACTACTTGATCATCGGCAAATAGAATACTATTTAAAATCATCGATCCTACTTTAAAATCATATTTCAACTGCGCTTGCCATTCGGCTATTGCTGCGTCTAAATAAATATTAAAAAGTGTAGGCGACAATGGGCAGCCCTGTCTTACTCCTAAATTGACAATTTCTTTTTTGACATTTAGAATATTTTTAAGATTTCCTTTATCTATACTGTGTCCCTTCATACATTTGCCTTATCATTTCCACTAGATGTTGTGGATATCCTTTATGTAATAAAATGAAAGCTTTTCTCTGTAAACAAATTAAATAAAATGAAATGAGAGACAGAGGCACAGAAAGGTACAAAAAGAAGGTAAGAAAGAAAGACACAGAAAATAAGCTGACAAATAAAAAGTGCAATCGTTATAATTGTGAATGAATGTACATAATTGATATTTTGTCGTTATTATATGATAAAGAAAATGATCATTGTGCTCCAACCACGAGAAAGTCGGGTGAAACGGAGCGGGGTAATGCTGTGAATGAATGTTGATGTCATAAGGTCACACGTGGGTACTCGTATCTCTATTGGCTAGCTCTCACAGCACAAACCATAACATTGATACAGACATATTGATACTACCCTAGTTACAAAATTAGATCACTGTTAATCTCCTGGTCTTTTAATCTCTCCATACAGTAAATAACATATGCAGGAGAGCGCATGGTTTTTAAACTGACGTTATAACGGTAATATTATTTATCTACTTCGTTCCAATAGATGACGCAATAGTAAGCACATTCATTTCACGGTTGATCTCCTGGTTGGAGAACAGTAGCACCTATGGAGGGAGACGGACACCCGAAGGGGAAGTGAAGAAACTGTCTGATTTATTAACGGATTTTCATTTTCCTTACGTCAAAAACTTAAATATAATTTTATACAGTACAAGGCTACAAACTAATGTTTAGTACGTGTAACGAAGAAAGAAATGAACAATAAAACATAGGACACATTATCATAGCCTAAAATTAACTGTCTTCAGAATGTCTCTGCGACAAAGTTTCAAAATCAGGAATTATGTCACTTACTGCCAGTCGTAGTTGATCACGAAGGTATTAGTCTGTCAGTCGTGATCTAAATTTGGTTTTTACTATTTTCATTGCTGAAAATAATTAAAAAAAAAAACCGTAAGTTGTAGTGAACATGGCTTCAACAGAGTAAGCGAAAGAACGAAGCTTCGGATATTTATTTTTGGCAAAGATTTGAAAAGATCAACATCTATCAAGTCCTTACATCTAGCTTTCATTTAACATCTAATTGTAAATCTGTGAGCTAACCGCATTATTCGTACATCTACTGAGAAAGGATCGACGTAGAGAGAAGAAGATGATGATGATGATGATGATGATGATAATAATAACAATAATAATAACAACACTTAACCTTTTAATGTTTCATCAGTAATATCCTATAATGCCGTTTTATGTTATACAACCGTTTTCCTCGTAATAGGCTACTGGTAAACAAATCATACATTTAATATTCTCATCATATTGGCAGCAAAAAATGCGTCCTCCCATCCTACTTGAAACTTTCGTTTTTGTAGAGGTACATGGTTTCGAGAGAGACATTGCGACGATACGCCACTCGCAGGTCAGAGACAAATACAAATGGAACGGAGTTTCACTACAGTGAGTGAGAGAGTGGGGGTTGGAGGAGGTAGGAAGCAAGAGAAATGCATAGCTATCACTGCGAGCCACAATGTGCTCGCGAGTTACACTTTCGCCACTGCTGTGATAAAGGATGGATAGAATAGAGAAAAATTCTCTCCGGCACCTAGACTCAAACCCGGGGTTTGAACTCTACGTGCTGACGCTCGTATTAAAACAATTATATTTTGGGAAGGAAGATAGAAGTTATCCCTGGCAGGGATGTTAATATGAATTTATGAGAGGGGGATAACTTTCCAACAGGGGGGGGGGAAATCGCCACCCCGTTAATTCGCACCCTGAGAGTAAGTAGGATTTAAGCATAAAAGCAGTAAAAAATCAGATATGTTTTAAGATTCGATACCTCGGTCATTAGCTATTGCTAATGATGTTGAAATATCCAATAGGGTAGAGTAGCATAAATCGCACCGCTTCCTAAATGGCACCACTGCTAGTTTGAAACATGTTACTGTAGTAGTGTAGCATCTAGTGGTATTGTTACAATATACCATATGAACTTCCACCATGTCACTTGATTTCTGCCACTTCTTTGTGTCAGCAGCGTGGTGATAAGAGTATCTAATGTAATGGCTCAGGTGGATGTATATTTAGCTAACATTTTGTAACTAAATAACGGATTTGTATGCAACGGAATCCATAATCTTAAGATGTTATTGGTTGAAAGAAATATTAAAGAACATTTCACTTAGTAGGATTTTCGAACATGTGGTGATTATAGGCTAGAATGAAGGAAATAACTTATGACATAGTTTCTCAATTCGCACCACTTTGTAGGTGCCTAATTCGCACCGTTGCGATATGAGCAACTGTAGCAATTCTAGGCATACTAAAGAAGGTCCCAAAAATTTTAACTGAACGAGGAATGCATCAGGTGGGTGCAATATCAAGTGGTGAAAAGGGCGTTACTACAACAAGTGTATGCTGTACAAGCGCACCAGGTATTTTGTGCCACCTGTGATAATTTTCAAACGTCAAACAGTGCATCCTACATTATCAGCTGGTGCTCCTTCAGGGTCGTTATTTGTTTGCTCTGAGCCAGGTTACATCAACAGTGAACTATTTGTCGAATAGTCTAACATCTTATTTGCCACTCAAACCTGCCAAATAAAAAAGTGCTGCTTCTGTATGTCCACCTGTACGACCCATTCCAAAAATATAAACGTTAAATTATCTCGGGAAAAATGGTGTGCTCCTGTTTCAGCTTCCTCGTCATAATACTCATAGGCCCAGCCTTTAGATGTTTCTATCTTCAAACTATTTCAGATAGATATATCATGAAGCAGTTCTTAGGTGGCTTCGAGATAATCGCGGAGAAAAAGTGACGCAGTTTACAGTCTGAACTGCCTGGCGAAGCACATGGCAAATGTGTAACAACAAAAAACGCATTCAGGAAGTTTAAATGTTAGGTAATTGATGTTCTATTTTTTCAATTTCATTTGAAGATGCGTAACTCTCTTTCATTAATTTCAATAAACTTGTAATTTGCATTTATTACATTATTCATATTAAATACTGTTCAATATGTTCAATATTAAAAGCTTTCCTTCATCCTGTTCCCTGCAGATAAAGAGGTGCGATTTAAGAAACCGCAGGTGCTATTTAGGAAACTAGTTGCCTAAACGGCACCAGTGACAAGTGTTTCGAAAATGCCATTCTAATTAATAAATATTAAATCAAATTCAAGAATTTTTTTATATGAAAGGTAAATGGTCTGGGAATGTATCTCTGTAAAGGAATGCAGAAAATAAAAATTGTATTGTTCAATAAAAATTATGAATGTTAAAGAGGTGCGATATAGGCAACCTTACCCTATCTCTTTCTGACAATTCGATTACTTCCCTTAGGCCTTTAAGAAGCGAACTGAGCTATTCTGGTTATAAATACGAATTCCAAAGCTTGTGAATAATAACAATGATATATTGCAGTTAACAAAAAGCCCTTTACTTGAATAGGATGTACTTCTATTAGTATACCATAGATAAGTGTAGAAAATATATTGTAGTCGTCAAATTTCCATTGATTGTAAAAGAGAGCTTCTTTCTCTCTCATTTCAGGAATAAGGTTACGAACATCAGAATTTACATATGACAAGACAAATGTAGTTACTCTTTATTTTCCAAGGCAGTGAGCAAAATATTGCTTCGCACTTCTGAGAGCTGCGTGCAGCTATTTCCATCTGTCACACGTCACGCCGGAGGCAGTAGTCATTCAAAACAACGACAGCCCCAACTTCGCTGCGAGGATGTCTCACCTATGATTTCCGCTCATCCGACCCCAAGCGCAGGCACTGTAATAACCAGGGAAAGGATTTATATGTAAATACATATTTACTTATAAAGCTAATATAATTTATATTTTGCATTATCTTTATGTTTCACAATGTGTAGGGTTGAAAAATCCTACTTTTATTTTCCATATTTTTCCATATTTTAGAGTTTAGTACATATTTTCGTTAATTTCATATATTTTCCATATTTCATATAAAACAGTCCATATTATATTAGGTTTAACAATAAAACAAAACAAAATTCCATTAACTTTTAAAATACATTTCAACAATAGAGATTTAAACACATGTTCAGTAATCCCTTTAACATCAGAGTTATTTGAAAATTAGCAGTCCTATCAACAATGGGAAAGTAAGTTACAAAACTGTATTAATTTAATTTAAAATTTTTAACAGACTTCAGTTGTGCAGCTCAACAGTTAAATGCCAGTCAGAGTACACATAGGTTCAGTTTTGTAAATCATACTATAAAGACGGTAAATATGCCAAAAGTACGTCATTCAGTCAATTTAAAATCAAAACTAACAAGTTACATTTCAGAATTTAAAAGAAGATGGTTTATCAACTGACAATAAAATATTATTTTGTAATTTGTGTCAGTGTGCAGTATCATCTACACAAAAGTTCCTGGTGCAACAACACATTACAACTAGTAAACATCAGGCCAACAAACAACTAAATTCCAAGCAGAGACAATTGTTTTTAACACAACCAACAACATCGAATGTAAGATCTGAGTTTAACGTCGACCTGTGCCGTTCTCTCATCTCTGCTGATATTCCTCTCTACAAACTAAAGAATAAGGTCTTCAGGGAATTCCTTGAAAAATATACTCAACATACAATCCCGGATGAGTCAACACTTAGGAAGACGTATGCTCCATCCATCTACGATGAGACAATACAGAAGATAAGAGATGAAATTAAAGATAGTTCAATTTGGGTTTCCATTGATGAGACTCCCGACAAAGAAGGTAGACTTGTTGGTAATGTAGTTATCGGTTTGTTAAGTGAACAATATTCTGAACGAATTCTTTTACATTGTGATGTTCTAGAAAAGTGCAATAACAAAACTATAGTTAAACTGTTCAACGAAGCTATGGGTATCCTGTGGCCAAAGGGTATTATGTACGATAATGTGTTATTCTTTATTAGCGATGCTGCCCCTTATATGGTCAAAGCTGGACAAGCATTATCTGTTGTATATCCTAAATTGACTCATTTTACTTGTGTGGCGCATGCATTTCATCGTGTGGCAGAAGTGGTCAGAGACAATTTCCCTAAAGTAGATTTGTTGATTTCATCAGTGAAAAAGTATTTCTCAAAGCTCCCAGTAGAGTTAACGTGTTGAAAGAAATGTACCCTGAAATTCCATTGCCACCAAAGCCAATTTTAACTAGATGGGGTACATGGCTAGAAGCAGTTGAATATTATGCCGAACATATAGACTCTATTAACAATGTTCTCCTTGCATTGGACTCTGAAGATGCAGTCTCAATTGATACTGCGAAAACAGTTACCTGTGACATAAGTGTGAAGAATGACTTAGCTCACATTCAGCATACATTTTCATGCATCATAAAAACGCTCAAAAGTCTCCAAAATAGGCACCTTTCACTATCTGAAAGTTTTGAAATTATAAATAGTACTGTGGAACAACTGAATCGTGGTAGAGGTAAAGTTGCAGATGCAGTAAGAGCTAAGGTGGACACTGTACTTTCAAAAACCCTGGATATGAAGAACTACAAAAGGTTGTTGCTGTGATGAGTGGTGAATCAACAGTGAAGATTAACTTGGACTTATCCCCAGCAGACATTGTGAAATTGAATTATGTACCAGTTACTTCTTGTGACGTCGAACGCTCTTTTAGTCAGTATAAATCTATCCTCAGAGACAATAGAAGAAGATTCACTTTTCAGCACTTGAAAGAAATGTTTGTAACCTATTGTTATGGTAACAGACAATAAAAATTGTGTTTTGTTGAAACTACATTGGAAGATAAGGTACGTCCATTATATTTTTTGTTTAGTTTGATTAAAATGTACCAATATTTAACGTACATAGTCATTTTTTATAATTTTAAGTCCATATTTAATTCCATATTTTGGTAAAAATCCATATTTAATTCCATATTTTGGTAAAAATCCATATTTAATTCCATATTTTGGTAAAAATAACTACATATATATTTACATATTTCATATATTTTTAGTCCATATAAATCCGTTCCCTGGTAATAACATATCATACATCACATTACTTCGAAACTCTTGTCTATCTTCCGAAATGGAACGCTCCTACCACAAATTGCATAGATCTGTATTCCAAGACACACCATATCCCGACACGCTCTTTCACAGTGCCTGTACGACAACTACAGATTACACGGAGTTGAGCTAGGATCAAGTAGGACTAGTATGATACAACAAATCAACCGATTGCTGTAATTTTTCTATCAAACCATATACAAATTAAAAAAAATAAGTCTTGTGTTACTTCAGACATATACATGTAGGTTTTGCAGTTGAATTTATTTTTTATTTGTAATCTATACTTACTTCGTGAATATGTTAGGAGAAAATACACAAACGGATTTACGGAAAACACGGAAATTTTACTTGAAGCAAGTAAAGCGATCGGTTTGAAGTAAATCCCGAAAAGACAAAGTATATGATTATGTCTCGTGACCAGAATATTGTACGAAATGGAAATATAAAATTGGAGATTTATCCTTCGAAGAGGTGGAAAAATTCAAATATCTTGGAGCAACAGTAACAAATATAAATGACACTCGGGAGGAAATTAAACGCAGAATAAATATGGGAAATGCGTGTTATTATTCGGTTGAGAAGCTCTTATCATCCAGTCTGCTGTCCAAAAATCTGAAAGTTAGAATTTATAAAACAGTTATATTACCTGTTGTTCTGTATGGTTGTGAAACTTGGACTCTCACTCTGAGAGGAACATAGGTTAAGGGTGTTTGAGAATAAGGTGCTTAGGATAACATTTGGGGCTAAGCGGGATGAACTTACAGGAGAATGGAGAAAGTTACACAACACAGAACTGCACGCATTGTATTCTTCACCTGACATAATTAGGAACTTAAAATCCAGACGTTTGAGATGGGCAGGGCATGTAGCACGTATGGGCCAATCCAGAAATGCATATAGAGTGTTAGTTGGGAGACCGGAGGGAAAGACCTTTAGGGAGGCCGAGACGTAGATGGGAGGATAATATTAAAATGTATTTGAGGGAGGTGGGGTATGATGATAGAGACTGGATTAATCTTGCACAGGATAGGGGCCGATGGCGGGCTTATGTGAGGGCGGCAATGAACCTTCGTGTTCCTTAAAAAGCCATTTGTAAGTAAGTAAGCAAGTAAGTTATCTATACTTACTTATTGGTTTTTAAGGAACCCGGAGGTTCATTGTCGCCCTCACATAAGCCCTCCATCGGTCCCTATCCTGAGCAAGATTAATCCATTCTCTATCATCATATCCCACTTACCTCAAATACATTTTAATATTATCTTCCCACCTACGTCTCGGTCTCCTAAAGATCTTTTTCCCTCCGGCCTCCCAACTAACACTCTATATGCATTTCTGGATTCGCCCATACGTACTACATGCCCTGCCCAACTCAAACGTCTGGATTTAATGTTCCTAATTATGTCAGGTGAAGAATACAATGTGTGCAGCTCTGTGTTGTGTAACTTTCTCCATTCTCCTGTAACTTCATCCTCTTAGCCCCAAATATTTTCCTAAGCACCTTATTCTCAAACACTCTTAACCTATGTTCCTCTTTCAAAGTGAGAGTCCAAGTTTCACAGCCATACAGAACAACCGGTAATATAACTGTTTTATAAATTCTAACTTTCAGATTTTTTGACATCAGACTGGATGATAAAGCTTCTCAACCGAATAATAACAGGCATTTCCCATATTTATTCTGTGTTTAATTTCCTCCCGAGTATCATTTATATTTGTTACTGTTGCTCCAAGATATTTGAACTTCTCCACCTCTTCGAAAGATAAATTTCTAATTTTTATATTTCAATTTGGTACAATATTCTTGTCACGAGACATAATCATATACTTTGTCTTTTCGGGATTTACTTCCAAACCTATCTCTTTGCTGCTTCAAGTAAAATTCCCGTATTTTCCTTAATCGTTTGTGAATTTTCTCCTAACATATTCACGTCATCCGCATAGACAAGAAGCTGATGTAAACCGTTCAATTCCAAACCCTCTCTGTTATCCTGGACTTTCCTAATGGCATACTCTAGATCTAGAGTAAAGTTAAAAAGTAAAGGTGATAGTGCATCTCCTTGCTTTAGCCCACAGTGAATTTGAAACGCATCTGACAGAAACTGACCTATACGGACTCTGCTGTAAGTTTCACTGAGACACATTTTAATTAATCAAACTAGTTTCTTGGGAATACCAAATTCAATAAGAATATCATATACAATTTGTAATCTATACTAATAATAAATCTGTAACCGAAATTTTTCTGGTAATTTTCGCTTTTCCAAAAATAATTGTTGTCAACATGTATAATTAATCATCCTGAAACCAAAAATAGCTTTTTTGAAATTTTTGTTTGTATGTCTGGATGTTTGTTACCTTTTCACGCGATAATGGCTGAACCGATTTATATGAAAAATGGAATATAAATTAAGTTTGTTGTAACTTAGATTTTAGGCTATATGGCACTTAAAATACATTATTTAAAAGGGGGTTATGAATGGGCCTGAATTAAATAAATCTAAATATCTCCCTAATTATTGATTTTGATGAATAAGTTACATAACAAAAGTTTCATTAAAAATTATTTCCGATAAGTTTTATTGTATGCAATATTTTGATAGTACTGATATTTAATGAGATGAATGAGTTTTAAATTAGCAATGTGTTTTATTTTCGCCACCTAATGGGCTGTAATGAAACGAAAACAAGTGACTTCGTCTATAAGGGGCCTTGGACAAGAACAAACGGAAGCTATTCATTTAACATGTTTCTGTGTTTGTGTGAAGTAATGTCAGAAGCTAATTAACCGATTTGTATAATTAATTATTATTTCACCATTGGAAAGTGTAGTTTCTCTAGATGGACATAATGCTATAATGTTATTACAGTAACTTCTGAGTGGATCGAGGACAGTTAAGATTAAAATAGATTCTTATGCACAGAAAACGTGATAGGCTTTTCTGTATATTATTCGTTTCCTGTATTTCTTAAAATAATGTTTCTGTAGGCCTACCACATTGATTTTGATCTCAGGGAATTAACGAACAACTAGAGTGTATTGATTTAGTATGCAGTAATAGTACGTTCGCTTAGCATTCTATTATTTTAACTATGCTCAATTGAATTGTGTTAAAATAAATAAGCAGCTGATGTAACCCGTTCAATTACGTCTTTCGTAATAGAACCGAGAAATAAATAATGTTAATTTTACTCCTTTTAATGAAGACTGAAATCTAGAATCATTTAAGGCAAGTATTTAGACAGGGTTGGGAGCCACAATTTCGCCACTCGGTATGCACGAAGTCGGTTGCTTCCTCCTAGTGAATTCCGTTTCCTTACTCCGACCTGTCATCGCCCGCAGGCCAACGCTTGACCATTAATCATTCCCGGACTATCGTCGCAACTGTCCCACGCAGTTCCCACAGCTCCTCCACTCGACACTGTGTTGCACAGCAAGTGCTCTCCGTACAGTCAGCTGCAGCTACAACCAACGACCTCTGTGTGGCTAACATACAGCACTTAATTAATAACCGTCTGAGATATAACATAAAATATGTACATTTACTCCATGAATTAAATTACTTACTTCCGTGTGAACAACTCCAAATTGATAAAACTGGAAAATGATTTTCCGAAAGAGACTGACTTAGAACAATACTGTGACGTTCTCGAGGTCCTTAAAGTAGGGTAAAGGCGCCTAATTCCGTGATACCCCTAATCCCGTGATAAAATTTCAATTGACTGCCATGGAGTTGTGGTCTCTGACTTTTAAGTTTTTGAAATACCTAACAGATGCCAGGAGATGTCTTCTTTTCAATTCTATTGACTACCCGCCTTTTGAATTGAAGCAATCGACTGCAGAAGCTTTTGTTTAGTGAAAGGTGGCTGACATCATCATACAGTGCTATACACGGAAATATTTGAATGTCATATCAAGTATGTCATATCTGCATGATCGTGAACAACTTAAAACAGGTTGAAACCCATGTTGTTTCTATTTTACCAACGAACATCTGAAATTTATAATTTAACTTATGTTGTAGTGCTGAAATTTACAGTAAGAAAAGCCCCTTTCCTTTCCGCTGAAGTTCCTCGTGTATTCGGTTGAATACTTTACTTCTGTTCCAACAACGGGGGAAAACTAAGAAGCTCAACGTTGATCAAATTACTATCGATCCCAAGCCAAAGTAACTCGGCAGTAATTTATAGCGTACATATTTGTACGCAGTCTGTTCCAAGTTTAATTTCTGTAATTTGATTCTGCAAGTTGCTATTTGACACCGGATACTCGGTAATAGCAAAGACAAGCACTACACTAGCAATTAGCTCTAAGTGGCTAACTTGGCAATTAGGTGGCACAGCTCTCCTCTTAACTCGAGCAAGTACACAGAGTTACGAACGCTCACAAATTTCAAGATCCGATATCTGACCGTCCAAACATGACTTAATCAGTTATACCAAAGTTCCACACTTTGAACTTCATGACTGAAGAAATTTACATAATTTAATTACAGACTAAAGTTAGGTCAAGTGTCTTCAATTACATATCTGGAAGCAGAAAGTCGAAATCAATAAAACTATGAAATCTCCCTCGACATGGGGAACTATTAATAATGGAATTCCTCAGGGAGCAATACTAGGTTCTCCACTTTTTCTAGTGTCCATAAAAGATCTTGCTCCCTAATGAAAAATGTTGGTCATTCCATATTATTTGCAGATGACACAAGTATAGTAATTGCAGCGAATAACTCCAACACATTCCAATCTTCAACCGAGGCAATTCTCCTCAAAGTATATTATAGCTTTTCAGTCAATAAATTAATATTAAACTGTAACAAAGCTAACATAATTCAATTTAAATCCTATCCAAATTCAACCTCGCAAATTTCAAGCGCAATAGGCTAATTCTGTGGTGTTCCGGTAAAGGGGTATAAGTCATTTTTTTGTCCAGGTGGAATTTTGTTCCTCCAGTTGAACACACAAGTTAAATTACACAAGTGGGTGTGCAAAAATCAAAGAATACTAGCAGTTGATGTGTTTTATTTGTGTAGGAAATTACTTGTAAAAAGGGTTCCAAGTTTAATTTTCTTTTATCTCCGAACTCATTTTTATGACTTATCTCCCTTTACCCGAACACCACAGAATTACAATAGGTCCCTAACAAAAACAACAACCAAATTTCTCGACTTACAAATCAATAATGTATTAAATTGGAAAAATCATATTAAAGAAATTACGCCCAAACTAAATTCAGCATGTTTTGCTATTAGATATATACAAGAGATAATAAATATCAATAGCTTAAAAACAATATACTTCCACTCGGTAATGAGTTTTGGCATAATATTCTGGGGAAATCCTACAGATAATAACAGTATATTTCTACTACAGAAAAGAGTTTAGAATAATAGTAAGTGCCAAATCTAGGGAATCATGTAGGAACATTTCCAAAAAACTACAAATACGAGGGGGACCCAAAAATAACCGGATTTTTTTTTTTTTTTTTTTGCATTTTTATTGAACTCTACATTCACAGCACTTTATAGTCCCCTTCAAAGTAATGTCCATGTGCAATGATGCACTTTTCCCAACGCTTTTGCCACTGCTGAAAACAGTGCTGGAACTCTTGAGGCAGGATACTGTTCAAAGCCGTTAGCGTGTTTTCTTTGACGTCATCCACATCACTGAATCGCTTTCCTGGATTCATCCATTAGTTTGGAAAGACAGAATCGAGGACTATTCCATACCTTGTTTGATGATTTATATCAGGACCATAAAAATATTAATTTTAAATTATGCAAATAAAACATAGGCCTATTTTTGTTTACTTTTTAAAAATTCAAAATTAAATACAGTAGACACAAAACATCAAACCAATCATAGCACGTACGAGCAATTCAACCAATATACTAGAAATAGATGTATGTGTGTAGGGTAGTGGCAAAGTCAAAGGCCGTGGTGTAATTGAACCCAGGTTCGAACCTGAGATCAGCTATTTTTCATCTCTTTGTTAATATTTTATTTAGTACATTATTTTAGACGCGTTATTTTATTTTAACGTGGAATAAAGGACATTTTACAACATAAATAATATATTCGTAATTCGCACAAGTCCAGCAATTTATAGTTTATGGTTATATTATTATTATTACTGTTATTATTATTATTATTATTATTATTATTATTATTATCGTAATTCTATATTATTCAGTAGTGACATATTTTTCTAATTAAGCCTGTACATCAGTCTTGCGATGGTGACTAATAATTTCGAGCGAGAGCCCTTTTATGCCCGCTGCGCGCGCGCAGAGCTCTTTTACCTGTAAACATTACTAAAGGATGTGCAGATCTTAGAACACAGCGCATCATGACGGAACGGAAGCGCTTAAAGCTTTCAAGGAAGAGTGGAAGATACAAAATTTATGCTTCGAACATGGTGATGAAGTCCAGTGTTTGTTGTGTGAAAAAAATATCATTTGCAAAAAAAGGAACATAAAACGGCATTATGAGACGCAACATGAAAAAAATATAGGCATTATTCAGGAGAAGAGAGAAATAAATTCATTTCGGAATTGACATCGAAAGTAAATTAATTTACATTTGGGTCAGTAGATTGTATCTAGATTCCTTTTATTTCTTTACTTTAAGGGAACCAGGTAGTGATTAGGGGTCAAAAATCCGATTTTTTATTTTCTGTTTTAAAAAAAAGTACAAAACTTCCTTTTAAAACAATATGTGGAGGGTATTTCTGCACATATGCCCTTTAAATGACCCCTTTAAATTTGGCGGTGCATCTAATTCATACTTCCTTATTTTTTTAAATGCAGTTTTCCGTAAGTTTACATTTTTCAAACAAGTGCATTTTTCTCTGAAACTACTGAATCAATTTACACGAAATTTTTACAGTGTTTTCTGTAGGCTGTGTTCTATATAGTAGACCTACGGGTTTAAGAATGTCAGACACATAACACGAGAAAAAATATATAGGCTTTGAAAGAAATTGCAAAAAATTTTAAACAAAATTCAATATTTTTTTCTGTTTCACTAGGGGTGAAGTATTTAACTAAATTTTGCTTTAGAATTTACAATATACATTACTTGATAACTTAACAAAATACAAAGTATATGAATGGAGATTTTAGCAAGTAATGTGCACCTGAAGAATGAGGTACACTTAGCAAAGTGGGAAAACAGGTTATAAATTAGGGCCTTTATTTTGCACTTGGATACGAAACTATTTAGTTGTCTTTGATACCACTGAATTCAGAATGATTGATTGTATAAGCATGGAAATTTTTATTCCACTCTGAGGACTAAAAGCCTAGAAATATTGAACTAAACTTTTGTATTGAAATGTTTCAATCGCACAGGAATCATTACCCACTCCCCTTAAATGTATTGTTGATGTTTTATTTGTTGCTTGTTTCTGGATATTTACTTTTATTAGACTACGTGTTTCTTTAATTTAAAAATAATATTTTATCTTTGATTGCACTTTAACTTATACTATTACTAAGCTCAAAAAGCTAATTCACTTTTATTCCAATAACTATTTTCAAGATTTTGAGCAAATATGAACTAAACATTTTGAAAACTTTGATGCAAGGAGCTTTTTTAGTAACGTGAATATAAAATATACTTAAAAACAATTTCAAAACTATTAGACCTAATTGCACCAAATTTTGTACCGATGATATTATTATAGATCTGTTCATATAGTTCAAATTTCACAAATTTTGGCCGAAAATTGTGGAAGTTTTAAAAGTCATACATATCCCCCATATATACAATGACTGACCCCAAAAATTACGATGGCTCTCAATATCTTAATTTAATGAATTTGTTTTTCCTTGTTACGTGCATCTCACAAATCACTCTAAGAAAACTCATTACATAATCACGACTGGAGAGTAAGGACTACATTTTCACAATCACACAATCAATATACTCTATTTCAATCAATATTGTCATTATTATTTTTTTCAACAAATACTCAAAAGTACGTAGAGACCACACAACGTCGAGCAGGTAGACCCTATTAGTTTCTCCTAACCAATGAAGTGAAGTATTTACATAATAAACAATTTTTTTAAACAAGAAAATGGTTTACAAACAATTAACTTTACCTATTTCTCTTTTTGTTCTTAAAATCCCTTTCCTTTGCGATTTGTTTATATATGTATATGTATATTAAATAACTAAATAATTAGCCCTATTATACATACTTGGATCAAAAAGTTCCCGGAATTTGCTAGTATCATAGAAACAACGTACCTTAAACACTATTCTACAGCATTCCCTTCAAAATAGTTGCCTTCCGCAACAACACACTTTTCCCAACGCGTGTAGAGTTCCTGGAAGCAGGCCTGGAAGCCATTTTGTGTAACCCGTCTTAGTGCTCTCGTCGCGTTTGCGATAACCTCTTCAGCATTGAATCTCCGTCCTTTCAGATGACTTTTCAGACGGGGAAACAGAAAGTAATCACGTGGTGAGAGATCAGGAGAGTATGGTGGGTGATCCAAAGCAGTTATGTTGTACCTGGCAAGAAAATTCTTTACAATAATTGCGCGATGAGCAGGTGCATTGTCATGCATTAGGAACCAGTTGTTTTCCACCCACTTTTCTGGACGTTTCCTTCTCACTGCGTCCCGGAGGCGAAGGAGGATTTCTACGTACAATTCTTTCGTTACAGTACGACCTTCTGGAATGAACTCATGGTGGATGAGACCCTGAGAGTCGAAGAAAACTTCCAACATAACTTTGCCTTTGGAAGTGTCACTAGGAAATTTTTGCTTCCGAGGAGATGTTTTCGATTTCCACTCAGATGACTGTCGTTTAGGGATGGCTCGTACAAGTAGCACCAAGTTTCATCACCAGCAATAATTTTGTTTAAGAAATCACCATCTTCATCAGCCATACTGATCATGTCCCCAGCAAGAGTCATTCTTGTTTCTTTCTGTTCTGCCGACAACATTTTCGGAACTAACTTCTGAGACACGTAATGCATGTTGAGATGCTTGTGAAGAACATTGTGTACACTTCCGACTGATATTCCGACCTCTGCTGCTATCTCTCTTATGGTTTTACGTCGGTCGTCCCTCACAACATTACGCACACGCTGAGCGATTGCTTCATTTGTTGCAGTTGTTGGTCGGCCGCTGCGTACGTATCGCGGCCACCAGAAGAGCGTTTATGCCAGGCATACACTTGAGTTTTTTTTCATCGCTGCTTCGCCATATGCTTCTTCCAACAATCTTTATGTCTCTACAGGAGTTTTGTGTAACAAAACACAGAACTTGATGTTTGTACGTTGCTCTATGGACATAATTACAAAATGCGACGAACAAACAAAACACTATGATAAACAATTGCCTACAACTCAAAACCAACAATCGCCATTATCAACAAACTTTAAGGAAATGACATCATGAATGTTACCAACAAAACAAATGTATAATATCCCTTGTTATATATTAATACGAAAAATGGTAGTAAAATTCCGGGAACTTTTTGAACCCAGTAGTATATCCATAAATTTAGTAACGCAAGTTTTTGTAATAATTGCTGCCTTTATTCGCTGCATGTGCATGTACATCCCTGATGTCTACGTTACGACGCTACGTAGTGGATGCGCTATGCGCTCGTGATCAAGGTCGAACTCTTCTACCATGATTGGGAGCGTGGTGGGAGCTAATATCGCCTCATCCCTGCTGTACACTGTCGTGACGGTGTAGGGAATTGTGGCCCAAGAGTCGTCCGTTAGCAGCGCTACTGACGCGCGTTCGCAGCGCCACTAACGCGCCACTAAAAGTGGCCTCTTCTCAAGGGACACTTACAATGTATAAACACAAGCGAATCGTAACCAGAAGTTTAAAACCAAATGTTATCGGGCAATAAAAGACGTGAAATAAGTTACTAAAAGTCAATTCGAAAATGACAATAACGATAAAATCAACCATTTCGAGAAAAGAGTCGAATACCGCTACAAAAACTGAAAGAAAATTGTATCCCCGCACGTGTCGCTATCGATGTTCGAGTCTGAATTCCAGAATCCTGTCCCATAGGACGTTAAAAATGCATTACATGACCTTCCTCTGCATAATTGTACGTGGATTAAGTTTGCTAAAGCAACCTCGAGGGCGTCTTTCAGTAGTTTCAGATTATTATATCTCTAGCATTAGATAAGGTACACATGACAAGTGTTAGAAATTAGGGATCAGCACAGCGTGTCTCAAACACAAACAGAAGCCCAAAACTTTGCAAGTTTTAAGCCATTTTATTATTCTCAATAAAATTAAAGTGTTATGTAATGCCTCTACAAAGTAGGGCTGAATTCAAAGTTGGAGAGAGATCTCGGAATCTGTGCCAAAGCATTTGAAATGGGAGCTTAAGTTTGACTCCGCACTTGTGGGTTGTAGGAGTGCAAGGTAATACCGTCATTACGCAAATGTCTTCAAGCAATAAGGCCACAGCTTAAAGGGATACAGTCTTTTACAAAATGATTTTCATGTGAGATGCGATACATAAAAACACAAAGATAAGAGTCAAGAGGAAAATTGACATTGTCGTTAAAATCCTATACAAATTGGAATAAGTAAGGGTGCAGAGTTTCAACCCTGATTCCTATGAACGATAGTAGAAACAAGAATTGCTAAAACTATATTGTTGATATGCTCCCGAAGAATGACCAATAGACCATCTCAATAAAAACTGTTATGATAAGGGTACAGTACATCAGTTATTCATAGATTTAAAAAAGGCGTATGACTCGGTTATGAGAAAAGTTTTATATAATATTCTTATTGAATTTGGTATTCCCAAGAAACTAGTTCGATTAATTAAAATGTGTCTTAGTGAAACTTACAGCACAGTCCGTATACGCCAGTTTCTATCTGATGCTTTTCCAATTCACTACGGGCTAAAGCAGGGAGATGCACTATCACCTTTACTTTTTAATTTCGC
Source organism: Periplaneta americana (assembly GCA_025594305.2). NCBI lineage: Eukaryota > Metazoa > Arthropoda > Insecta > Blattodea > Blattidae > Periplaneta > Periplaneta americana. Next base: position 21,884,757 of record JAJSOF020000005.1, read on the forward strand.
TCTAGGATATGCCATTAGGAAAGTTCAGGACAACACAGAGGGTTTGGAATTGAAAGGGTTACATCAGCATCTTGTCTATGCGGATGACGTGAATATGTTAGGAGAAAATCGACAAACGATTAGGGAAAACGCGGAAATTCTACTTGAAGCAAGTAAAGCGATAGGGTTGGAAGTAAATCCCGAAAAGACAAAGTATATGATTATGTCTCGTGACCAGAATATTGTACGAAATGGAACTATAAAAGTTGGAGATTTATCCTTCGAAGAGGTGGAAAAATTCAAATATCTTGGAGCAACAGTAACAAATATAAATGATACTCGGGAGGAAATTAAACGCAGAATAAATTTGGGAAATGCCTGTTATTATTCGGTTGAGAAGCTTTTGTCATCCAGTCTGCTGTCAAAAGATCTTGAAGTTAGAATTTATAAAACAGTTATATTACCGGTTGTTCTGTATGGTTGTGAAACTTGGACTCTCACTTTGAGAGAAGAACAGAGATTAAGGGTGTCGTTCGTCTCTCCAACAACCCGCGGCTTCCTATCGATGAAAGATGACGTAGTGTATACGAACAGCAGCGCCGTCAAGGCCAGGGGTTGGGTTATAAGCAACTGCTAAATGACCAAAATATATCGATGGTTGCATTCCTACATTAATTTGACAGACATTGTTGTTTTTTCAGATAAGTTACTAATGAATTAATTATATTGGGTTACTGTTCTGTCTAAACTTATCACTTTTACACAATTAATTAAATCATTGAGTGTAATGTACGAATCTCAGACCCTTGATTAACAACGGCTACGAACGAAGCTTCTATTTTGAATATGATGGCGGAACTGTATTGTAAAGTATACGATACAAGTATATAGAGGCAGTACTTAAGATATTCGTACCTTTTGCAGTAAAAGCAAAAGCAATGAAACAATGTTTCCAGCTTCCTGTGCACTCTTCCTCCTTAAATATTTATATATTTCAAAACAACTGCTTTGTCAGTAAAAGCTGTTAAATTAGTTGTGTATTCCAAGAGGATCTACAATTTACGGAAGAAATCTAGATGTAGGTTGAATGTGTTTTAAAACGAGACGCTTGTTTCGACCAAAAGGAGGACGAGGGGGGGGGGAGGAAAGACTGATGACCACCCCCAAATGTACGGCAGAAAATTGACGAACGAACACATTACCACTAACTGAAAATCTCTTATAAAATATACATCGCAATATGAATTGAACATACTTTCTCATATATTATTTCTAATCTGAAATGGATCACAGCAAGAAAGTTAGGTAAACTATATTGAATACATTGTTAAAACATATGGGGAGAAATGCTATATTTACATGCCTTGAATCTTACTCTTGATTCGATGAATTAATAAAGACCAAGATAAAACAGGATATTGCCCACAGTGATCCACGTGTAAAGCGCTCTCAACACAAAATGTTGCGGGTTGAAACTCGGCTGGAGTCAATGGATTTTTCAGAACACAAAAATTCGGAGCACAAATCCTCCAGGAGGGACTTTAAGGCCCGTCATACACTTGAAGACAGCTCGCTAGCGACAAATGTGTAGCGAGAAAGTCAAAGATTATTGATAACAGACGTCTACACACTGGAAGAGGTTCTCGTTGGAGGTGTGAACCTCGAGCGAGTTTCTTGCTGGAATCGGAAGTTCAGTGAATTTTCTTGACACATTTATCGAAAATGTTTGATTTTATAATCACTGACGATTGAATGAAGAAAAAGATGAAGTAATATCACAGGTGGCGTTGAATGTATTGCATTGCTTTTATTGACAATGACAATGGGGAAAGATAGCTTATAATAACTGCAATGAGAAACTTATCGAACTTGTAAGATGTCACCCATAGGCCTATTTATATGATACACAGGATAAAAACTAAAAAAAGAAAGAAACTTGAAGAAGAAATCTGGAGACAAAATATCAGATGATCTGAAAATAACCATAGCTATATTTTATTTTGATGAGGTTTAATAGTATTAACTATAACATTTGAAATTTTATCTATATGTCTTATAGTTTACATAATTTTAATCAGAACATAGCAAAGAATTTTCTGTCATATCATGAATTGCAAAAAACTGAGGTCTATTCAACCTGAAATAAAGCCTAAACGTATCACCATCCAAATCCGAAAGACCGAAATCAGTGACCTAAACTTGGTGAGATGCAACGTGATTTCTTATCCAGATATTTTTGGCTTTGATTTTAGGCCTACATTTTCTTTCAATAACAAAATACATTCATATAACTGCATTTCTTCATCATCTGAAGATTCAGATTCAATATAGGGGCGTCCGTACATCATTTTAAAGCACGACAATATACATAACCTGTACTATTTCCCCAACGAGTGTTACTACAATCAGAAAAATACTCCGCATGAAGGCAATGCATAGATGATCATAGCAAGAACTCTTCGCCTCTTTCTCCTACACATTTCTCGCTAGCGAGATCTCTTCAAGTGTGTGACGGGCCTAAGCAGTATGTTCCATTGTAGGAGTTTTCTGGCACGTTAAAGACTTTGAAGCTTAAATTAGAGCCTCTGGATCAAATTTCTCCTCTCTCGCGTCCTAGTGATAGCTCAGTTTAGTATATACAGTTGCGAAGCTCATTACTTACTAAATATGCAAACATAGACAGTTGAAATATGCATTCATAGATAGTTGCTAGCCACCAGGATCGCTACTATCGCCTCATCACAGACTCTTTCATTAGCAGACGATAAAATGTATTGTACATTTGATATCATTTTAAAAATTAACACCTTCCTTCCAATCTTGAAATACGAAATACAGTCTTAAAAGGTATTTATATATTATTTTCAGAAAGTTATATTATATTTTATAAACTCACCTTCCTGGATATTTCGGAAGGATAACTCTGACGTCTTTTTCTTAGAATTTATAGTGCAACAAACGTCTCCTTGTCCCATATTATTGTATTTTAGCCATTTGCAGTTATTACAACCTATAACGAACATTTCACAGTTTACACAACTTTTCACAATAAAGCGAAATACGGCACAGTCAATGCTTTTTCGATCTAGACCAGGCCGTAATATATGTTCGGGTTTTCTATTTCAGTGTATGGAGCTCAGTGAATTATTATATTATAACTTTATTGCGTATCATAGCTAAGTTTTATTTGGTGTAATGTGTCCATAAGTTCCTTTACTTCTTGTTGCATAATATGTTGCAGAAATAATTACAAAACTGTGTTATTTTAATATGAAGAGAATTTTACATGTTAACATAATCTTTTCGCATCAACATTTTAAGTTTAGAATAAAGCTATTTTGAGGTTTAATAAAAAAGAATTTATATTGTGGTTTTAATATAGGACATCTACCTTCCTTGATAAAGACAGACAATTTATCATACCACACTTATGAAATTAGTGTACGTACGATTGTTACTTCGTCTCTTAGATAGTAGATAATTACAATAATTCAATACTTAATTGTAGTATTAAAATACATGAATGTGCGGAGTATCATACATGACATTATGCTTAATTATAATGTATAATTGCGAATTTAGGAATATAAGATATAATAAATATAACCTATAATATTTCCATATGAATGGCAGGGCACTGGAGACCACTAAAATTAGACAGAAAGGGGCAACTGGGATAGTAAACATAACCTATAATTTCAACATATCTAAATATTCGTGCGGTGCAACTGAAAATTATTGAGTCGTGCACAAATGAATGTACAATCATTTCGCAGTATTTAATCGAAATAAAGGCAGGTAGGTCTATTATACATACGAACAACGTAATTTTCACACCAAAAATAATATTACACCTTAACTCGCAAGGAATTATGTCTGAAGTGTCTCCTAATCATTGTTTTAAATTTTATTAATGCAATTACACTACATTTTAGAGAAATATATGTTACTTTTCATGCGTTCCAATTATTTTATATGGTTGAAACGCCGCCCTTCGTGATCGGGTTAAGCGAGTCACATGGTCTGCCTTACGGTCTGCATTAGATCACGATGGCTGTGACACAGTCTATTGTTCCTAGCGGCTAGCAACTATAGCGAGAAATGCAAAAATCACCCCAAGCTTCGCGACTGTATATAAAGGGTGCGTCAGAAAGAATGGATGGATTTCAAACTATCGATACGCAACGAGGAGAGAGATATAGTGAGGGGGACCACGACTGTTGGGTCAGCCATAGAATGCAGTTTCAGTTGAGAATATGGTGTTGGTCTGGTGTACAACGTGCTTTCATCGTAGAGACATTTTTGAAAAAATGAAGAGTCTGTGATCGCCACTCAGGACTCATTTCGACATCGGATGTCACGCTAGGATTCCAACTCGGAATACAATTTTGCGGTGGGTGGCTTCATTTCGTATCACAGGTTCAACATTAAAGAAGAAATCACTTGGACGAAATTCTATTGCACTGAGATTGTCCGAGGCTACGGTAAGATCTCGCGCCCTGCGACTTCTTTCTTTGGGACCATTTGAAGGCGTAAGTTTGTAAACATCGATCACATACACTGGACGAACTGAAGACAGCGATTCGTGAAGAAATCGTGGCAATTGCACCAGCTATGACTGTGAAAGTGATGGCGAACATCAGAAAACGCCTCGATGCCTGTATTGAAATCCAAGGACATCATATGGATAATGTTGTTTTACATAAATACACTGCATGTATTGGTGAATATGTTGATAACAATAAATTTTTGATTTGATGAATCTTTACAATTTTCTTGCCATGTGAAATCCATCCGTTCTTTCTGACGCACCCTGTACTAGACTGTGGTGATACCTCAGTTCCATAGCCTACTAGGTGGAGTTTAAAGAGATGAGCTTACCATTTGTTCCTCTAACCTATCGGGAAACAAGTGTAACTAAATTTCTTGTAGGTACTGAAACCTCGTACCTCCGCCTAGCATTGGAACGATAGGTTAAAAACATGAAAACATTGCATATCCGAAAGGAGAACATTTACATTTGAACATTTTAAAATACAAATAGTCATTCATTGTAATGGATTTAAAGAGGGTGCTGAATATCACAGTCTTAAAATTTATCGTTTTCCACATTTAAACAAAAGTTATGGTTTTTTTATTTTTGCGATTCTAATATTTTCAGTCATTCATAGATTTCAAAAAGGCATACGACTCAGTTAAGAGAGAAGTTTTATAATAATCTTATTGAATTTGGTATTCTCAAGAAACTAGTTCGACTAATCAAAATGTGTCTCAGTAAAACGTACGGCATAGTCCATATCGGCCTGTTTTGACAGATGCTTTTCAAATTCACTGCGGGCTAAAGCAAGGAGATGCACTATAACCTTTACTTTTTAACTTTGCTCTAGAATGTGCCATTAGGAAAGTTCAGGATAACAGTGAGGGTTTGGAATTGAACGGGTTACATCAGCTGCTTGTCTATGCGGATGACGTGAATATGTTAGGAGAAAATCCACAAACGATTAGGGAAAATACGGGAATTTTACTTGAAGCAAGTAAAGAGATGGCTTTGGATGTAAGTTAAATACTGAAAAGACAAAGTATGTGATTATGTCTCGTGACCAGAATATTGTAAGAAATGGAAATATAAAAATTGGAAATTTATACTTTGAAGAGGTTGAAAAATTCAAATATCTTGGAGCAACAGTAACAAATATAAACGATACTCGAGAGGAAATTAAACACAGAATAAATATGGGAAATGCCTGTTATTATTCGGTTGAGAATCTTTTATCATCCAGTCTGCTGTCGAAAATTCTGAAAGTTAGAATTTATAAAACAATTATATTTCCGGTTGCTCTGTATGGTTGTGAAACTTGGACTCTCACTTTGAGAGAGGAACAGAGGTTAAGGGTCTTTGAGAATAAGGTTCTTAGGAAAATATTTGGGGGTAAGAGGGATGAAGTTACAGGAGAATGGAGAAAGTTACCCAACGCAGAACTACACGTATTGTATTCTTCACCTGACATTGGGAACATTAAATCCAGACGTTTGAGATGGGGGGCCGGAGAGAATAAGATCTCTGGGGAGGCCGGGACGTAGATGGAAGGATATTACTAGAATGGATTTGAGGGAGGTGGGATATGATGGTAGAGACTGGATTAATCTTGTCAGGATAGAGACCGATGGAGGGCTTACGTGAGGGCGGCAATGAACCTCCGGGTTCTTCAAAAGGTATAAGTAAGTAAATACTTTCAGTGTAATTATAGTGTAATTTACTACATAGGTCTATATCTCAAACATGTATGTTTTTTTCTTATAATATAAACAATAATTTGCTAAAAGTGTTTTGCAGATGAGTGCACTAGTTTCTTTCGTAAACTGACTGTACAAGTTTATACAGGGACATGATTTTATTTTTACTTGCATTTTTATTGTACCTGCATTTCTGAATGTACTCCACTGTCACCCCTTCACTAATGTCCTTGCTTCCGTCAGACACACAAACTTACGGCCGCTGTTGCGTTCGAAGTCTTCAAGCAGTGAAGTAAACACTGCAGTGTATAGTGTGCTTCATAAATATGATTGCGTTTTCTATAGAAGAAAGAATCTATATTAATAATATCGTACTAAAAAATTATATTGAAGAAACGATAAATTCAATTTCAGAGTATATGCTTCAAAATGTTTTTAATAATATGCGTGCTGAATTGAAGCCTGCATTGTAATGAACGGCAACCATTTCAGCAACTTGTTTAAAAATTCAGATTAGCTTTTTTTGAATTGAGGTGGCTAGAAGCAAAGGAATGCTAGTGACATTTGTAATAACATCAGTTAAGTGCATCCAGTGTAAAGAAAAGTATCTAAAATTTTAGTGGCAAAGGGATATTTTAATCGCATCAAACATTAAAATTTAAATAAAAAATTGCACCGATTTTACGAAAGCTTAAATATTTAAACCCCATTTTCTCAAAAGTAACTTAAGTGCACTTACAGCCCTTTACTTATGAACCCTCAATTTAAATGCACTCTCTATATTGTATGATAACATCAATAATTAATATGCTAAATAAAGTAGACATTACATAACGAACATAGCCGTCTGAAAAGTTGAGTTTTTGAAAAAAAAAAAAAAATGTTACTACTCTACTGTATTTTGATAAATTCCGTAAAAGTGATGATCAAACTGAAAATCGTAATATCGTATTTCCCTACAACATAAATGGATACACTACTTTTCTCTCCTCCTATACCTAGTAAAAGATTTGTTTACATATTGCACTTGTAACATCAAACTCCTGTAATGCAAGGGGGAAACAGTGTTTCCGAGTATAGCCAGGTTAATGTTAAAAATTTTGGTAAAAATAAAGTGATGTCCCTGTACATGCCTAGTCTCAGCAGTTGGGTCCTAGCTGTAGCGTTCGTGGCACAAGACAATGGAGATCATAAGTATGTGTTCACTAAACTTGTAGTTAAATGTGACCAAACACAGGGCTCTATTAATGAACAAAGTGCATAATGGTAAGAATAGCATTGGATAATACTAACAACTGGGGTATAGTGAACGCACCCTGAGTTAAGGGCGACTACAGATGGCGTGTATACTCTGCTAATAGACGGCGAAAAAAAAAAAAAGGGCGGTATACCATACTATCGCTCTGATGCACACACGGATTTGATTAAGGTATATGTACACCTTTACATACAAAACATTTTGTTTTGTATAATTTTGCTCTGTAAAATGTTTATACAATTGAGAATGGTACCAGAAAGAGAATGAAGTGAACAGATCCCTTGAAATTATGTCTAAATTGTTTTTAAAAATTATTTTGTTTATAATTTTGACAAGCAACATGCAGTTTTTAAGATAAAACCACCGTTTTTTTCACTGTTTTATAGCTAAAACTATTCTTTAGTGCCTGACATAGAGCTATTTTTTTTTATTTACATTAATTAAATATTACCATATATGTAACTTACAAAAATATTTTATGTTGCATAAATCATGTAAAAAAATCCATAGATAATTATTAATTATATTAATGTTATTTTACTCATTGTCAGGCACTGGGGGATATTCCAAGCTTCAAAATGACACCAATATCTTCTTGGTATCACCATATTTGGCTGAGATATCATGTTTGAAAGAATTAAATATTCTAAAATTACTATTTACAGGAAATGAGCCACAAACTTTCAGAGCCTAGAACACTCCATCAACATATGTCACCCCTTAAGCAGCGTCATTCGGTCCAGTTTCAGCTTCTTTCTGCCTCTCAAATACCTCCGCCTTGTTTTAACTTCAGGTGTTGAATGTTTTTTTGGCATTTTTGTCCCTATTTCCATTGATGCAACAAATTCTGCGATGGTGTTTGTCCCAGGGTTTATGCCCATCCTCCTCAGAATTGTAATTTCTACTTTTGGACTCTTATTAAAATGACGTACAACATCATTGACACACAAATTTACAGTTTTATGACTAACAGCCTAGATCATATAATATGTAACAGATAACTCTTCCCTACGTTAAAATCGGCAGCAATTCGAAGAGAACAACCGCCAGGTTCGCCATCCGTCCGCCGTAAACGAACACGAGATGGCAGCACAGTCGCTAATGCAATTCAAATGGAATTATGACGTGATCGTTTATTGTAACAAGAGATGGCAGCGTAGCAAACCAGACAAAAGTTGTTAACCTCAAAGCCTATAAGCCCGACATATCCGTTACATATATGATCTAGGCTAACAGTAAAGATTATTACTTCATTATGTAAAAAAGTTTTTTTTCAATGTAATCATCATGCCCTGATATCTATGCATCTATTTCGGGACTAGAAAGAAGTTTATTTTACAAGCAATGCTGGACGAGGGAATTGACTGCTACGAAGATCACTCCTAAAGTAATGCACTCCAAAAGTAAGTGACCGTGGCTGATGACGCAGCATTTTGGAAAATGGGACTTATCTGAAAAACCATAAGGCATAAATCGAAAATTCTTATATCAAATTAAAGGGGAGAAAATTCTCTATTAAAATAGTTATATTTTGAAAATTCTAATTTTTTCATCATTTTTTGCGTTTTGTGGGAGTACATATACCTTAATTAAAAGTGTATCATTATGGAAGGAAATTACTCTGTAAGACTCTGCTATAGTACGCTATGTAACTCATATGTGCGTTATAAGAATGCTGAAAACTAATTTCATTCAAAAGGTCGAAATCGATATTCTTTCGGTATGACATTTATTTTTACGTTCCGTGTAATGGGAAGATAAAAATGTGACACAGATTCACTGTGAATAATAAAAAAGGGAAATGGAAGTAATTTCCGGAATAAATTATGTATTTTTAGTTCTGGAATAAAACAAGATGGCTTGGGGTTAACATCGATTGCATATGCACGGACATGCGTGGCCCGAGGCACGCGATGCCACATCGCGAAGCTCGTAACAATATTATGGACAGCTAAATTACCGTTTTGTCCCCGAAAGAACTGTTACCATGGTATCAAGATTGTACTTTAGATGTTGATCACTTAATGACGCCAGTTTATGACGCATTAAAAGTTAAAAATAAGCATTATACAACACATAGATCCTAAACCCTTTGATCGTTTGCTTTATAAATTCCTTATCTTGACATATTCCACGAAAAGTAAAGTTTATTATTATTATTATTATTTTTACTTACAGGAATAGTGTATCATCCCGTCCTGAGTTTCAGATATAAGGTAGACCTACCATATTCTAATAAACTCTACAATACACTATACAATACGATGGAATCAAATTAAGAAGTATTAAAGATAGGGCTAATTTGATACGGTAAAAAAAAAGTCGGGCTAATTTGATACAGACTTTAAAATGTATCAAAGGACCAGTTTGAAAATGTTTAAAACTGCAATTATGGAAGTAGATTTTGTGGTCTTTAAGGAGTAATATTGAACAAAATTAAAAAAAAAAAAATGCGCGGAGAAAATTGTGTACTCTCGAGCATGCGGTATAAGAAAGAGACGGTTTTGACACAAATTGTCACAATTTCTAGCTGCATGTGTACCAACACTAACGTAATCAGAAGGTTTTTTTTTTTTTTGCAAATCACCTTCTCAAATACAAATTGTTTATTGTTTATTGTTTGTTTATTGTTTATTGTTAATAAAATAACATTGACAGAAATACAATCTTAGTTCTTCCCTGAAGGAGTAAAAAACTCGTGCTCAGGGAGATATCTAAACACAAAGATAATTTTTTGACACAAACTGGGTCAAGAAAAAAAAAATTAAAGGAATAAATTAAATTTAAAAATACAATTTCAATTTTAACAATTTAAGTCATACAAATACATATACATATTAAATCAATATATATTCTTTAAAAATTAAATTCCTAACGCTATTTTTGAAATTCCTGATATTAAAATTTTCCAAATTTGGGTATTTATCAATTATTTTATTGTATAACCTTGGACCAAAGTAGGAACCATGGCTCAGAGCTGTGCTTGTGAAACACTTTGGTTCCTCTAGTCGTATAAAATCGGATCTTTTAGTTCCATATTTATGATGATACAATTTGAATTTATTACGGTTTTTATGTATGAAGATTAATAAGGCAATATAATAAATATCTTTAATTTTCAAAACATTAAAATCAGTAAACAAAAAGCTCAGATGAATAATAAATTGGTTTATTAAGGCATATTTTAATAATTCTTTTCTGAATAAGTATTAGTGGAGTGAGATTAGAATTACAAGCATTTCCCCACCCTAAAATTCCATACTGGAGAATGGATTGAAATAAAGCTAAATAAATGAGACGTAAAATATTAATTGGTAAATATGACCGAAGTATAACAAAGATATAAATTGTTTTACGTAATCTATTGCATAAATATGTAATATATTTGTTCCATCGTAAGTGTTGGTCGATCGTAATGCCTAAATACTTAACTTCTGAGGATTCGGTTAATATGGGACATTCACAATTTTGAGAAGAACAATCTGAATGATGAATTTTGAGCCTAAAGGAAGATTGAAGACCTCTGGACCTTAGTGAAAATGGAACAACAGTTGTTTTGGATGTGTTTAAGGAAAGAGCGTTTGAATCAAACCAATCTTTTATTTCCTGTAATCCATTATTCGCATTAATATAAGTGCCTTCCCAAGATTGTTCACCAAAACGAATTACGGTATCATCCGCATATGAATATATAACCCCATTATATTTGCATAAATCTGTTAATAACAAATCATTTATATAAATCAAGAATAAAATTGGACCAAGAACTGTGCCCTGAGGGACCCCTACTTTTATGTTTTGAGTAAAACTAAATTCATTATCAATTTTAGTTACTTGATTTCTGTTATTCAAATATGACTTAAATAAACTTAGAACATGACCATTAATGCCTAACAAGTTTAATTTCTCTAATAAAGTATCACGGTTAACGGTATCAAATGCTTTTCGAATATCCAAAAATATACCCAAGCATTTATTTCCAACCAATATGAAAGTATTATTTATTATTGGTTATTTTACGACGCTTTTCAACTGCTATGGTTATATAGCAGTCTGAATGAGATGAAGGTGATAATGACAGCGAAATGAGTCCGGGGTCAAATGCCGAAAGTTGCCCAGTATTTGTTCTTAATGGGTTGAGAGAAAACTCCGGAATAAACCTCAACCAGGTAACTTGTCCCAATCGGGATTTGAATCCGGACCCGCTCGTTTCATGGTCAGACGTGAACAATTTGAATGGATAAAACCAAAATTATGGGAACGGTATGAAAGACTACGACCATCACGATTGCATTTTCAGCCGAAGGAATGGAGGAACGTTAGGCAGTCCGAAATAAGGACAGATGATTGTCCATAATTTTTCGGTAATCGGAACAGGTAAAAACGGCTAATCATTTTCAACAACTATCACCACTCTTTAATAAAGGATTGCACTATATTTTGCCCGTTACGATATTACTTTTTTTTTAGAATTTTGCAATATTATTTACATGTAGGTTATAGAATTCCTAGCTATGTAATCTAATCACTAGGGCTAGGAAATTCATGCCATAAAAACCTACTAAATATGCATGCAAGTACCCTTTAAAAACCTTAAAATATGCACAAATAAAAGTCTATATTTCTGTATATCACTAATAAATAATAATAATAATAATAATAATAATAATAATAATAATAATAATAATAATAATAAGAATAATTTATTTTATTTATTTATTTAGAATATTAACGTGCGAAACAACAACATCATCATCATCATCATCATCATCATCATCATCAACAACTAGCACTACAACCCTGGGTGGGTTTTGGCCGCTCGTACAACAGTTCTCCATTCTGTCCTATCTTCAGTCTTCTTTCTCCAACCCCTCCCTCCCATTATTTCTAGGTCCCTGATGACCACATCCAGCCATCTTTTCTTAGGTCTTCCTTTCCTTCTTCTGCTGTGGACTTTCCCTTGTAGTATTCTCTTGGGAATTCTGTTTTCGTCCATTCTCTGTATGTGTCCCAGCCATCTCAACCTCTGGGATTTTATAAATTTGACAATATCTTGTCCCCCAATCAGTTGATTGATTTCATTATAACGTATCCGCCGTTCGTTGGTTTCATATACTGGTCCGTATATTCTTCTTAGAATATACAACAGCACAAGGCCAATAATAATAATAATAAATAATAATAATAATAATAATAATAATAATAACAATAATAATAATAATAATAATAATAATAATAATAATAAGCAATAAATGCAATAACATTATTGGTCAAACTAGACTAGATTAAACTTACATTTACTGTTGAGAACGGCACACTACTCTGCCGTGAGATTCGGTAGGTGTGCCGCTAAACTTTCAATACTTTTCTGGTAAAAATAATTATGATAATTGCACTCAATACCACTTTTCAAAATTAGAATATGATGGTTTTATTTTTAAAATCCTAACTATGCATTTTTATGCAATATAAAAGCAGTTTCAATGAGCTGAAACGCGAAAATATACCATAGTAATAAGTTATAAATATCATGAAATATTATGCATTTATAAAAAACGCCAAAATATGCAAATATATGCAACATAAAATCAGTTTTAATGAGCTTAAACGCGAAAATATACCACAGTAATAAGTTATAAATATCATGAAATATTATGCATTAAAAAAATGCCAAAATATGCAAATATATGCAACATAAAATCAGTTTTAATGAGCTCAAACGCGAAAATATACCACTGTAATAAGTTATAAATATCATGAAATATTATGCATTTATAAAAAAAATGCGAAAATATGTAAATATATGCAACATAAAATCAGTTTTAATGAGCTTAAACGCGAAAATATACCACAGTAATGAGTTATAAATATCATGAAATATTATGCATTTATAAAAATGACAAAATATGCAAATATATGCAACATAAAATCAGTTTTAATGAGCTTAAACGCGAAAATATACCACAGTAATAAGTTATAAATATCATGAAATATTATGCATTTATAAAAAATGACAAAATATGCAAATATATGCAACATAAAATCAGTTTTAATGAGCTTAAACGCGAAAATATACCACTGTAATAAGTTATAAATATCATGAAATATTATGGATTTATAAAAAAAATGCAAAAATATGCAAATATATGCAACATAAAATCAGTTTTAATGAGCTTAAACGCGAAAATATACCACAGTAATGAGTTATAAATATCATGAAATATTATGCATTTATAAAAAATGACAAAATATGCAAATATATGCAACATAAAATCAGTTTTAATGAGCTTAAACGCGAAAATATACCACAGTAATAAGTTATAAATATCATGAAATATTATGCATTTATAAAAAATGACAAAATATGCAAATATATGCAACATAAAATCAGTTTTAATGAGCTTAAACGCGAAAATATACCACTGTAATAAGTTATAAATATCATGAAATATTATGCATTTATAAAAAAAAATGCCAAAATATGTAAATATATGCAACATAAAATCAGTTTTAATGAGCTCAAACGCGAAAATATACCACTGTAATAAGTTATAAATATCATGAAATATTATGGATTTATAAAAAAAATGCAAAAATATGCAAATATATGCAACATAAAATCAGTTTTAATGAGCTCAAACGCGAAAATATACCACTGTAATAAGTTATAAATATCATTTAATATTATGAACTTATAAAAAAAAAATGCAAAAATATGAAAATATTTGCAACATAAAATCAGTTTTAATGAGCTTAAACGCGAAAATATACCACAGTAATGAGTTATAAATATAATGAAATATTGTGCATTTATAAAAAATACCAAAATATGCAGATTATATGCAACATAAAATAAGCTTAAATGTTGATGATTCATGAGGATAATTAATCAGCAATTAATTACATCCAATGGAAAAATATATGCAAATGCATGAACTTCCTGGCCCTACTAATCAATAATGAACATGGTGCAGGAACTCTTTTAGCAACTATATTTATAATGACAAGGAATACTTCGAAACAAGCGTTCTAGATATCGTGTAGTTTAGAGTATCCATACTAACAATACACAATAACAGAGAAATTGTCAATGCAGTACAACTCTATGTTGAAAAGGTCAACACATAGGAGGACATTAAAGACACGCAGACGAACTATACACACGAAGTCGTTATATAATACTTTTCTTTGAAACGCAATAGAAGGCTTAAAACTAATTACAGCAAAGAGTTTACACAGTTGCCGGGTCTCCATCTATGACAACAAAGAACATCACATTGACAGCGGACAAACGTCGATTCGAATTTAGAACTATTCTTTATAAGCAGCATCAGATAATAATAATGACGATGGTGATGGTAATAATAATAATAATAATAATAATAATAATAATAATAATAGTAATAATAATAATAATAATAATAATAATAGGGGAATCCTAAATTAAATGAAACACGATCACTTAAAATAACATTTAAAGTAAATCTAATTTGTATCTTAACCTTAAGTTCGAACTAAAACCCACGAGTATGATATGTTCATATCTGCACAAGTACCTTTCAGCATTACACTCATTTCGCTGATAACTCACTCACTGCACTGGAACTACGACACATTTCACTGATACTATCCTGATTTCACTAACACTTCAAAAACATTTCACTGTTCAAATACTTTGCAATGGCACTATCTTATATATATAAAAGTCAATGTGGCTATGTATGTATATATGTATGTACTCTATACAAATCTACATGCTTTGACCGATACTTGCCAAAGTTTCCACATTTAACCTTCATAATCAGAACATTGGCTACATTAAAATCGGACAAATGGACGTTAAATTAATTAAAAAAGATAAAAAATAAAAATAAATACGATCAAACATTGATGTATAATATCAAAATGCAATCTTATACAGTCAATTGTTTTTTATTATTGTCTGTTGTATTCAATATCGACTTCCATGGGACCATGGAAAAATAACATTGTTGAAACATCATGAAGACCAATATCTAGACAATCTAGGTTGTGTGACTATAGCCTATATATATTTTCGTTTGGTTTTATTGTGTTTATAGTTTGATTTTCTATTATTTTATTCGTATTTCTGGTGGTGTGGAAGAAGGCCTAATGGCCTTAACTACGTCAGAATGAGTGAATAAATAAATAAACAAAAACAAATATATATTAAAAACAGTTGAACGTAAGGCACATGACGAAATGTTTTCTTCTCGATGCCTGATCTACAGGTGATTAAATTGAGTTAACTATGGCAGGGATTTGGCTAAGAAGTTCATTAATTCATGTACGTGACCCTATAGAAAGATTAATCTTTTAGGGATGAGGAAAACTTAGTAAAGACAATTCGTTTTGGTTGTCTGTAGTTGCATATTCGAGATTTCCGAAAAGCCTAACAACCAGTTTCATTAAAAATAGAAGCAGAAAGGAAAACACAGGCAACGACGGGTGATTTCAGCTAGTAAATTATAAAGCTTCACTGACAGAAACACACTTCACTTACACAACACACTTATTTTGTACGGTATTTAGAAAGATAAATTGGCATGTAAATGGAAAAGGCTGCAAGTGCCAAATATGATATAGTCGTTTTTTCACTTGAAACCGTTCTATGTACTGTCGCTGTTGGACTACTGCTAGTTAATTCTCACACGCGTGAAGGTTAACTCAATTTTTTACAAAATTTTCAAGATAAACGTGTGTGTTTCTATTCGTTTCTTGTGGTTCCTGAACATTTTTGGGTTTGGCATTTTCAGCCTTATCCGTTTACATGCAACAGTGATAAATGTACTTGTTTATCAGAACAAATCTCTGCCCCTCAAATCTGGACTAAGTACTCGATACACACAGTCATATAATTTCAAGTTCGAGAACTTTTGTATTGCAGGCAACTATAGACTAGAAACTTTCTTTGTTTGAATACAAGGTTGCAAATGCTATATAAATTTAAGAGACTTTCCCTCTTTCCAAACTCGAGGTTTTTTTTTGACAAAACTAGTCGATGTTTTGCGAGAAAAAGGTCGAGTTTCAATATTCCATCAGTAAGTGTGATTTATTAATTTTTTTTCTGTTAACGAACAGTGACGTGACAAATTATTATCAAATTGAAGATTTTATGATAACTGTTTACGAAATTTGAATAATTTCGAGGGAAAAATTTCTAGCCGAGCAGTTGAATTTTGGGATTTCCATCGGTGTTATAGTAGTTCCAGAAATAGCAAAAATGTCAAGCAGTTGGTACGTTAAGTTGAAGAGCCCGGGTTTGTAAAAATGCCCGAACAATTTTTTTGCTAAAAATTTATAAATATGCAAAAAGTTATACCTGAGTCAAATTTGAAGAGTCAAATTTAGTAAAAATATAAAATAAAAATTTCAGAATTGCTATTAATTTGGAAATCATAAATGAAACTGTAGTCCAAATTGAATTGAATTTGCAAAATATATAATAATAATCTTCAGTTTTGCATAATAATTTGTAAATATGATGCAAAATATCAAATGTATTCCAAATTAAAGAGTCAAATTTTTAAAAATATACATTACAAAGGTTCATAATTTCAATAGTTGCGTTGAACACATACATATACACAGTGAATTCACTCCCTCTACCAATGGATAACTAAGCCTGATGGAACGACTAGCGGTGAAAAATATTAAAAATGTTATGTTTTATTTAACGACGCTCGCAACTGCAGAGATTATATCAGCGTCGCCAGATCTGCCAAATACCATTTTGTCCGCATCGACGCTTTAAATGCCAGTAAATCTACGTTAAATCAGCCAAAATATATTTAAATACATATAAATGCCATCGACCTAAGAAATGGATAACGAACCCGATGGCAACCTGAATGGGCATTCAAGAGACCGCCAACGTAACTGCTGTAAGAGCCATACCCGGTAGGTCTCAGGACAACCACTCAGGCGATGCCTCAGTGAGATAGAAACTCTTGGACATGTCCTGGGAGCCTGCCCTTATGGTGAAACATTGCGTATACATAGGCACCATGCAATTAGAACTAAATTGGCCGATGCCCTTACAGAACTAAAATACACCGTCTATGAAGAAGTCCACGGAACTGCCGACAATGGCAGTAACAGACGAAATGACATAATCGCCATTAGCGAATCCCTGTCTCAGGGTATGATAATCGACCCCATCATCAGGTTTGAAACATATAAAGGACAGCCTGAAGACGTACACGAGGAGAAATGAGCAATCTACGTTCCTACCATCCCGTATTATAAACATAAATGCCAACTTCACGAAATCAGTGTTACGGGATTGATGTTTGGAGCAAGAGGAACGATACCCAACTTCTCTTCTCAATTCTGTAAGACCCTAGGACTGCACAAATCTTTTCTAAATGAACTGGCCCTCCTTATAATTAGTCAGTCAAACTTTTACTCTAATTCAGTGTACTGAAAAAACTGACGCAACATTATCATTTTTATTTTTATTTTTCTTATTAGCTTTCATTGCTTCTTTACATGTTTGTAACTTTTCTTATTCTGTGAACTGCCGTAGTTTGTTTGTTTGTGTACTTGTTTACCTTTTTTCTTACTGTTATCTTCCATCACCTATTTGTTCTTTTTTTGTTTTGTATGCTTTGTCTAATGGCAGCCTCTAATTTGAGAAAGCTCTGTTAAAAAAATAATTTTTGGAATTTCAGCCTGTTGAACGCAATGGATTCAGTACCCATTTGTCAACGTCATATGTGAAGAGTCCACTGCAAGAATGATGGATGTCATTTGGAATACATTTTGCAGGAGAAGCAATTGAAAGTTTGAAATGCTTAGCGCTCAAAGCTTAACTGAGATTTTTCGATCATTACTGGACAATAACTATCAGTGTTAATGCCATATAACTCTGTATGTACATTCTATATGTCTTAAGCTATGCATTGACAGTCTTGGTTCATTTTCGACAAGAAAGTGACATCCATCATTTTTGTAGTGACTCTTCAATTGTTTTCATTGTCTTCCGAAAAATACTGAAAAAACTGTTGTTTAAAATTATACTTCGGGTAGTATCCACAGGTTTTGAATAAAATTAAAGTTGTTTGCGATTTTATAGGGATTTGTATTTTTCGAATAGGATCAGGAACTGATATGGTGTGGGGGAAGAGGTTCGCAAACTGAAATCTAGCCCGAAAGTAGGTCGCGCCTTCAACATTTTTGTCCATCCACTGGCTTAAGGAAGAAAACGATTTGATGCTTATTGTCTTTTCTTCGTCTTTTTCTTTTTTAGTACTTTTAAGTTAATGGGACTTTTTAGAAACGCTGATACACGAACTTATGTATGCAAGTTCTTCACAGAATTCTCTAATGTTTTTAGACGTCATATGAAAGAGATCAATTCATAATATTGGAAAGTTCTAGAGAAAACATACACTTTCATTATGATCCATAAGAAAAATAAAGACTTGGAAGATTAAGGACATGTTTGAATAACTTAGCGTCCTACACTTCAAACACACTCTAAGTAATAAGTTTCCGAACAACGCGTTGCTGTGTTGACAACTTTCGCAAACTTGAATTGACACGAACACGTTTAATTACTTCGACCTACATATTTTAAAATGTTTTAATGATTTTCTATGGAAGATTTTCTCATTCTTTCCGACCGTTTTCTATTTCCTAACAGTCTCTTTCCCTTCACGACTTCCCTCCGTCATTCCCATGCCTTTCATTTATTTCTTTCTATTATTTTTTCTTTCGTCTGCTTCTGTTTCTATCACTATACTGTATTTTCCTATTTCTTTCCATTCTCATATCTTTCTCTCTCGCTTTTCATCGTTTTTCTTTCATCGCTATTTACTTAATTATTTTTTTCCTCTCCATTTCATCATTTTTCTTCCATCAATTTGCCGTCCTCGGCGGTCTAGGGCTTATGAAACTGGACACTGAATGTGAGGTTTCCTCTATAAATGAATCTTTTTAATTCCTTCTTGAAGTCTTTCTTCTTTTTCCGTATTTTTTTTAATTCTTTTTATCTGATTTAGTAACTATTCCTTCCTTATTTTGCGTTTCATTTTTTGTCTTGTTTCCTGTCTTTATTATTCTATCCCATTTTATTCATTTGTACCGGTATGGCATAGTTGCGCCCCGAAGAAACCAGGTAGCAGAAGGGACATGGCATAGTTGCGCTCCGAAGAAACCAGGTAGCAGAAGGGACATGGCATAGTTGCGCCCCGAAGAAACCAGGTAGCAGAAGGGACATGAAGAAACCAGGTAGCAGAAGGGACATGGCATAGTTGCGCCCCGAAGAAACCAGGTAGCAGAAGGGACATGGCATAGTTGCGCCCCGAAGAAACCAGGTAGCAGAAGGGACATGGCATAGGAAGAAACCAGGTAGCAGAAGGGACATGGCATAGTTGCGCCCGAAGAAACAGAAGGGACATGGCATAGTTGCGCCCCGAAGAAACCAGGTAGCAGAAGGGACATGGCATAGTTGCGCCCCGAAGAAACCAGGTAGCAGAAGGGACATGGCATAGTTGCGCCCCGAAGAAACCAGGTAGCAGAAGGAGCAGAAGGGACATGGCATAGTTGCGCCCCGAAGAAACCAGGTAGCAGAAGGGACAAGAAGAAACCAGGTAGCAGAAGGGACATGGCATAGTTGCGCCCCGAAGAAACCAGGTAGCAGAAGGGACATGGCATAGTTGCGCCCCGAAGAAACCAGGTAGCAGAAGGGACATGGCAGAAGTTGGAAGAAACCAGGTAGCAGAAGGACATGGCATAGTTGCGCCCCGAAGAAACCAGGTAGCAGAAGGGACATGGCATAGTTGCGCCCCGAAGAAACCAGGTAGCAGAAGGGACATGGCATAGTTGCGCCCCGAAGAAACCAAGAGAAGGGACATGGGTTGCGCCCCGAAGAAAGGGAGCAGAAGGGACATGGCATGCCCTGGAAGCAGGTAGCAGAAGGGACATTTGCGCCCCGAAGAAACCAGGTAGCAGAAGAGACATGGCATAGCGAAGAAATCAAGCAGAAGGGACATGGCATAGTTGCGCCCCGAAGAAACCAGGTAGCAGAAGGGACATGGATATGAAGAAATCAGGTAGCAGAAGGGACATGGCATAGTTGCGCCCCGAAGAAACCAGGTAGGGCAGAAGGGACATGGCATAGTTGCGCCGAAGAAACCAGGAAGAAATCAGGTGCGCCCCGAAGAGAAGGGACATGGTATAGTTGCGCCCCGAAGAAACCAGGTAGCAGAAGGGACATGGCATAGTTGCGCCCCGAAGAAATCAGGTTGCAGAATGGACATGGCATAGTTGCGCCCCGAAGAAACCAGGTAGCAGAAGGGACATGGCATAGTTGCGCTCCGAAGAAACCAGGTAGCAGAATGGATATGGCATAGTTGCGCCCCAATGGACATAGTACACACGAAAATGATTGTCATAATATAAAAAAAATTACTTTCAAATATTACAGTGATAGCTTCATTGAAATCAGATAGGCCTAGCATATGATCAATTTTATTATTTAAAATAACACTTTTTTATCGATCACACACAATAAATGAACTGTATTTTTTGTTTGTACATCGATATCTTAACCCTACTGTACAGGGTTTCGAAAATTGAAACTTAGAACCATTGTGAATTATTAACTCTGTACCCTTTTCACTAAACTTAACACTCATTTTAAATTAACCTCACTATATGCCATAGACGGTGTGAAAATCATTAATAAGATGTCAAAGACTGCTAAGCCCCCATATTCCAACGGCTCACTCATTTCAATATCTCAGTTAATAAAGTACTGCCAATTTCATGGTGTTCATTTTAACGGTAGGCTAACAATAATCACTGCATAAACAGTAGAAAAACAGTTAATAAAATATTTCCAACTTCATGGTGTTCATTTTAACGGTATCGATAATGAATATTAAATCGCATAAGAAATCAATAAGGTTGGTTGATTACGAGGCTCGATTTTCCGTAGTGTCTTTTTTCTCTACCAATTTCATCGGGGCGCAACTATGCCATCCCCTTTTTTGTCTATGCCCACAAAATGGGACCCTTTTTTATCTGCTTCGGGCGCAACTATGCCCTGCCCATTTGTACAGGGACATCATTTTATTTTTACTTCAATTTCTATTGTACCTGAGTTCTTGAATGTACTTCACTCCCACCCCTTTTACTAATGAAGTTCTACCGTCCTCCACACAGATCCAAGACCGCATATACAGTCATAGTAGTCATAGTAAACAGTACGTTCCAAAAATATGTTCGCGTCTTCCAGTGACGAAAGAGCTTTCAATATTTCATCATTTTCGCACAGTACTGTCGTCCAGTTGCCTACGTTGCATTCCGGTTTTCCCTACCTGCTTCTATTCGCCTCTCCTTAAAGGCTAGTGGCTGGGCTGTCTTAGATCTTTTCTGAGAACATTAATTTCTGTTAGGAATTGGACGTCTACGTAATATTATACTCATACAACTGTTTAAAATAACTTAACTAAAAGGGCCTCGTTAAGTAATTAACTGTCACGTGATTTCCCCTCTTTCTACGACCCTACGACATAACCACTTGGACGGACAGAAAACAGTATGTCTGAGTAATTTTATCTTTTCGGATCGGGCAGAAGTGAAGATTGAATTTACAGTACGTAAGGTACTCTTTTATAGAGTAGGTACAGAATTATTTCAACATGAGTTACTAGTACGAAGGACGAAACTGGTAATTGGGATTAGGTACAATAGTCTATAGTGCGATAATATGCACATTAGAACTGAAGCCTGTATCTAAATGAACGGCCACCATTTAAAAAAATGCGTTTAAATATCCATATTATGATTGCTTTTCAATTTAACTTCATTCTCTATATTGTACGCTAATGTGCTGTAGATAGTATAATATACACTGCATAATGAATACGTCCGCATGGAAAGCTCAGTTCGTGAGTAAAAACACTCATTGTTAATACTGTACAGTATTTTGATTAAACAAAAACCTAAAGAAAATGATCAAACTCAAAAGCGCGATATTTCCTAGTTTACGTAAATGGATGAACTACTTTTCTTCCCTCCTATACCTAGTAAAGTGATTTGTTTGTATATTACGCCAGTATCATCGAACTCCAGTCGTGGAAGGGGGTAGCAAACGGCGTTGATCCAAAGGTATAGCCAAGTTAATATTAAAAATGTTGGTAAAAATAAAATGATGTCCCTGTACTTCTTCCAATATTCTTTGATTCTTTTTTCATTTCTTTACTCCGTTGTCACTTTTTTCTCATATTCATCCATATTGTCTTCTTTCATATCTCTCATTTTATTCTTTTTTATTTCTTAGATTTTATTTCATCCTCTATTTTCTTTATTTCTTCTTTTCTCGGTTTACTGTCCTTTTCTATCTCTCATCTTCTTACAGCCATTACAATCCAAAAGCCAGAAGATTATCACGGACAATACACAAGAATTGTAGCAGAGCGATATGGGAAATGCTGTGTTTTGCTTGCAATTACCGCGTACCCTTCAGTAAAGTCAGGAAACGTCTATCAGAACGTAATTGACTAAAATTTGGATGTTAAAATGTGAACAGTAACACGACAAAGCTTTCAGTTATGAGAAGTTAATTTATAGAGTAATAAATGTTTCAGCTTGTAGCAGTGCCTGGCAGGACTGAATGAGGGGGATATAGGCGCAATTAACGATCTAATGGACCATGGATCTGGTCTCTTGAGTCCATTACGGTCCTGTGTCAAGTTTTCGTACGTACTAGGCTATACACGGTTTCATAGAATCGCACTCCATATTTCATATACTGATCGATACGTCTCACATCCCAAGGAAGTGTCTCACACCTACAACACATTTGCATACAAATTGCCTTCCAAACTCTTGTGTCGCAGCCACTGTGCTATGGATGAGGTGCTGCGTTCACAAATGGTCTAAGTACAACTGTAATAATCCAACCCCACTCACGTTAACAAATTATTTATAACGAGCAAGAATTAATTGGCGAGTCTAAGGACCGGATTCCTATGTAATTAAATATTTTTCTTGCGTGTGATAAAACACAATTAACAAAGTTAAAAATTCCGAATGTCAAGTTTCAAGTTTTTAAACCCGAATTTTATTTCACATAAAAACACATATTTTCACAAAAAAATTATGTAAATACATATTTTCAGGAAATCTATTATAAACATATAAATCTTGGAGTTTTTTTTACTTAAATAATTTTTTTACAAGAACTTTTAAATATTTTATGCTCGACCAAGCCGAAATGTAGTAATTATACACCTGGTAGCAGTCCTTTAACGCATGTCATTAAAGTACACCTACTCATTAAAGTTCAGGTGTTTTCAGCCAATGACAACTCAGCTTACAGGTGTTCAGCCAATAACGAGTCACCTTTGTACCGTTATAAAACCGCAAGTATCGATTATTCTCGGATATGCAATCGAAAGAGAATTAGCGAAAAGTCACGGAGGCTGGAAATCCAATAATGTCGCAGAAGGTTATGTTCTGTTACTACAATAATTAGCGTTAATTGTAAAAACTATATTCAAATAAATTCAATTTGTCATCTCGTTTTTCAATGTCGAATTCAATAATCAAAGTTATACCAAGTTTAACGGGATTACACAAGGTCAATGGCATTATTGTGCCTCGGAAAAAATCAATACTTTCGCGTCTGCGCACATCTCACAATTCACGACCTAGAACAAGGTCACTTCCGATCTTGTCAGATACAAATAAAATGTATACATCTGAATACTATAATTTCAAGTTAGAAATATGGTCGCTTGCGCTCGTTTCATAAAAATCCATACTCGCTTCTTAATTACTATCATTATAGGCTCGTTGCATAATGTACTATTAAAACTAAATCAATTATATCACTCAGAAATGCGTTATCTTTTTAAGAATTCTTGGTTGCTTCGTGTTTCTATGGGCTGTGTGGTGTATCCGTGATCCATATTTGTAATAGTATCGCCTCAAGTTCTGAGAACTGCTAGGTAGCATATCAGTGTTATTATATGAGAATAAATTAATATGGACAAGGAGGAGAGATTTTGCAACACATAATTAGGAATGTTTATTGTTGCTGAAGATAATTTCATTCCGCGCTTTGTTTGTGAAACACAACGGATAAGAGCTCGGGTATTAACATTATTTAATTTAAACAAATCTCTCGCCTCTCGCTCATGTCTATCAAGTGAGGAAATATATCTTGTTGTGATTCTCCATTATCGGGCCATAAGCATAAGCTGCGTAGTGTAGACGTGGTGGCGTCGCTATAGGAAGCTTTTCTCCGACATTGTCAATCAGTATCTAGAAACATTTTTTTTACGTTAAGACGTGTGTATATTAGCCTCTTAAGATGCCTAATATCAAATCGAGTTTAAGATCGCGTCTACAGCAATCAGATCAGAGCTCTCAGGTAACCCAACATTTTTCTGGAAACAAGCACATTACCGCTGCTTCACATGTGCATTCACGGCAAAAAAGTGGATATAAAAAATGTGTAAAGTTGTTCAAGTATTGGCGGGTGTGCCTGTAGGTGAAATTGACGGTGTAGGTGTTTGTGACATTCTTCTCTTTAAATATGCATGTCTGACGTCCTGTGATGTGGAAAGATCGTTTTCACAGTATAAGTCGTTCGGAGATAATCGGCATGCATTTGTGATGGAGAATTTTGAAATGACTTTTGTTGTTCACTGCAATTCTCGGACAACTACAGGGACATCACTTTATTTTTACCAACATTTTTAACATTAACCTGGCTATACTCGGAAACACTGTTACCCCCTTCCATTACAGGAGTTTGATGTTACTAGTGCAATATGTAAACAAATCATTTTACTAGTTATAGGAGGAGAGAAAAGTAGTGTATCCATTTATGTTGTAGGGAAATACGATATTACGATTTTCAGTTTGATCATCACTTTTACGGAATTTATCAAAATACAGTAGAGTAGTAACATTTTTTTTTTTTTTTTCAAAAACTCAACTTTTCAGGCGGCTATGTTCGTTATGTAATGTATACTTTATTTAGCATATTAATTATTGATGTTAACATACAATATAGAGAGTGCATTTAAAAAGACGGGGTCATAAGTAAAGGGCTGTAAGTGCACTTAAGTTACTTTTGAGAAAATGGGGTTTAAATATTTAAGCTTTCGTAAAGTCGGTGAAATTTTTATTTAAATTTTAATGTGTGATGCGATTAAAATATCCCTTTGCCACTAAAATTTTAGATACTTTTGCTTACACTGGATGCACTTATCTCATGTTATTACAAATGTCACTAGCATTCCTTTGCTTCTAGCCACCTCAATTTAAAAAAAAAGCTAATCTGAATTTTTAAACAAGTTGCTGAAAATGGTTGCCGTTCATTACAATGCAGGCTTCAATTCTTTGCGCATATTATTAAACACATTTTGAAGCATATTCTCTGAAATTGAATTTATCGTTTCTTGAATATAATTTTTTAGTACGATATTATTAATATAGGTTCTTTCTTCTATAGAAAACGCAACCATATTTATGAAACACACTATACACTGCAGTGTTTACTTCACTGCTTTAAGACTTCGAATGCAACAGCGGCCGTAAGTTTGTGTGTCTGACGGGAGCAAGGACATTAGTGAAGGGGTGGGAGTGAAGTACATTCAGAAATGCAGGTACAATAAAAATGCAAGTAAAAATAAAATGATGTCCCTGTACTAGCAACTGATACTCAAGTGTGATTGGTGAGTACCTAGTAACATTTTTTTAAGCTAAGTAAGGTATTTTTGTTATATTAAAAAAAAAATATTTTTTATTTTTAGCAAATATTTTCGTACTTTTTAGCACATAAAAAATAAATATATTTAATTTTTTTAGCACATAAAAATCCGCTCCCTAATGATAACTAATGCCAGATACGTTTTAAGTGTTTCATTATATAATCAAATTATCTGGGATGCGAACTACCATAAAATTTAATTAAAAAGCTTAGAAAAAGATCATTCAAATCTGTTTCACTGAGATGGTGATGACTAGAGTCCAGATGTTAAGCAAAATGCCTTTTTAAACTGAATGTATGTATGAAAGGCCTATTAGAGATAAACACGTTTCCACACATTTAGGGACGAAAGGCCCAATTTTTATTTTGCCTTTTTTGCCTATTTTAGCTCCCGTTGCCTCTTTTAAGGTTAAATGCCTTTTCTTAGCCTTTTTACGTCGTTACTGTACATTTTCTATATTTTAATACATTTAAAACAAACCGCACAAAAATTATATCAAAAAACAAAAAAGAACGGTTGTACAAATTAAAAATATATATTCACCTCACACAGATATTTGCTGAGAATCTTATTCTCCAGAAATATAGTCCGCGTCAGCTTACTTCATACCCTAAGGGTGAAACCTAACAATTTTTCCCCCCATTACTACATATGCTAGTGGATTATAGTGATTTTATAGTTTGCAGGTTGAATTTTCTCTTGCCAACTTCGTTTCGAATTTCGATACTGACAAATACTACAAATGGTATTGTTTTTGTAACTAGTATGTTGGTAGCTGAGACAAATATCGACAATATTTGTCGGTACTGGAGTTCCATGAAATTGAAATTGTACTAGATTTCTGAGCCTTTACTGGAAACTAGTGAAATATGAATATACTAATAATTAATTATTATCAGTATTAGTATTAATATTAATACATAATAGTTATTTTATGTGTTGCGTTGTGGTTATAATTCAAGACTATAGTCAGCTAAATTTTCGGAGTTAGTACTAATAATTTCATGTGGTCAAACAAAATACATTTTTAGGTTAGGTCTCGTGAGTCAATTGTTTAGTCAAACCAATGAATTTCGTATTGCCAGACAAAATACTTGACATGTTGATCCCTTTCTCGTATAGTTTTCCTACGAAAATATGTTACAAATTATTGAATTATTTACAATAATATTCCAATATAAAGTACGGTAAATAAATAAGTCATTTAGTACGAAGGATCGTGTGATATCTGGTAACAGTTGGCAACACTGACAAGACGGCAATATTTGCTGTTTAGGAACTGTTCTTATGTGACCCTCACTATACATATGTTTTCAAGAAATCGTAAACTTTTCTCCCCTAACGATTCCATCTTTTATGTCACTCAACAAAGATATTTGAACAGTATAACCCTCAGTGCTCAGGTCACTTCGGGGTTTATCAGCTAAAGAAAGCGGATGAGGGAAGTATTAAAAGCAAGTCTCCAGGTCCCGTTACTGTTGTCGTTTGTATGCACAAGTCACGCGTACTTTGAAGTCTCTAATCCCTTCCCACACTCCTCTTTTTGAGACAATACACAGTCGGTTTTTCCCGATCCCTGAAGGAAAGTAGAGACAGTCCTTCTGAAATAAATTGTTTTAAGTTTGTTCCAATCACTTCAATAGAAGTAGAAAGATCTTTTTCCACCATGAAAAACGTTCTCGCTGACAGGAGGCTTACTATGACAGTTGACAACTTAAAAAAACATCTTGTTGTGACATGTAACCAAGGAAAGTGAGTAGCGTATGGGATAGTTTATTAAGTATTTGTCTATTTTTTGTCTGTTTCCATGAATAATAAATTCCTATTTCACTGCCTATTTTTACCATTTTTAGTGCCTATATGCCTGCCTATTTTAACCAAAATAAATACCTAAACATCCTAGTGATGGCAATAATGATAATAATTATGTTTATGAGTTGAGACTAGGATTCAAATTAAAACATGACATGGTATTCCACTAATCTTAGTGAATACTGACTCTAAAACCTAATAATCAGTAAAGAGTAGAAGCAAGAAAGCTAAGTCATTAACTTAATGATCGGTTTCTTGAAACTGAACATACCGATTCATGAATTATAGCTCTTAATAATTTATATTTACTATTATTTATTGTTGCATAAAATACAAAATAAATACACATTACTGACATAGTACAAACACGTTTCAGCAAGCTCCTGTTCGGGGCGGTTCCTATAAATAATTATTTTGTACTAAATAGAACTTAACTAAGATTCTATGACATTACAAAAACAATACAATTGTTAAGAAACAAGCATAATTACGGAGATTATTACACTTTTACTACGTCATACTATTTTTGACCAATAAAACGGTACGAAAGGATGTGTTTCAACCATCATGGCTGTTTATCGCTACAATTTTATCACTTTCCTAGCATTTGTTTGTTTTTATAATTTCCCCAGCATTTGTTTCTTTGTTTGTCAACATTTCAAACTGAAAATTCTTTACGGTACTATAAACCATGTTTTGCGATCGTCCTTTGTTTCCCGCATAGATAATCAACTGAAAATGGCGGCTCCGTTCAAACGTTTTGGTGAAGCTAACATTAGTGAAACAGAATTTTAGTAAGTCAATTAATATTTTATTGTATTAGAGTACTATATTTCTTCTAATCTTTATATATTTTCTTCTAATCGTGAAATAGTCCATTAAAGCCCACTCATGTTTTGATTTTTTCTAGATAAATTAAAACCTCTAGTGAGATTACTGTTGATAAAAGTAGAGAATCAAGTCAAAAACAGAATGTAAGTTGGAATGAATAAGTATTATATGCCTATTGAAATTAATAAAAAGCGATATGAATACTAAATAATTTTCTTATTTTTTTTTCTTAAATTTATTAAAATCAAGAAAACCTACGTCAGGATCTATTACCAAAGTAGAGTTGTATAACCTCGGCCCGTAACTCTGGCTATGATTTATTCAAGTGGTTGTGTAAATATTTAGTTTCAGCTAAAGGACGTATCAAATTTCTTGTAGTAGAATAAACATGTTGCTCTTCTTTATATTTTGGACGATTTTCATAATAATATTTGAATAATGTATATTTATAGGCCTATAATTGGTTCAATTTGGAAAACATTAAAATCGTTAATCAATTTTGTTTGATAATCAACTGACTTGCTTAAGTAAATTTTAATTATTCGTTTTTTAGCAATATACGCGGAGTTTGAACCAGTTAAATAATATGAGAATCGGGTTTCTTGACTCTGCAAATATATAATGAATAATGATTCCTTTAATAGTTAGAAATGTTGCAGCTACATGTATTATGCGAATTTTCAAGCACAGACACACACACATGCCTCATGTTGAGTATTGCGATTGCTTCGAAAGGTCTAAGTGTGCACATTGAGATGTATTTTGCACTGCGAAAGACAAAGTACTGTCCTACTAAAACTTCTGTGGCTTCGACCTCGAAAATCGAGCGTTAGTGCAGTACTTATCACCTACCAGCTGGGGCGTGGGAGTGCCAAGCTACTTGCAACTGGAGTACGATTCTGTTGATTGCGTCAGTTACTGTTTATGAAATCATCATAAACGATGGTGAAAATTATGTTACGCTACATCGACCACTAATCGAGAGTAGGTGACAACACTGGAGAGACTGATGTCAGTCGATCTGCAGTAGTGGTTCGCATATTTTCCGTGTGGTCAGAAGTTTTGGCGCATCAGTACCTCTCAAAGTGCAGACTTCTGGTGTTTCTTCTTCCCATCCTGCTGTCAGCTTCTCGTACGCCTCCCTCCGTAAGTGGTAGCTAATAATAAGATACGTCCACGCATGTCTACTTGTGTGCTTCTGGGCGACCTCACTCGATCGTCATTAGCATAGTTAAAGGACTAGGATCCCTTGTCCAGCGAGAACAACGACGTCCGCCACTCACCTCTCACTCTGATCAGACTTTCAACATCTTCAGCAGCGACTTTACCTGCTATTTAGTCGTGCTACGGATTGTGATCTGCAACAGACCTTCCCCTTCTGTGGTGTCTATTCATTTACGTCCATTTTTGGGTAATAATAATAATAATAATAATAATAATCATCATCATCATCATCATCAGCATCATGGATTAAGCCTTATAAGGCTCGTTCCGGTCTAATTTTTTTAACACTGTTGAGCCCATCTTGTTTTCGGTCTACCAACATTTCTTCTACCTATTGGGTTATAGTTCATCATCAGTTTACTTCCATTCTTTGTATATGTTGTTTCCAATCGTTTCTATATTGTTTTATTCTGTCTATTAATTTAAAAATGCTTAGTTCCCTCCTTATATCCTCACTTCTTTTCCTATCTAATATGGTGTAACCTGCTACAGATCTTAGAAATTTCATCTCTGCTGCTTCTATTCTTCTTTCTTCTTTTTTAGTCAGGATCCAAAATTCAGACCCATAAAGCAACATTGGCACTGCCATTACCTTATAAAATTTAATTTTTGTTTCTTTCCTAGTACTTTTTAGGGATCTATTAATGACACCGCATACATAGCTGAATTTATTAATCTTGTTTTGAATATCTTCATTCTTCATATAAGAAATGTTGCACCCAAGATAATTGAAACAATTTATCTGTTCAATAATTTTTCCTTCCAAGACAATTTTGGCTCTTAATGTATCTGCTCCTCTAAATGCTAAAACTTTTGTTTTATTAATTGAAATGTTTAAGCTAAAACTTTTACTTATATTATTTAATTGGAATAGAGCCCACTGTGCTCCATTTTCAGAACTGGATATTAAAACTTGGCCGTCCGCAAAGAGCAATGTATCTACAAATATAATAATAATAATAATAATAATAATAATAATAATAATAATAATAATCCGTGGCGCTACAGCCCGTGAAGGGCCTAGACCGACCAGCCGGCTGCTGGCCTCACGCCCACATGCCGAAGAAGAGGTGGACGATCATCCAACCAGAATGGAGGTATCGTGTGGTTAGCACGATGATCCCCCCAGCCGTTATAGGTGGTATTCGCTACCGGATTTCGCTACCTATCGTAGCTCCCCAAGTGCATCACGATGCTGGGTGGGCACCGGTCCCATACACTGGCCGAAATTTCATGAGAAAATTTCTTCCCCCATGAGGACTCGAACCAGAGCGCATTCCGTAACGCGAGTCCTAGGCGGGATGCCTTAGACCGCGACGCCACGGCGCGGGACCCATTTTTGGGTATTTTCCTTAAAAATTCTCTAATTTATTCCGATGGAACAGTGAAAAATGGAGGACAAATAACCAAATGCCTTGGAGCTCACATAGATTCTTCCTCACAGTACCATATTCCGTTGCAAGGATGTGCGATTGCGTATATCTTATTCGTTTCTCCTCGCTTTTACTTCTTCGGGTCACGGGGCAAGGTTATGTGTTATTATCAGTTCATGGAAATATCTACCCTAGCTGGCAACACAGGACGTGGAATTGATTGACTACAACTGATTTACTGTTTGTGACACACGATATTGTTATCTTCACTGTATTGGCAAAATTAAAGCAATCATTATACGTGAAGATCTGGCATTCGGCATAAGACTACATCCACAGGTAATTGCACGACATTCATTACAACGTTCCAGAAATATTTCCTTTATTGTGTGAATGATCATAGTAATATAAATTGCAAGGATTCCGTAGTGCAATATACATCACGTTGATTACTGTAATACGATGCGCAACAGGTATTCCAGGAACGCAAGTGACAATATATTGTTACAGTAATTTAATATTATACTATAAATGACAAGAGCGATTATATGATTTCTCTACATTCAGTATTGAATACAAAAATAATTTATATGCATTACTCACTCTGAATCATCGTTAAAATGTAATAACAACAGGAACTGTAGCGCCATCAAGTATGATTAAACTACAGTTACGACTTAAAACGTGAATTATTTTTATTAATTGAATGGCTGCCTAGAATAACGTTGTAAGTCAGTTTTTACAGTTTGTCGGGAAATTAAAAATATGTTTATTACATACTAACATTGTTAAATGTTACAAAATATGACAGTGTGAGGTCTGCATTAATACTTCAGTAAGTATTCACACCATATATACAGACGTGGACAAATTATTAGACTAAAACTTTTTCTTAGAAACATACTATTATTCGTCATATCAACTATCAGTATAATTCACAGAGTCTCTATTGTTGTAAATATGGATCTTTACATCTTCTGGTATATTTTCCCAATGGTTAAGTATATTTCTTTCTGGCTAAGTTGGTACTACTGGTGTTTTAATTATATACTGCAGAAGATATTCTCCCATGGCCTGCAAGAAGACCGGACATGAACGAAATTGAAAATCTGTGATCTATACTGTAGAAGAAAGTTAACAAAAAGAGGCTTACAACAAAACATGGACTCATTTAAGCACTGTCTAATATCTGGCGAAATGATACTGATATTCAAAGAAAGTGTCAAACTTTGGTTCCCAGCATCCCTGACAAAATCAATGTGTTAATAAAGAATAAGGGAATCTTCAAAAATTATTAGTAGCCTCAAGACTCAGTTTTCTGTTCATTATATCTGTGCAAAATACATTTTTGTTCATTATTTCTACCGATAAATACAGCTTCGTTCCACATATAATTAATTTAGTCTAATAATTTGTCCACGTCTGTATATATATTGTCTTCATCTTCCAAATAACACAACTTTTTGAACATTTACAGTAGAAAAACGTATGTCAGTCCAGAAGAACAACGTTGTAGAGCAAAGAAACTTAAATACTGTTCATATTTCCTGGTAAATTCTTTATGATTGTTACATATGAGTACATTAAAAATAATAATAATAATAATAATAATAATAATAATAATAATAATAATAATAATAAACAAATTTATATCATAAGAACTTGAAACAAATCACACAACTTAGATTATATGTTTAGGCATACAATATCAATATTACATAGACAAGAATCCTTTTTTTTCTTTATTCTGTTATTAGGCCATGGTAGAATTCAGAGTAACCATGACCTTATTACCTTTAACTATTCTCCTTTAGCACTCTATACGCCTATATCGACTTACAGCATTATTCTACTCACCGGTCCAGGTCGTTTCACAGCTGGTTTAATATCATCTTTCTTCGAAGTCTATTCTTTCCTTTGATTCTTTAGTGTCTTACGTACAGTACACTGCCCTTCCATTGCATGATATTAATCTTACGTTTTCTTTTTGTATTTACGTTCTTTATGAGACCATGTGACAAGCTACAAGTATGATTGTCCGCCATTTTATTTGCGTTACAACGTTATTCAGCTCAGCAACACAATCAAAATACTAACAGCTCTCGAAGTAGTGTGAATATCAGCAAGACGATGACATCACATGATACAATATGTGCGATACAACATTTTTCAGCCGAAAACTGACTTTGGCCAAAAACGGACTTACAACGTTATTCTAGGCAGCCATTCAATTATAGAATTGATTTTACACATTACATAACAATTCTTTATAGTGATGAAGCGTGCTATATTTACTAGGGTAGACAGTGGCATTTATCTTATCTCATTACTGAATATTTTATAGCTTATAGTGCAGTTATCTTTGATAAAATCTATCATGCTCCTGCTCCTGCTACTAACTACTACTACTAATATGTAATTTAATTCATTTAATTCATGTCTTGTCCAACTCGTGAGGTTGCCATATGCCAAAGAATAATGCAAATAAAATTTAAATTGGATAAAACATGACAAGAAATCAAGAATTTTAATATAATAACGATCAATATAAAATTTAACATAGTAAAGAAAGTGGTACTAGAAAGGTAGCTCTGGACGTTGAATAAAGATGATGTCGTAGATAGCTTCAATGACTCAATAGCTACTTCTTTAGTAACGGTAGTTGGTATTTCAAAGCGTTTGCAGAAAGAAAGGAGAAAAGTGGTGATGGTTCCTCTTGCACCAATAAACAGACCAATAACTTCTATATCGCTAAGATGGTAGACATTTTTATAGAACGGAATGATCGGGTCATAGCTGGATTTTTTTTCCTCATCCAGCTCGTCAGGTTGGCTTCTGTGAGACTCAAACCTGATACTATACAGCCTTTTGTAGTATCAGGTTTAAAGGCGATAATGTCGATTCGACGTACACTGTTGTTTTCAGCTAATTCGTGGACTTCTCTGTAGCGCTTTAGCAAGTTTTGATCGGATGGTGTGATGTCTGTGGTTGCGAAGAGAATCGCCAAAAGGACAGGACCCCAAGGCATGTGCAAGTGTTTCAATCTCGCTGTGACATCGCCTACAGCGGTTACTGTTTTGGGATCTGCCTGGTATGGCGCGTACTGAGGTCACATTAGCTCTCATATTGATAGCACACCTGCACTCAGACGTTGAGCGACCTAATAAATCAGTATTATTCTTATTAGGGACCGTACGTTACCCCAGGAGGCTACACAATTAAGAATTACTGCAGTTTTTAACTGGACGGCGCACTTTCATCAAGCAAGCGAAGTACTTATACCAACATGCTACAAAAACGTATACAATAATTTATTATCATTTTTGGAGCATTAAAATTATATTATTTTATAAACGTAAGTATATACGAGAACTCACAAAAAATAATAATAATAGCATTAATAATAATAATAATAATAATAGTAGTAGCAATAATAATAATAATAATAGTGATAGTAGGAGGAAGAAGAATAAAGTGAGTAATATTTGCTGATGATATGGCGTTGTTAGAAGAAGAGGAAATGATAGTAAAGAATATGCTACTGGAGCTAAATGACAGCTGTGAGCAGTATGGGATGGAGATAGATGCAAATAAGACGAAGAGCATGGTCATAGGAAGAAAAATACAGAAGATAAACTTGCGAATTCTAAAAGAGGCAGTAGAGCAAGTGGACAGCTTCAAATACTTGGGGTGTACTATAAACAGTAACATGAGCTGCTGCCAGGAAGTCAAAAGAAGGATAGCAATGGTCAAGGAAGCTTTTAATAGAAAGAGGAACATCTTTTGCGGACCTCTGGAAAAAGAAGTAAGAAATCAGTGAAGTGCTGTGTATGGAGTGTGGCATTATATGGGGCAGAAACATAGACATTACGACGAAGTGAAGAGAAGCGAATAGAAGCATTTGAAATGTGGATATGGAGAAGAATGGAGCGTGTGAAATGGACAGACAAAATAAGAAATGAAGTTGTGTTGGAAAGGGTGGGTGAAGAAAGAATGACGCTGAAACTGATCAAAAAGAGAAAAAGGAAATGGTTGGATTACTGGCTGAGAAGAAACTGTCTACTGAAGGATGCACTGGAAGGAATGGTGAACGTGAGAAGAGTTCGGGGTAGAAGAAGATATCAGATGATAAGACGACATTAAGATATATGGATCATATGAGGAAACGAAGAGGAACGCAGAAAATAGGAAAGACTGGAGAAAGCTGGGTTTGCAGTGAAAGACCTGCCGTTGGGAAGAACAGTAAATGAAATAAATAATAATAATAATAATAATAATAATAATAATAATAATAATAATAATAATAATAATAATTCAACAACTGGGTCAGTTGGTTGGCACGCCGAGTCTTCACACCTTACTTACTTACTTACTTACTGGCTTTTAAGGAACCCGTAGGTTCATTGCCGCCCTCACATAAGCCCGCCATTGATCCCTATCCTGAGCAAGATTAATCCAGTCTCTATCATCATATCTCACCTCCATCAAATCCATTTTAATATTATCTTCCCATCTACGTCTCGCCCTCCCTAAAGGCCTTTTTCCCTCCGGCCTCCTAACTAACACTATATATGCATTTCTGGATTCGCCCATACGTGCTACATGCCCTGCCCATCTCAAACGTTTGGATTTAACGTTCCTAATAATGTCAGGTGAAGAATATAATGCGTGCAGTTCTGTGTTGTGTAACCTTCTCCATTCTGCTGTAGCCTCATCCCTCTTAGCCCCAAATATTTTCCGAAGCACCTTATTCTCAAAAACCCTTAACCTATGTTCCTCTCTCAAAGTGAGAGTCCAAGTTTCACAACCATAAAGAACAACCGGTAATATAACTGTTTTATAAATTCTAACTTTCAGATTTTTTGAGAACACACTGGATGATAAAAGCTTCTCAACCGAATAATAACACGCGTTTCCCATATTTATTCTGTGTTTAATTTACTCCCGAGTATCATTTATATTTGTTACTGTTGCTCTAAGGTATTTGAATTTTTCCACCTCTTCAAAGGATAAATTTCCAATTTTTATATTTCCATTTCGTACAATATTCTGGTCACGAGACATAATCATATATTTTGTCTTTTCGGAATTTACTTCCAAACCTATCTCTTTACTTGCTTCCAGTAAAATTTCCGTGTTTTCCCTAATCGTTTGTGGATTTTCTTCTAACATATTCACGTCATCCGCATAGACAAGCAGTTGATGCAACCCGTTCCGAGTCTTCACAACTGCTAGACTTTCTGATCAAGAAAACAGATGACCAGGTAACGTACCCGCCTACTATTAAAGAGAAATATCCATTTCTTTGCAGGGAATCGAAGCGGAAGTCGCTAATTTGTAGCTAGAGCCGCTGCCTCTGAAGCAACAGTGGAGGGCACAAATGTTAATATCTGTTCACAATATGTGCAACTTTTGTTGCGAGGAGACTTTTTAGACCAACTAATGAACTTCACCTGACTTATTACTGTACTTCATTAAAATCTTTCCATTAAAATGTAACTTAGATTTTTTAATTGTCGATAAAATTAATCATGCCATTATAAATCAATGTAAACGATGAGACTTGTTCCACTGTTACATTTAAGGGAAACGCTCCACGCTTCCGTTTTCCACACACTTTCTCAAATGATGCTGCGAGGGATGAGGTGTATTTTGGTTCTTCCTACTGTGAGAAATAAAAATGCAAGAGAACGCGATTTATTTCGACACATTTGCCTTGCGAAATGTTATTTTGCATGTTTAATGGTTACTTATTTGCAGCTCACAGGATTGGAGAGTTCTATCAGGCTTTAGCCTATACAAAACTTCCGATATAAACTTCCAAGCTCCGGAACTTGGTTTGAAACATTCTAAAACCTCTACAAAACACTTGAGCAAAGCGAATCGTTCCCTGAGTACGTTTCTAACTACCCCAACTTCAGAACTATAACAGCCATTTCCCTACAATGCACTGTTTACGGTGCACAGATAGTCGAATGGCTAAAGCATCAGGCCTCAATGCCAATGTGGAGCCTAGTTGCAATTTAATTTGTGATGGATAAAGTCGATGTTCAGACTGTCTTCAGCTTTCTCCTTCAGAAGTCCACTAATTGCAAACGACTTTTTTCCTTTCTGTAATACCAGGTGGAAGGGAACTAAACAGAGTTTCGGAATACAGTGAAACCTGCCTTTTCGGTCACTTCATTTAAACGGCCACCTGATCAAAAGGCCGATTTTCTCTGGAACCAATTGGATTTTCCATAAGATCAATACAAATTCTCTCTTTATTTAGCGGCCACCTCTTACGCCGGCCAGCGGCCGGGGTCTATTTGGATTGGAACCTGACTATAACAGTCACTGTCCAACAAAAAATCTTTTCACGGATACTGTCTGGTCTATTTCTTCAATGGTTAGAGGGCAGGAAGCAATGTCACGAAGACAATAGCTAAGTGTACAACAGTACACCCTCCATATCTTGGGGTTAGTTGGTTACTGTTTTATGACTCTTTTGTCAC
The DNA here is from genome assembly GCA_025594305.2 of Periplaneta americana. NCBI lineage: Eukaryota > Metazoa > Arthropoda > Insecta > Blattodea > Blattidae > Periplaneta > Periplaneta americana. The sequence continues at coordinate 21,922,720 of JAJSOF020000005.1, forward strand.
TTTCCACTCCGACCCTGCACAGCTTTAAATTCTTACTCGTTTTTAAAGGATTGAAACACGGACGTTTTCTATCGAAAATGTTTTCTCTATTTGGGCCAGCTTTTACGAATTTTTCTTCTTTTCATTCAGTTGATTCAGAGGAATTGTGAAGTTAGTTTGAGAGAGAAATCATGTCTAACAATAAATCTAGAGTGGTGTTAAGTTTAGAGACAAGACGAAAAATGATTGAAGAAAGTGAGAAGGGAACATGTGCGAGAAAAATTGCAGAAATATTCAAATGTGGAAGCACACAAATAAATGGTATAATTAAGAATAAAGATGAAATATTAAACGAATGAGAGAAAAATATGCGTGATGGCCAAAAAGGAAGAGACAATGTGTGTTAAGTAATGTGAATGATTTCGTTTACGAATGGTTCAAGTGTGCGAGGGCGAAGAAATTGCCAGTAAGCAGGTATATAATTCAAGAGAAAGCTCTTGAAATTACCAAAGAACTCAATGTAAGCAATTTTTTTGCCAATAATGGGTGGTTAGAGCGGACATCACACGTCCAGCCCCTTGATCAAGGTATTATCCATTAATTTAAACTGAGGTACCGCAAGCGAGTTTTGAAAAGGCTAGTTGCAAGAATGGAAGAGGCTGACATTAATATGCAAGATTGTTGTGTGGGCACAGGACTAAAAAGTCAATGAAATTCAGTACTTTCATGCTGATTCAGAAAAACCGCAACCTTAATCAAGCGGCCACCTGATAAAACGGCCATTTTACAAGGTAACTTCAGATGGCCGCTTTAGACAGGTTTCACTGTATGTATGATAAGACTTTCTTGTTTTAAATTATAACGTACAGTGAAACCTGTCTAAAGTGGCCATCTGAAGTTACCTTGTAAAATGGCTGTTTTATCAGGTGGCCGCTTGATTAAGGTTGTGGTTTTTTATGAATCAGCATGAAAATACTGAATTTCATTGACTTTTTAGTACTGTGTGCGTGCAACAATCGTGCATATTAATGTCAGCCTCTTCCATTCTTGCAACTAGTCTTTTCAAAACTCAATTTCTTCGCCCTCGCACACTTGAACCATTCGTAAACGAAATCATTCACATTACTAAACACAGATTCTCTCTTCTTTTTTGGCCACCATGCATATTTTCCTCCCATTCTTTTAATATTTCATCTTAATTATACCGTGTATTTGTGTCCTTCCACATTTCAATATTTCTGCAATTTTTCTCGCAGATGTTCCCTTCTCACTTTCTTCAATCATATTTCGTCTCACCTCTAAACTTAATACCACTCTAGATTTATTGTTAGACTCAGACTAACGTCACAGTTCCTCTGAATCAACTGAATGAAAAGAAGAAAAATTCGTAAAAGCTGGTCCAATAGAAAAAGATGGAAAGAGAGAAAAACAATTAAAAAATTCGAATGGTTAACTACTGACCTAAAACATACTGTGACATTTTCGATAGAAAACGTCCGTGTTTCAATCCTTTAAAAACGAGTAAGAATTTATAGCTGTGCAGGGTCGGAGTGGAAAGTGACAAAAGAGTCATAAAACAGTAACCAACTAACCCCAAAAGATATGGAGGGTGTACTGTTGTACACTTAGCTATTCTACTCGTGATATTGCTCTCTGTCCTCTAACCATCGAAAAAATTGTTCAGACAGTATCCGTGAAAAACATTTTTGTTGGGCAGTGATTGTTATACTCCGGTTCCAATCCAAAGAGACCCCGGCCGTTGGCCGAAGGATGAGGTGGCCGCTAAATAAAGAGAGAATTTGTATTGATCTTATGGAAAATCCAATTGGTTCCAGAGAAAATTGGCCAGTTGTATTGATCTTATGGAAAATCCAATTGGTTCCAGAGAAAATTGGCCAGTTGGCCGTTTAAATGAGGTGCCCGCAAAGGCAGGTTTCACTGTACTTTGTTTACATGTTTCGAACTTTTATGGGTCATCCTCAGAACTGGTCGTCGTTGGTCTTGGCGCCTCTTGTTTTGTTTCCTGTGAGGGTGTGTTCGTGTGGTGTAATGTAGAGTCAAAGAGTATGTGTGTTCTGAAATTGAGTTGTGTGTTGAGAATTTCGTTGGGGTGTGTTTTCGTGTGTCTGTATATTTCATATTGTTCTAGTGTGTTTAGTTTCTGGTATTTTGATTGGATGTGTAGTATTTCCATGTCTGTGTTGATGTCTCTGTGGGAGTGGTTAGCATTTGTGATGTGTTCTGCATATGTGGAGGTATTTTGTAAACTAAAAACCAATTCCAACGTCCAAATCTTTTCCAGCCTGTATCCCACCCATGAGCAGGTATTCACATTTATTGAGATTGGCAGTTAATCCCCAAACGGTTAAGTAGAGTTTTATAAGAGTTTAAAGTTGTATCTTGGTTAATTGTATCTCTTAACACGAATGCCAATTATTGTACAATTTGCTACTGTAAGCACAATCTGCGTATCAAAGATATGCGATAGCTAATAAATATTGCAGTTAATGCTGATTGCCCTGGATTAATTTCACACCATTTACATTAGAGAGATGCGTGATTATATGGCGATAATTTGCACTGTGAAGCACTCTGCTACGAAACTTATAGGTTAATTCATACCACCAGGTCATTAACAGAACAATAAATAGAACACTGACACCGACTGTACTCCAAGAGAAATCTGTTACTGTGAATGATATTTACTTTCATGCTAAAGCTTGTTTAATAAAAATTTTTATGCTCGACCATGCCGAAATGTAGTAATTATACACCTGGTAGCAGCCCTTTAATGGACCTCATTAAAGTACACCTATTCATTAAAGTTCAGGTATTCCACCAATCAGAAAACACCGTTGTAGCAATATGAAAGCGTAAATATCGATTATTCTCGGATATGCAATCGAAAGACAACTAGCGAAACGTCACGGAGCCTGGAAATGCAATGCTGTCACGGAAGGGTATGTTCTGTTACTATAATAATTAGCGTTAATTGTAAATAATATTCAAATAAATTCAATTTGTCATCCCGTTTTTCAATGTCTTAATCAATTTCAAGGTTATATCAAGATTAATGTTTATTTTACTCTAGATTATATCAAGGTCAATGACATTTGTGTCTCGGAAAAAAATCAATACTTTCGCGTCTGCGCACATCTCAGAATTTACGAGGTATTGCACAAGGTCAGTTCCGCTCCCCAGTCAGATAAGAATAACATGAAGACTTATGAATAATTTCAAGTTAGAAATATGGTCGAGCATAAAAAGTAGTATGAAACTTGATTATAATGGTAATTAAGACGCTCGTATGAAAATTATCAAACTTGCTTGCGCTCGTTTCATAAACATACTCGCGTCTTAATTACTACCATTATAGGTTCGTTGCATAATGTACTATATTATTACAGTGCAGCTGGAATATATGTATTGGTTATACCTCTTTTAGTGTCTCTTCAGACGAGGCCACTTTTAGTAGCGCTTCGAACGCGCGTCAGTAGCGCTGCTAACGGACTACTGTTGGGCCACCAAATGCCTACCCCGTCACGACAGTGTACAGGCTTAATTATAAAAATATGTCAGGACAGAATAATACAGAATGACGATAATGATAATAATGATGATGATGATAATAATAATAATAATAATAATAATAATAATAATAATAACAATAGACTACTAATTTGCTGGACTAGTGCGAATTACGGATATATTATGTAGTAAAATCCCCTTTATTTCACGTTAAAATAAAATAGGCCTAACGTATCTAAAATAATGCACTAAATAAAATAGTAACAAAAAGATGAAAAATTAGCTGATCTCGGGTTCGAATCTGGGTTAAATTACACCACGGCCTTAGACTTTGACATTACCATACATATACTTATTTCTAGTAATTAAGGCGCGTCCATAAAGTAACTTTCCCACTCGTCCCACAGCTAGCAAACCATATGTTGCGCGAAGCGACTGCGTGTACGTGATAGAGTAATGTCCTGGCATAGCGCATGCGCTAGCGGAACTTCCCGAGTGCTCGCAGTAGCTTCGTTGTATTGGTTTAAGATAGACGCTCCTATTCCAGCTCCCGCCGAGTGTGAAGTGCGGTCAGTGATAAAGTTTTTGAATGCACAGGGCATAGCGCCGATTGAAACTGATCGTCAGCTGTGCCAGGTCTATGGGCAAGCAGATGGTGCGTTGCTGCTGTAGACAATTTTCAGCAGGACGCCAAAATCTGCATGACGAGGAGCGCAGTGGAAGGCCAACCTTCTTCACAGACGACCTTGTGGAGCAACGCACCATCTGTCTACCAGGTGCGTCCAACAACCAGAGAAGACATGAAACAAAGAATTAGAGAAGCCTGTGGGTCTATCAGCTGTGCTGAAGTGCAGTCACCGATGTTAGGAGGTGATCAGAACATTGTTTAGCACAGGGTGGCGTACATTTTTAACACTTACTATGAAGAGTGTACGTACATAAACAACATACAGCGCTTCTCAGAAGATACCATTTTTGTTGCATTGTGAGTAGACAATAAAAGTTAGAAAAAAAAGTTTCAGTAAACGTTGTTTCTTTTTAAAAGTAGTTTCTAATGGTACCTTCAATGACCCATGCTTTCATTTGAAATTTCGAAGTTGAACACAGGTGATCCTACTTCCGGTTTGTTACGGGAAATAATATTACCACCAATCGATTCTTTACGTAGGTTTTGGTTATAAAATGTTTTTCTATGAACAACCAGTAACATATGGTTTTCGAGAAAAAAAGGCTGATACGGGTGTCTGAAATACACGGTATGTGTGGCTATCTCAGAGAAGTAAATTATACGCTAGATACGTCTGTCATTGGCATTTGGCAAAGGAAATTGTAGAGAGTGTATATGCATATTCTCCTACCACTTCTGGTAGCTGTAGTCCTATATTCACAAGCATTCAAAACTGTTGTAGGCCATGTTGCCATCATGACATCACCAAAACAATTTATGCCACAAGAGCAGAAATATAAAGCAGGGACACACCCATTTCCTGAAATGGGAAGCAGATGTAAATTTTATTTGCTAAATAGACTGCCGTGTTCCTCCTCATATTGCGGTGATGGTTGAGATGGAAGAAAGAACAAAGTACGTTTTATTTGCGTGGAATGAGAGGTAGGGTGCAGTGAAAAACATCCCAGTTAAGGGCTGAAACGAAGCTCGACATTCTTCAGAGCGGTGAAAAGCGCGGCAGGAGCGAGATCGCAATGACAGTGGAGGGGAATTTATTTCACACTTCCGTAGTCATGGAGACTACATATTTCAAGTCCTGTTATAAATGATACAACAGAAATTGAACGTCGTAAGAACAGAAAACTCTGCTTGTAAGGTAATTCATGTTACATGAAATTAAGAGTAGCTATTTCGTGACTGTACCTTGTAAGAAATGGTTACTTACTTACTGGCTTTTAAGGAACCCGTAGGTTCATTGCCGCCCTCACATAAGCCCGCCATTGGTCCCTATCCTGAGCAAGATTAATCCAGTCTCTACCATCATATCCCACCTCCCTCAAATCCATTTTAATATTATCTTCCCATCTACGGCTCGGCCTCCCCAAAGGTCTTTTTCCCTCCGGCCTCCCAACTAACACTCTATATGCATTTCTGGATTCGCCCATACGTGCTACATGTCCTGCCCATTTCAAACGTCTGGATTTAATGTTCCTAATTATGTCAGGTGAAGTATACAATGCGTGCAGCTCTGCGTTGTGTAACTTTCTCAATTCTCCTGTAACTTCATCCCTCTTAGCCCGAAATATTTTCGTAAGAACCTTGTTCTCAAACACCCTTAATCTCTGTTCCTCTCTCAAAGTGAGAGTCCAAGTTTCACAACCATACAGAACAACCAGTAATATAACTGTTTTATAAATTCTAACTTTCAGATTTTTTGACAGAAGACTAGATGACAAAAACTTCTCAACCGAATAATAACAGGCATTTCCCATATTTATTCTGCGTTTAATTTCCTCCCGAGTGTCATTTAGATTTGTTACTGTTGCTCCAAGATATTTGAATTTTTCCACCTCTTCGAAGGATAAATCTCCAATTTTTATAGTTCCATTTCGTACAATATTCTGGTCACGAGACATAATCATATACTTAGTCTTTTCGGGATTTACTTCCAACCCTATCGCTCTACTTGCTTCAACAAGAATTTCCGCGTTTTCCCTAATTGTTTGTGCATTTTCTCCTAACATATTCACGTCATCCGCATAGACAAGAAGCTGATGTAACCCGTTCAATTCCAAACGCTTTGTGTTATCCTGAAATTTCCTAATGGTATATTCTAGAGCGAAGTTAAAAAGTAAAGGTGATAGTGCAGCTCCCTGCTTTAGCCCGCAGTGAATTGGAAAAGCATCAGATAGAAAATGGCCTATACGGACTCTGCTGTAAGTTTCACTAAGACACATTTTAATTAATCGAACTAGTTTCTTGGGAATACCAAATTTGGTATCACTTTTTAATGTTTAAAACGTATTTTCCCCAATCTGAACGAGATTTTGGTTAAAGAGATTTCTAAAAAGAGCGCGTAGCTTTCATACTTTTTTTTTAAATTCAGCTACTTCATTAAATGGACGGAGTTACGCAATAAGACCAACCGACAATTAAAAAATAAATATATATATATATATATATATATATATATATATATATATGCACAAATCTATTGGTGGCAGGCTAATTTAGCTCGGAAAAAATCAAGGACGCGATATCTGAATTTTGCTACTATTTATAAGCAAAAATTCGTTTATTTATTTTGCTTTGAAATATTAATTCAACTGCTAGTCTCTTATAAAAAATCGGTTAGCCTTTTTTGGTATTATTTGTGCTATTTTTTGTAATAGTATGAATGTTATAATACTTCTTGCATAAAATGTTTTATTAAAAAAAAAAAAAAACATTTATTTCAATGGCAAATATCTCTACACAGCTTTTTGGCGCTTGGTCTCTTATTACGTAACTCTGTAGCTACAATTTTGTTCCAGTTGTTATGAAAACAAATGCTTGTAATTTATTTTCAATTTTTTTTCCTCACCATTGGTCATCATGGTCGTCGTTACCTTCATAAGTATTTTTTACGATTATTACGACACGTGGTCAGTTTCAACAAACAAATGATTGTCCTCTCTTAAAATTTTCAATATTTTTTCCTCGCGATTCTTTCATGCAATCATAGTGTTCTTTCACTGCAAACCCAGCATTATACAATCTTTCCAATTGTCCGCCTTCTTCTTGGTCTCCGCATATGATCCACATATCTTAATATCGTCTATCATCTGATATCTTCTTCTGCTCCGAACTTTTCTCCCGTTCATCATTTCTTCCAGTACATCCTTCAGTAGGCAGTTTCTTCTCGACCAGTTACCCAGCCAATTTCCTTTTTCTCTTCCTGTTCAGTTCCAGTATTATTCGTTCTTCAATCACTCTTTCCAACACAGATTCATTTCTTATTCTGTCTGTTCTTTCCATTTCACACTCTCCATTCTTCTCCATATCCACATTTCAAATGTTTCTAGTCGTTTCTCTTCACTTCGTCGTAATGTATATGTTCCTGCTACCATACAATGCTACACTCCACACAAAGCACTTCCATAGTCTCTTTCTTAGCTCTTTCTCCAGAGGTCCGCAGAAGATGCTCCTTTTTCTATTAAAAGCTTCCTTTTCCATTGCTATCCTTCTTTTGACTTCCTAGAAGCAGCTCATGTTACTACTTATAGTACACCCCAAGTATTTGAAGCAGTCCACTTGCTCTACTGCGTCATTTAGAATTCGCAAGTTTACGTTCTATATTTTTCTTCCGAAAATCATGATCTTTGTCTTGATACATACGAAAGATTCATTATGCCATGTTTACAGTCTTTCTTGAGAAATATAAATGTGGTAGCTTCCCGTTGCTTTCCGCACACCACTCTCTCTTTTTCATCTTAAAATATCCCAGGGGGCCCCAACATGTAGATGAGGAGAGTGGATTTGACTAATTAGGCCCTCCGGACTTCAGCGAAATTCACAACCATGGTTAAATATCAGTTGTATCGGCGTTTTTAACCCGATCGGAGACCGAGTAAGCCTCCCTTTCGCGATTAGTGGTTCAGAATTACAATTGATTACTGTCAAAAGAAACTAAGTACATTTTTAAATTATTATGATAAACACAAAATAACTGCACACTGTCAATAAAATATAGGTCTAATGAAAAACTCTGTAGATATAATAGTCTACATAGATAAAGCTGAATTCACATATACTAAACACAATACTGATGCTGATAATGACGCTTTCGTAGTTGGTATTTTCGTTGTTGCCATTTCAGCTATTAAGAAAATACATAATTGGACTTAGTTCATTTGGAAAAGGAACGATTCATTTGTAGATGTCATCTATATCTATGCATTGATTCATTCTTCCTTGCAACAAGTTCTGTGTAATTAGGTCAATGTTTATTTTAGTAACTTTTTAAAATAAATGTATGTCTTCGAAGGTTTAATCTATATTCATTCATTCCTATAATAGTATGTTATATGCAATTACGCTGTACTTATTAATTTTCTTAAATAACATTGACATATCATAATGAGAACGAGGCAAAACTGTTATTTTGAATATTAATTTTCCATAATTCACGGATTCAAGCCCTGTGATATCGTTCAATATTTAGTCCCGGTTGCAGAAACACAACTAAAATCAGTCCCTGATCGCCAATCAGTTGATGGCTGATTTATTTGATTGTTCATTGCGTTGCACTTACGTGAAATCTCCAATCAAGTTGTCTCGATTTATTAATTGCTGATTTGAGAAAGAAATGCAGTTGACAACGGAGTTATTTAGCAATCGCAGCCAATTTGATGCTCTTTAAGAGTCGCTAAACGAATGCATCAAGTGGGTGGTGATTAGAAAAACAAGTGAATTCTTTGTTGTATTGTTGCTTTTTGTAGAAAGGAAACAGGCGGGTTCTATTTGTATAGGCTACAATACTGTATAGTGAAAGAAATGATGGAAACAAAAGACGTGAGGGGGCCAGATTTTTCTGATAATGGTAGTCCTCTTATTAAACATTATAGAGAGCTTTAGGTATACAATTGAAAATAAAAAGACGGATAGTGTCTGGGTGAAGCAGAAAGAGGAGGCCTAGAAGAATATTACTTCAGAATTTAATGAAATTACATAAGAGGTTGCAAGAACATCTGAGCAATTAAAGATTGCGTCTGCATATATTTCTTTCAATTTTTTAAAATAACAAAACATACGAATCCTTACTTAACCTAAATCTTTGCTCAAATTCTCTGTCATTATACATATAAAAAACAATTCATATCTATCACGAAAATGCCTTCTTTTTAATATTTTTTTTCATATTTTTTTAAAATTTCTTCATCAGAAGAATCCATTAGGCCTATGTCAAAAACAATATTATATACGCTCGAATTCTACTGTCGGTAACCATTCATAGTTCGAATGTCTGAAGCTCCAAAATTGAAAGATATCGAATTAAATATAAGATGTTCTACCCATAGCAAGCAAACTACGTCGACATCGTCCAACTTCATGAGGGTTATTATCGAGCTGGTATGTCTTAGACCAGCGTTTCTCAAACTTTTTTTGAAGTGGGGACCACCTTTTAAAGTCAGAACAGTTCCGCGGAAGAATTTATATGATCCATAGTACATCCCTCGTTCAATGTGTAAATAAATGCAGATAAAGAATATAGATGCTCCATTTGCATGTAAACTTCATAATAGTCAACCAATAATTCCAAATAATAAATATAATTCCATCTTCCAAAGTTTAATATTCACGAAATAGCTATTAATAAACAAACAACCACCTTACTCTTGTTACTTTCGAAAGCAAATTTATCATTTTAGTAGAATATTTTAATACCAGTATACTTATATTTTAAAATTGAATTAAGGTTCGGTACTTTGGTCCTCTGTTATGAATTCGGGTGGTCCCTGGCTGGATTACAGGCGCGGCGCCAGATGTGCAGGGAAAAGATGTCGAGAAACACCACGTATATAGTGCTTTAAATCCCTCTTTTGTTGCTGAGAGTAGAGTGGGAAGTCGACAGACGGGTAGGATAATAAATTTCATAAAATATCTGTACTGGGAGAAAAAGTGAAATTCGATTGCCATGTGTAATTTCCAAACTCTAAGATTTTCAGCTATATTGTGATACGCAATTCGTTCGAATTTTATTTTTCTTCTGTCTTTCTTGAAGGACCACAAGGGTAGACCTCGAGGACCACAGGTGGTTCGCGGACCATAGTTTGAGAAGCCCTGTTTTAGACAATATGTCTGTTACAGTGTGGATCCAACTTTTTTCTTGGTCTACGCAGGTTTTGACATTCTCATAGTAGTGTCACTTGGCGTGACTTACTTAAAATATAATGAAATAAGTTGATAAATATTGTTAAAATTCTGCTCTGTCTGTTCTTTGAAGGCACATTCCTTATTCCAAATGAAACAAAGCAAGTTAACTTGAAGGATTGGATATATCCAAGACAGGAATAAACGTTCGAAAGGGGAAAGACGTAACAGTTTGACAGCACGTGTTTAACATAAAATTAGTTTCACAGCACGTGTTTAACATAAAATTAACAGTTTGACAGCACGTGTTTAATTAAAACACAGTTTGACAGCACGTGTTTAACATAAAATTATCATACGGAGATTACAATTCGTAACATTCACGTGATGAAGTCAATGAACGTTATATCCGCCCCGCTGATTCCGCCTACGAAACTATTACATACCTCACACTTATCTCGAATGTTATTTGCGGTGCCTAAGCAAAAATGAACGGCGTAAGTCAGACAATCTGCATATCAATTCGCAGAAGAGCCATAAACACAAAAAAGCTGTTGGCTCGTGAAGATAAACATTTACAATCGCCAGGAATCGTCCGAATATAAAAATCACAATGTAACAAAAATTCTATTAACTGTCACAGAGATTTCTTATCACTAGGAAAAGGAAGTTCATGCATTTGCATATTTCTTCTCTATCGTTGTGTGAATATGCTGAAAGATTATCTACATGAATCACAGATTTCTGAGTACAATGATATTACTTTTGTGCGAGACCGTGCGTATTTGCTTGTTTTCCGCACAGAACCAATACCCGGTAAGTGTGAAATACCACATTCAGTATTCCCAACGTAACACACATAACAATTTCCCTCTTCTTACCGCTTAAGCGCGACATTCATTTTACTGCTTTGGGCTTTTAAAAATTATTTTAGAGACGTTTAACATAGTAATAATTATAAATTGGAAACTTACCACTGCAATTTCATCTAAATTGCAATGTTAATTATTGTTTTTAAATATTTGCAAAAATTAAGTAAAGTCTACTACTCCACGAAACTTATTGCATTCCTGATACAAGTAACATTAAGGAAGCCGTGAAAAAATCAACAAGATTCCAGATGCGGATGTTATTACTGCAATATGTTATATAAATAATATTGTTAAAATATTAAAATGAAAAATAAATCATTACATAACCTTACTGTTTGTTTTAAGTTCGCATTTATACTGGGGGAAAAAAAGAGAGACGTATATCACGGCCTGCTGGAGTATAGTAAACACAGAAAACATTTTATAGCAAGAATGTTGAAGAAAGATATTTTGGTTTTCAGAAGTTGCCGTCATTAAACAGAAACAGAGATGGAGATTTCATTGCAACTAATTAGAAATTCGTCTTTCAGGTATGTAATAAATGATCTTCGCACAAAATAATGTACGATACACGAGCGGTATGTTTGTTTTCATGTTCTCTCTTTTCCTCGAACATGGAAACGTCAATCTACCGTTCTTGTAACGTATATTACTATTTATCGTGCATAAAAGTGCATATTTTGCCTTTCTTTATAAAAACATCATATTTTAACATTTATGCAGGGAAACTGCATATTATGTATGTTTGTCTTTCCCTCATTTTGAAAAGTGTGTAACCTCGTAAACACGACTAATTTATGTTTACGAATTTTGAACGTAACGATGACGCCCTCATAGGGAGCCTCTCAAGTCAGCAATTGGTATGCCTTTACTGCAGTCTCTAGCAGATTTCGATAGAACAATATCCAGTTTAACATCAGTTCCAGGAAATGTAGGAGATAAAGTGAACGAGAAAACAGCAAATATTATTAACAAAAACTCTGGCTATTACCAACTTAAAGAAATTCAAAATAATCTCGAAGGAAAAACACACCAAAAACCAACAAAATTTTCTATAGAACAGCTCACAGCTTTTGTGCAAGCCCCTCTTACTTCTTGTGACGTAGAACGAAGTTTTTCCCGCTACAAACTATGCTGAGAGACAACAAGCGAAAAATGAGAACAGAAAACATACGTCACTGCTTAGTTGTGAACTGTAACAGCATAAATGGAGCATTCAGCAATGAGGCAAGCACTTCAAATTCCATAGACTAAACGTAAGTTTATTATAGATTTATTAATTTGTCAGACAGAATAATATCTGTAATATTGACAATTAATATTTGAGGAGAAAAATTCACTCTTGCACCGGGGATCGAACCCGGGTCCTTGGTTCTACGTACCAAGCGCTCTGACCATTGAGCTACGCCGAATTCAATCCCCGGCGCCGGAGCGAATTTTTCTCCTCAAATATTAATTGTCAATATTACAGATATTATTCTGTAGGACAAATTAATAAATCTATAATATTCTCATACCTAAGAGTGCATAATGTCCGTACAGATTACTGTGCACTTAACTGCGGAATCCCGGCCAAACAAGTCACTCAGCTGAGTGCGCTCCTAATATAATGGCAGTTGACATTGAACATAACGTCAACATATATGCCTAACATGGAGTCAGGCCATAAAGGGAAACATTGAAGAAGGAGAATTCGATCCGGTGCTGTGGATTGAATTCGGCGTAGCTCAGTGGTCAGAGCGCTTGGTACGTAGGACCAAGGACCCGGGTTCGATCCCCGGCGCCGGAGCGAATTTTTCTCGTCAAATATTAATTAAACGTAAGTTACCTATACCTTAATATTATGTTAAAATCATCTCAGACTGATAATGCATATTTTGTAGCATATTTATCTATTTTTACGGCATAAATGCATACATATTCTTCACCTTTTTAGGGCATAAACTTCCATCTCTGTAATAAACTGATAGAAGCCGTGCACGATACAATGTTCGTAACATTATTATTATTATTATTATTATTATTATTATTATTATTATTATTCTATTATCCATGTGTTAAAAGGATAAATGTTCATCTCCCCTCTTGCTTAAAAAGTGCCTTGTGCAGACACTTGTATTCCCTATTTTGACTATGCTGACATTTTATTACCTGACCTTTCCAGCGACAACAAAACGAAACTTGTTCATAATTTGTGTGTACGTTTTGTAAGAAATGTTCGTAAATATGATCATATTACTCCATCACGGGAAACAATAGGTTGGCTTAAACTAGATAAGAAAAGATATTTATATTCACTTCTCTTTCTCTTCGAAATCTTGAACTCTTCTATTCCTTCGTACCTGTCGTCTCGCTTCACTTACCTTTCTTCCCACCATAATCTGAACACACGCTCTCGTCATGAAACAATACTAACAATACCATCCCATCGCACCTCCTCATACTCATCCTCTTTCACAATAACCCTGCCAAGATTCTGGAATTCGCTACCTGCTAGCATCAGGGACTGTCGAAATAAAATTGAATTCAAACGCAAACTTACTAGGCACTTGGTCAGTAATTGATTTCTTGTAAATAGTTTCCATAATCTATCACAAAATATTTCAATATCCTGTAACTTCATCACTATACAATTTGTTATTCTAGGTTTAATTTGTAATTCAGTAAATATAAAATTTTCTTTGTTTTTCTATGACTATTACACTCTTACTACGTCATACTACTTTTGACCAATAAAACGGTACGAAAGGACGTATTTCAACCAATCATGGCTGCTTATCGCACAATTTTATCGCGTCCCTAGCATTTGTTTAATTTTATCGCGTCCCTAGCATTTGTTTCTTTGTTTGCCAACATTTGAAACTGCGCTGGTCTGGACGTCAAACAAAATATAAAACATATATATATATATATATATTATATATATTAACAAACCACTCCAGTCGATGCACAGCAGTTTCAAATATGACTCGCATTGGCATTCAAGAAGAAGAATTAATAAAAATCACTGATCATACCTATGCATCTTCTGAAATCCGATTTACAAATAAATGAAGAGCACCATTCGGAAATCCTGAATAAGTTGAATACACCATGTAGGCCTAAATCAACGAGTTCACTTCTATTACGCACACGTCCAATATAACATCAATTGAACCACCAACCACATTCAAATTTGATAATTGTACATTCAAAATTATTCCTTTTAAAATTATTCATGTTTATTTTTTATGTCATCGTCGTTAATTAAAACTTTTCTAACACTTGTGTATATTAGTTAGGTTATGTTATAGCTTCTGCTCTGAGAGGATAAAAAGAACTTCTGCTATATGATATTATGGATAGTCACGTATCAGAGATTGTTTAATATTAAGATTTATTGAATAGTAATCATTACAGTGTCTGTATAAAGACACTACTGCCATCTAGCATGCATCTAGCGTAATATTTGTAATGTTGAGATGGTACAATAATACATTTGAAGACAGTTGTATTTTCGTAAGTCAATTAATATTTTATTGTATTGGAGTACTTCGTTACTACTAATCTTTATATACTTTCTTCTAATCGTGTAATAGTCAATTAAATCCCACTCGAGTTTTGATTTTCTCTAGATAAATCAAAACGTCTAGTGAGATTACTGTTGATAAATTATCTAGCTTTCATTAGTCAGGTAATCTTTTCGTACTTTGATTTTTATTGTAATTGTAATTGTAAATTTAATACTAATTGTAATTTTATTCTTCAAGTTATAGTTGGAATCTCCTGGCGGAGGGGCAGAAGGCCTGACGGCTTTATCTCTACCAGGTTAAATAAATAAATACTAATACTAATACTATTATTATTATTATTATTATTATTATTATTATTATTGTTAATTATACGGCAGTGTTTGCTAGGCCTATGTCCAGGTAAACTCACATTCAAACGAGCTGCAGATTATTGCTTGTAAACAAAACAATTATTATTAATATAGAATGTAAAGAAGCCGTTATGTAGGCCCAGTTTATAAGCACATCTTTCAAGGAAACATTTGTAGAACCAACATTTATAATAGCACGGTTTGTCATGGGAAGTTATACAGGTATGAAAGTCAAAGTTCATAGCGAGAGAGCATCAGCTCACGGCCTTTTGCAAATGCCACGCAGTAATGCATGACTTCGTTATTGTCTATTTTTGAAACTTAAATGAAAACCAGTTTCCAACGCAATTAAATTGCAATTTCGGAACATCAAACGTTTTAAAATATTCATAATAATTACACCTACATTCACTGTTCTGACGTGGACGATGACGACTTCACATCAATCTTGCGCTACGTCATTTAACATGCTACCGGTACTGTTCTCGACATTGGCCTATAACTACCGACAATGAGGAAAACGAACGTACGATTGGGGATCTTTGCGTTTGTTTTACTGACAAAAACTTTTTCGGCAAATCCTCGAACCTTTTTCGCTAAAATTTCGCTATAACGATATTCATAGTTGTCAAATAGCTGTACCCTTCAGACACCGTCGTTAAACGAAGAAAATTCAACTCGTTTATAATCATTACAGTATGGGTATTATGATTATTGTTAATAATATTTATATGCCATGAATAGACCGAGCGTCCAATTAAAGGTCGATTCACATTATACGGAACGTCAACGTCACGTCACGAACCTGCAGCGTTACATCAAAATATTGTATAACGCATTTTATATGGTAGCGTTCACATATACAGGCAACGTCACGGACAGTCTGGGATTCTCGAGATGAATGTTTTGACGTGACGGAACCTGTACGTGGACGGTTTGTTCTGCTAGACTCTAGCAACACCGTTAAACATTAACATGTCGTAGATCCTATGAGAGACAATCAATTGCACTGTAATTTTTAGGATTCATATATAAATGTCTAAGGAAAGCATAGAAAAAATTTGAAATCAAAATCTTTTTTGGACAGTGAGAAAAAAATACTTAACTTCGAAGTCACCCGTTCAAAATAGACGGTGACACTCTCAAAAGTTGATAAGCGACAAACGTTTTTTATTTTTCACTTTAGCTGGGGGGTCAAAGCGAGAGAAATGTTTACAAGGGATGGAAATTACTTCTGTCACATTAAAGTAACTTAATTGTTATTTCATTAAAAGTATACATATATGCTCACTGATTAAACATTAAATAATAGTACATTATGCAACGAGCCTATAATGGTAGTAATTAAGAGGCGAGTATGTTTATGAAACTCGCTTGCGCTCGTTTCATAATTTTCATACGAGCGTCTTCATTACAATTATAGGCAAGTTTCATGCGACTTTTTATACTCGACCATATTTCTAACTTGAAATTATTCATAAGTATTCATGTTATTCTTATCTGACTGGGGAGCGGAACTGACCATGTGCAATATCTCGGAAATTGTGAGAAGTGCGCAGACGCGAAAGTATTGATTTTTTCCGAGACACAAATGTCATTAACCTTGATATAATCTAGAGAGTAAAATAAACATTAATCTTGAAATAACCTTGAAATTGATTTAGACATTGAAAAACGAGATGACAAATTGAATTTATTTGAATATTATTTACAATTAACGCTAATTATTATAGTAACAGAACATAACCTTCTGCGACAGTATTGGATTTCCAGCCGCCGTGACGTTTCGCTAGTTGTCTTTCGATTGCATATCCGAGAATAATCGATACTTGCGCTTTGATATTGCTACAATGGTGTTTTCTGATTGGTGGAACACCTGAGCTTTAATGAATAGGTGTACTTTAATGAGGTCCATTAAAGGGCTACTACCAGGTGTATAATTATTACATTTCGGCATGGTCGAGCATAAAACAAATTTCAATTGTAGTTCCTGTGTTATTAGTTTTTAAAACTGTTGGACTAAAGTCCTTTCTGAAATCGAGTCACATATTATATTTGGCGAGATTGTCAGTCAATACTGTAATAATAATAATAATAATAATAATAATAATAATAATAGCCTAAAAGTAATAATATAATAATAGCCTAATAATAATAATAATAATAGCCTAATAATAATAATAATAATAATAATAATAATAATAATAATAATAATAATAATAATAATAGGCTAATAATAATAATAATAATAATAATAGCCTAATAGTAATAATAACCTAATTTATTTATTTCTTTATTTATTTATAATATTAATGCGCGAAACAACAGCACAAGGCCAATTACAGTTTAGCACGAGATACAAACAAAACAACAAATGATGATGAGAATGAATGATAGAAATGGCAGTGAGATGAAATACAATCAATATAATAGTCTACATTAATCAATTGACCAAATGCAACAAAATAAATAGCACAAATAATAATTATTAAAATTAGTTCAGTGAGATAATTAAAAATAATGACAATTGAATAGAGTGAATTACAAATGTATTAATGAAATCAAATAAATGAAGACTGGAATAATAATAATAATAATAATAATAATAATAATAATAATAATAATAATAATAAGCCTACCGATAATGATAATAATAATAGCCTAATAATATTAATAATAATAGCCTAATAATAATAATAATAATAATAATAATAATAATAATAATAATACGTTTACTTTCCCCTGACTTCAAGAAGGGATTCGTTCTCAGTGTTTTGGTGTGTAAAGTGAACCCCACGCACTGTATCCAGTCGCCTGCAGTGAAGTTTTCAATCGCTGTAGCCATTCCAAGGCAATACGTGTGCCAAGTTCCCTATCTCTCGTATCTTGTAGTGAAACTTATTTGTTACTCAAGTCTCTTCCCCAAGGAATGGGGGAAGAGGGCTTTTACATCAGCCGTCATAGAGAATGAAATTGCAAACCCCCGAGTTCGAATGCAAATCTGGAGACGTGGTCTGCTGGTTGCATATCCTGTTTCTATTCAGGGAGTTTGGGATGAAGTGGAGAGTCCAACTTGAGAGAGCTTGTGTATTTTAGAGTAAGATAAACGAGGTTCAATAAGGGGTACTAAGGCATTGGGGACTCCTACAACAAGAAGGGCCTTCCGACTCGAGTGTTCCTAAGCAGTATTAAGATAGTTGGAACTTTATAATGTTGTAGAAGAGCCAAGATGCTCGCAGTGGCGTGTCGGTCAGATCGCGTTTAGTTCGTGGAATATTTGGAACTGAGTCCTTAGTTTCGAAACGTGTCTTACCTTTTTTTTGCTTTTCTTTTTTTCACAAATTAAGAAAAAAGATTTTCCCATTTTTTTGTTAAAAATAAGATTTTTTTTTTTCACTCTTTAAGATAAATATTTACTAGTATATATGCTGAACCGTAAGTGTGTCATTAATTTTAAGGGGTTATTCCCTGAGTTATTTAAAACAAAAAAAGTTAAATACAATTTTTCTCTTTTATGCTTCCTTTTCGAGAAAAGAATTATTTTTATGAAGCATTTTATAGCGTATTTTGGGAAAGCTATTGAATTAATTGCCAAGATGCTCAGTTAATTTAAGAGATGAAGGTATTATGATAATAAATGATTGAATGAATTTTAGTTTTATCCTTTAAATGTGCAGAAATTTGATCCAAACCAATGGAAGTTTTTGTTCTCTGAGTTATTTAAAACAAAAAGTCAGGGAAATGAAAAGTTATGAAGATACTACCTTTTCCAGAATGACATTTCAATAGAATAAACGATTGGGAAATAGCCAACAAAATGAAAATAAATCTCTAAAGAGCAAAGCCATCAGCTTTATTTAAAAGAAAAGAAATAAGATTTTGCATCGTATACGTTAGGAGTGAAACCATTCTGAAGTTAACAAATGTACGTATATATTTTCGGAATAACATTTAGCAGCGATCTCGGCTGGGGGAACACGTTAGATGACAGATTATGGGAAAAGATTGAAAGAGTTTTTACACTTTGTGATGAGGGTACTAAGAAAAGGTTCTGATAAATCCAAAGAGATCGCAATAAATCACTAGTACGTCCAGTAATGGAATATGGTGCTGCATGTTGGGATCCTTACAGATTAGAACATACTAAGACACTGGAAAAGATTCAAAAAATGATTCTCAATGTTGTTTGAAAGATTCACCATTAAAATGGGACACACTCACGGACAGGAGAACGCGAATTGATTATGCGCACTGTTCAAAACAGGATTATTTTTGAGCCTGCCTGAGAGAAATAAAAATAGGCTGCAGCTGCCAAATTACTCTTCAAGGAACGACCACTCATATAAATTGAGGGAAAGAATTTTAGAGGACGGACACTGGAAATTTTTTTCTCAATCGAACTATCAGTGACTGTAATGCTTTACCTGCAGACTTACTTTTTTTACCAACAACCAAAAAATGTATTTAAAAATAGGTATTTTAAGGACTTTACTAATAGACGGTAATTATACACAGTATTTAAAGGGTGTAAATGATATTTTGTTACTGAAGTGTTGTATCAGTGAAGAATTATGTTGCGTCAGTGAAGTGTGTTGTGTAAGTGAAACGTATTCCTGTCAGTGAAGCTTTATAGTTTATAGTGGCAGTGCAAAGTATTTGAACAGTGAAATGTTTTTGAAGTGTTAGTGAAATCAGGATAGAATCAGTGAAATGTGTCGAATAGTTCCAGTGCAGTGAGTGAGTTGACAGCGAAATGAGTGTAATGTTGAAAGGTAGTTTTGCAGATATGAACATATCATACTCGTGGGTTTTAGTTCGAACTTAGGTTTAAGATTCAAAATTGGATTTATTTTAAATGTTATGTTCAGTGATCGTGCTTCATTTAATTTAGGATATTCCCTATTATTATTATTATTATTATTATTATTATTATTATTATTATTATTATTATTATAAATTATTGTTAGTATTAATTATTAATATTATTATCAATTGTATTTTAATTAATAAGTTTATTATTGTCATTATTGAGTGTAATTAATTAGTTACCACTGCCACCGGGTATATACCCATTGCAGTGTGAATAAATACATACAAGATGCTCAGTTAGTTTAAGAAAGGAGTATATTATGATAATAAATGATTGAAAGAATTTTAGTTTTGTCCTTTTGCAGAAATTTGATCCAAACCAATGGAAGTTTTTGTGGCCTGAGTTATTTAAAAGAAAAATGTTAAATACAATTTTGCTTTTTTGTGCTTCCTTTTCGAGAAAAAATTATTTTATATGAAACATTTCATAGCGTATTTTGGGAAAGCTGTTGAATTAATTCCCAAGATGCTCAGTTAGTTTAAGAGAGGAGTGTATTATGATAATAAATGATTAAAAGAATTTTAGTTTTGTCAAATTACAAATTACAATTACATTTCCACACAACTATTTTTGCTTGTAACTTTCGATTCAGTCATTTCCGGACCAGGGTTTCTGTTCTCAAATTGGTACATTTGCTCTTCTCCATCATCCCTGAAAGTTTGTAGCACCAGCCCGGAAACACCCTGTATATTGCTATTGAACGTCTGGCGCTGTAGTCAGTATGCAAAGCTCTTCCATCTCGCGGAGAGTCTCAGGGTCGGTTTATCGAATATTCGAGTTGTTTCTCATTCTTTGTGGGTGGACGGCAAAGGTAGACAACATCGAGTCTTGCAGGAGTTACAAGATGCCGTGAAAGAACGTGTTTATCATCGTGTAGGCCTACCATTTAATTGATTCTTCCTCTCTCAGTACATTCAATCAATCATCCATTGATTCATCTATCATCCATTCATCATCCATCGACTCATTAATTCATTCATACATCGTTTCATTCATGTATGGATTGATTGATTTTCAAAATTGATTAACTCATTGATTCATAAATTGAAATTATTCATCCAGTCCAGGTAATTACAGTATTTTGTTGGTAACCTTCAAGAGGAACTAAACAAATTGGTTCTTTGAAAGTTACAAGCACTTTTTGAGCTTCAGGGTAGCTACTTTTCTAAAATTCTATATTCTTAAAAATTATTTATATAATGAAATAATAATGCAGCTCTTTACAGTGATTAAAAGGCATTATATATTAACTATTGTTTTAGAGGTAAATATTTTGAGTTTAAAATGTAAATACTATATTTATTTTTTTTATTTTATTGGGTTACTTTACGACGCTGTATCAAAATCTATGTTATTTAGCGTCTGAATGAAATGAAGGTGACAATGCCGGTGAAATGAGTCCGGGATCCAGCACCGAAAGTTACCCAGCATTTGCTCGTATTGGGTTGAGGGAAAACCCCGGAAAAAACCTCAACCAGGTAACTTGCCCCGACCGGGATTCGAACCCGGGCAACCTGGTTTCGCGGCCAGACGCGCTGACCGTTACTCCACAGGTGTGGACGTAAATACTATATTACATTAGAATGTTGGCATATGTACTTATTTGCTCTTCTCTTTAGTAAATAATTGTAATTTATTCTATTATTTCATTTCTTTACGTACCAGATTTCATATTCTGCATTACGCTTATTTTCTTTGTTGTTGCAGGTGTCCATTTGTTCATTTATGAATTAGTTATGAAGGTAAGTGTATTAAAGTGCCCAATCAATAACACTGTAGACCTATATCAAGCAAACACATTTTCTAATAAGAGAAAGTAAATTTTCTTCAATTGTTACTCCGTTTGTGTACTCAGAAAATGTCGGTTTCGTGTATGATGAAGTGCGCCTGGTGTTCTGTCTACCTGCAAAACATAAGGAGTAACCGGTTGAAAATCGAATATTCGGTCGGTTACCCGACCTTGACGGATGTTCTCTAACCGGTCGAATCTAAACCGGTTGTAAGCGCTGCTTTGCAGCTCTCTGTTACTGGCAATACATCTGGGTTCAATGATAGTGATTTTAAAAATTCATATGTACGCTTTTTATATTTTCTGTGATTGTAGAAAGGTTCGATTTGTAGGATAAATGTACCTTGGAAATTTATTTTGTGACCAATCACGAAACATGGTTTTGCAAACTTCCTCAAGTTGTGGTACATGATATAATGAGGTGCTTAGTCGTATTCGACGACGTCCCTCTTTTCTATTCAGCTCTCTTCCACACACGACTCCTGTTTTGTTCGGTCTTTAAGATCGCATCCCAGAGTCAGGGATCTCTCCCTCTCTCGACATTGATATTGGGCGTGAATCTGCTTGTCAAGTGGAACGCATCGAGAACGATTCCAACATTTGAATTCGGTTCCAATTCCATGCGCGTCGCCGCAGTCTTCGAGCCAGCTGGATTTACAGACCATTATGTGGAGATACAGGCAAGCACCTACCACAAGAAAGTAGAGCAGTGATCTACGGCTTTTATACAAGCAACCACTCCCTTTCTCGATTCCGCTTGCTTCCCAATTTGCACTGTTAAGCCAAAGTACACAATAACATAGAGAGAGGGTGAAGAATCTCAAACGGAAGGAAGATGCATTGTGCTCCAAAACTTGTGCCCTGTCTAACATGGTACTAATTAAGGTCGACAAGTTCTACACCAGAGAGAGTATTTATTCCTTTCTCCACGTACTCAGAATGTCATCGGATCGTTTCCGGACACAACCAACTAATGTTTTATACAGGGACATCATTTTATTTTTACTAACATCTCTAATATTAACCTGGCTATACCTTTGGATTAACAGTTGAGAACCGGAAACACCGTTTGCTACCCTCTTCCACGACTGGAGTTCGGTGATACTGGCGTAAAATACAAACACATCGCTTTACTAGGTATAGGAGGGAAGAAAAGTAGTTCATCCATTTACGTAAACTAGGAAATATCGCGATTTTGAGTTTGATAATTTTCATTAGATTTTCGTTTAATCAAAATACAGTACTGTATTAACAAGTGTTTTTACTCACGAACCGAGCTATCCATTCGGACGTATTCATTATGATCTTCTACAGCTAATCTGATCTTCTACAGCTAATTAGTTTCAATATTGGTAAATCAAATTTGAGAAAGCGATCTCTCTTTTATTTACAGACAACAAAAACACTATCTCATAAAATGTCTCCACTTTTATTAATGCTTCGAACTTACAATCATCTATCAAATAAACATGTTTTAGATTTTTCGTTATCGTACAATATGTACAAGAAAAAGTTATGTAAAGCATTACTTGAAACACATGTTCTGTGTTGGTGAGTCCTTTGAATAAATGAATTGAGCCTATTGGGCCTGCTGTGTAGTGTTGTGTATTGAATTTATTAACATGCTGTTGTATTTGGTCTACAATTTACCAATTATAGCTACGCCTACATTTTGCATTTTTGGCTGTGATGTCTGTACTTGGCTCTTTTTGATTTGTTTTTATTTGGTGTTTTTCATTTATACTCTGTATCTGTGTCTTTTATTTAGATGGTATTTATTTGTTTTTTTTTTCCCATCTCTTTTCCATTTTTAATTTGTAATTACACTTGTATCTGTTTTACCTCTTTTTTCGTGTTATATTCAATTCTATGTTTTTTATCTGTACTGCCTATTGTAATTGGGGCTTTGCCCTGACATAAATAAATGGACATAAATAAATAAATAAATAAATAAATAAATGAATGAATGAATGAATGAATGAATGAATGAATGAATAAATAAATGAAGTGTATAGTATACTGTCTACAGCACATTAGCGTACAATTTAAAGAATGAAGTTAAATTGAAAAATAATCATAATATTGATATTTAAACACATTTTTGAAAATGGTGACCGTTAATTTCGATACAGAATTCAGTTCTTTTGTGCATATTATCGCACTATAGACAATTGTACCTAATTCTAATTAGCAGTTTTCGTCCTTCGTACTAGTAACTCGTGTTAAAATAATTCTGTACCTACTCTATAAAAGAGTATCTTACATACTATAAATTCAATCTTCACTTCTGCCCGACCCGCACAGATAAAATTACTCAGACATGCTATCTACTGTCCATCCAAGTGGTTATGCCGCAGGATCGTAGAAAGGGGGGAAATCACGTGACAGTTAATTACTTAACAAGGCCATTTTATTTAAGTTATTTTAAACAGTTGTATAATATTACGTAAACGTCCAATTCCTAACAGAAATTAATGTTTTCAGTAAAGAGCTAAGACAGCCCTGCTTTTACAGAGGGGCAAACAGAAGCAGGTGGGGGGGGGGGGAATAGGGATGCGACGTAGGCAAACGGACAGTACCTGTGCGAAAATATAATTCAATATTGAAAGCTCTTTCGTCACTGGAAAACGCGAACATATTTCTGGAACGTACTATACTCACTAATTTAGTACTGTTTACTATGACTATGCGACTTAGACTGCATATGCGGCCTTGGTTCTGTGTGAAAGACGATTGGAACTTTACTAGTAGAGGGGGTGGGAGTGAAATACATTAAAAAACTCAGGTACAATAAAAATTGAAGTAAAAATAAAATGATGACTTGTATAATATTCTCAAACGATACCACTTTCTGCGCAACTTAAAGAGTTAAATTCTAGACATATATTGTAATATTTATGGTAACCATCGGGTAACTCAATCGGATAAGGCCCTTGTATTCCGATCCGGAGTTGTGCTCGGGAGCGGATTCGATTCCCGTTTGGGCTGATTACTGGTTGGGTTTTTCCGAGATTTGCCCCGGACAGCTCCTAGTATCGGACAAACATAGTTCTTGCTTTGCCTGGTAGATGGTACACGGTAACTATGTATCGTTACAGAGTATTTGTTGATTTACTGCATTCGACAGGTTGAGACACGTTTTAGGCCTCTACAGTAGGTTATATGTGAATGTTTTAGTGTGAGGTGTATGTTTTCCACGTGTTGTGTCATTTTTCTACATTTTCTACTGTCTCTTGAGGTGACCGCAGCATTTGTTATATGTAGTTATTGGATTGTATATTAAAAGGGCTACCTACTATATAATTTATTTTGATTTGCGATTGGCAATGATGTAGAAGAGGGAAAGTTTAGGTCAGCGCGCTCGTCACCCATTATCGGACAGTATCTGTTCCCCGAGTAACGGACAAGAGAATTTCATTGAGAATAAGATATCATAGCCTATTTCTTATTTCAGGCATTTGTTTTGACGTAGAAAATAATAAGAGAGACAAATGGGAAGATAATAATATGAAATGTTTATTGCAGAAAGTTCTGGAAGAGAGGATCACTATCAGAGAGGTAGCTGCTCATATATCTGTTCTTAGGAGACATAGTTAAACAA
This sequence comes from Periplaneta americana, assembly GCA_025594305.2. Taxonomy (NCBI): domain Eukaryota; kingdom Metazoa; phylum Arthropoda; class Insecta; order Blattodea; family Blattidae; genus Periplaneta; species Periplaneta americana. The sequence goes on from JAJSOF020000005.1 coordinate 21,948,020, forward strand.
CTAAAATCAGGGAATTCAATTAGTACAGTGCAAATCTGGCAAAGGAAATGAAATCATAAAAGAGAACTAATGACTTTAACCTTTCAAAGGTAAAAGAGAATGCATCATCTGTTTGGAAGCAAGTGATGATTCCTGGGTATGGTGAACTTTATGTGAAGATTGGGTGCATTTGGACTGTACCGATTCAGATAACATTGATTGTTTTGTATGTGATCATTGTGAGTAAATCCAATAATTGTCCCAAATACTCGGTGTCTTCAAGTAGTGTGGCGAAGGGCTGTTTTGGTATCAAAATGTTCACATTCGATTGAAAATGATTTCATGCTAATGATTCCTTCTTTTAATTGCTTGTATTTGTTTTAAATTGTATGACAAATGGTGTTTTGTATGATTTGAGGCTTATTCGGCGTTGGTTACGGCGAACTTCATGTCGCTAATATGTTTTCGCGGGATATCAGCCGAGTTAAGATTTTGAATGCTCGAGCAAGCTTTCGACTGCTATCTCTGCAGCCATCTTCAGGGAAGTGATGTCCGAACAGAAAGTCGAAAGTTTATATAGATGTTAGGCTGTCTCAGGTGAAACGGGATTGGTTGGCGGATCGGCCAATCCGGGGCCGGGAATTGTCATCGCTCGTAAGCTCCGCCCCTCCCGGGATTCCTGCAGGACTTTCGACTTTCTGTTCGGACATCACTTCCCTGAAGATGGCTGCAGAGATAGCAGTCGAAAGCTTGGAGCATTCCAAAATCTTAACTCGGCTGATATCCCGCGAAAACATATTAGCAAATGGTGTTTTTATACCAATTTTTTCTGTTAATAATTTAATTGGAACATATGAAAAATAATTAATAAAATTAAATAATATAAATGTTCCAATATCCTTACGATTTGTTGAAAATATTCATCGTTGAAAAGGTAGTAGAATGGCTGAGGTTAGATAGATGATAGATTGTAAATCTATGTCCGATGCTGGGATCCATTTTTTGCTGTACTGTAATATCAAGGTTAATTAACTTTAATTGTTTATGTAATCTGTCTTAACTTTAGGGCATTAAATTCATGGAGATTGTGAGAACAAAAGTCAATTGATCATATCTGCACTAGGGTAAAGTTGGCTATTTCCGTGATACCCTTAATCCCGTGATACCTTTTTTAAAATTGAATGTTAGTCAAAACTTTGCCGCTCTACGATAGCGCCAGATATCTTTTTCGAAAGAGTGCATCTTTCGCCTACTTTAGAGACATCGGTGAACTTCCTAGCAAGATACCCCACCTCGTCACATTCAGTGAAAAAACGTATCACGGAATTAGGCAACTTTACTCTACTATTCTTTAGCCACCGGCATGGCTCAGTCGGTTAAGGCGCTTGTCTGCCGGTCTGAAGTTGCTCTGGCGCGGGTTCGATCCCCGCCTGGGCTGATCACCTGGTTTGGTTTTTTTCCGAGCTTTTCCCCCAACCGTAAGGTGAATGCCAGATAATCTATGGCGAATCCTCGGCCACATCTCGCCAAATACCATCTCGCTATCACCAATCTCATCGACGCTAAATAAGCTCGTAGTTGATACAGCGTCGTTAAATAACCAACTAAAAACTATTATTGTAATCAATTACTTAAATTTTCCACAATTGTTGAAAAGGCTTGAGTGTCCGGTACTGAGAGACCTGAACATGTTCTTTACAGATCATTTTCAATTTGGTGTAAGCATGAATTGTCCGAGTGTAACTTAAAGTTTGAAATGAGTTCAGATATTCATTGAGTATTAAAGACAATACAATTAGCTCAAAAAATATATGTCCGAGCTACAGACAAAATTATTTCCTTGCCTCCGAATATCTTCATAAGTACTGTTCAAAATGTCCACCTTGCGTGTTCACGCAGTTCTGTAAAAGTCGTGCAAAGACATTCTTATTCTCCCAATTTACTGGAGACCTTCAAATTTCCTGGAGACTTTGTTGAAGACTTTAACAAGGTATTTCAATGTTGTCGATGAATGGCCTATAACAATATCTTTTAGATGTCCTTAGAAATAATACACAAATGGGTTCAAGACTAGAAAGAGAGCAAGCCAGGAAATATAACCTCCACCTTCAATCAATTTAATTCAAAAGGATTGTATATCTTCTCTCATATCCTAAAATGAGATGCAGTGTCATCTGGCATAATATAGCAGATTTTACGACGTTACAACATGTAGTGTACTTGTAAAAATATGAGCTGAATTACCACAGAACGATGCAGGGTATGGTTTACATTTCATAAAACAGCTGTAAAGACCTCGATATGATATTGACAGTTGTGTATAAACGTTTGTATTGGAATATATGCTAGTCATATTTCAGACAGAACTAATGGACTACAACATTGGCTACAATTTATGAAATAAATCGAAATCTGACAAGTATGTATGTTGTACCTTAGTTTTTTAAGTGCTGAATCTACCTTTGAAGTTACCCACTGTATATACGCAATTTATAGAATAGTGATGGTGGTGGTGATGGTGGTGATGGCGGTGGTGGTAATATTGTAGTAGTAGTACTAGTGGTGGTGGTGGTGGTGGTGGTACTACTCTTAGTGGTGGTGGTAATAGTAGTGATAGTAATGATAGTAGTGTAGTAGTAGTAGTAGTAGTAGTAGTAGTAGTAATTTTATAGGGCTCGTTAACCTTTTCGACTACTCGCATCCTTGAAACTAAAGTTGTTCAAATAAACGAACATTTAAGAAGCCGCAAAGGTAAAATACGAACGAAATGTGAAATAGCTGTCAAACTGAAATTTAAACACAGTCGAAGAAGTCGATCTATGAGCCTGCAGTCAACTATTTCAAGATCAAATATGCCTTAATTCACGTTGAGGTATTTGGCTAGCTCATAGGTGCTCGAGGGACTATACCAGCTTTCTTCGACGGAAATTTCCTCTGCCAACATCTCTGACGGATGACATTGTGACAACTATATTTCAAAAATCTGTCAAATCCTGATTAATCACATGGTGCCACATTAATAGCTACTACTTACTGGCTTTTAAGGAACCCGGAGGTTCATTGCCGCCCACACATAAGCCCGCCATTGGCCCCTATCCTGAGCAAGATTAATCCAGTCTCTATCATCATATCCCACCTCCCTCAAATCCATTTTAATATTATCTTCCCATCTACGTCTCGGCCTCCCTAAAGGTCTTTTTCCCTCCGGCCTCCCAACTAACACTCTATATTCATTTCTGGATTCACCCATACGTGCTACACGCCCTGCCCATCTCAAACGTCTAGATTTAATGTTCCTAATTATGTCAGGTGAAGAATACAATGCGTGCAGTTCTGTGTTGTGTAACTTTCTCCATTCTCCTGTAACTTCATCCATTTTAGCCCCAAGCATTTTCCTAAGAACATTATTCTCAAACACCCATAATCTCTGTTCCTCTCTCAAAGTGAGAGTCCTAGTTTCACAACCATACAGACCAACCGGTAATATAACTGTTTTATAAATTCTAACTTTCAGATTTTTTGACAGCAAACTAGATGACAAAAACTTCTCAACCGAATAATAACAGGCATTTACAATATTTATTCTGCGTTTAATTTCCTCCCGAGTGTCAGTTATATTTGTTACTGTTGCTCCAAGGTATTTGAATTTTTCCACCTCTTCGAAGGATAAATCTCCAATAGTAAAAGTGTAATAGTCTTTAAAATCTATCACCTTCGGTCGAGTTTGAACTGTTGAACATCAGCTATAATATAATTTATCAACAGGAGAATATGATAACTTTTCTCGTATTTAGGGTTCCTATGCCACTGGCAAAATACGGTAGATATCTACCTGTAACCTTTCGCTAACCACAGTAATCGTTTATAATAACCGGAAAACGCCGTGTATTTTTTTTTAAATTCTGTTGCATCATGTGACACAACGTCATGGGGTTGCATAATTATAGGGTAGAAAACAAAAATGGTATCCTGCGGATTCTCCATTATATCGAAATGAATCCCAGGATGCAGCCTCATCGGTTTTGCAACATAAATACAATAACCATTAAGCAGGTTTAATAGGGGACATATTTGTGTCACGGGATTTGGAGCAAAAAGCCCGAAACCGAAATCTGTTGTATACTGCATACCACAACACACAGAATTCAGAGATCTGTCGTTGTGTTCACTAAGGCCCGATTGTATAAACCATTTAATCTTAGATCAGAGGTTAAATTCATCCTTGTTTCAGCTGAACTTGGAATTTTGTGTTGTATAAAGTCTAATCTGAGATTAATTTGTCTCAAACCAAAGTCAACTTTGACTGAAGATATTTTTTCTCCGATTAAGTTAGATGATCCAAGTTCAGTTATTTCTTTTCTGTTCGAAATATGTGAGTGACAGATTGTGCAAATAAAATATCCATTATTATTAATATTAATAGATATGTTAGGTACATTTATATATATTTCTTTCAATTTCTTGCCTTAATACACAAACATTCTTATATTTTATAAGGCTCTATCGTGTTCAGCAGTATCAAATAACATAACCTATAATTATATTATGTTTATAACAACCATTAATTATTAATGGATATTATAGGTACATTCATAAATGTTCAGTTAATTGTATTACTAAACGAAATTGTCGTTTTATAAAGATTTATTATGTTTAGCAGTATCAAACACTATAACATGATAACTTAACAGTCAACCTTCTTCTTATTGTCCGCCATTATTTACATTGCACAAAAAAAACCAGTGTCTCCAACAGAGTGTAATACGAAAAGTCGCCAAAAAGTAGTTGTAAAGTCGCTAGATTTCTCATTATCAACAAAGAAATATTAAATTTTGTCACTATGGGGTGCTAAAAAGGTCACTAAATCCCTATTCAAGCAATATAAAAGTTAAAAGAAATTGTTGTTGAAAAAGAGTTAAAGTCGCTAGATCGGCAACACTGAACAAACCTGTATAACATGGTCCGCGCATCATGTATTTCACCTGTTTATGCGAAGTTGCCAAATCCTTTTCACGTGAACTTAGATTGCACTTGAACCAAGGTAATTTGATCGCAGAAAAGTTTTATACAATAGAAGAAGTGTCTGAACTCGGTTCACTTTCCGATCTTCGATCAAAGTTGATCTTTAGTCAGGGAGTTTTATACAATTGGGCCTAAGTATGATTTTGTTTCGTTCAAAGTATATGTAAGGAAGAAATAATTTTGAATTAATAAAATACAGTAGTATGATACTAATGCAACTACTATTATCCATACTCATATGACAGTCATATCGCTACTGGTACTGAAGCTAATGCATGTCACTTAATGCCCTTTAGCCTTATACTAGATCAAAAGATATATAATGAAATATCCATGATGTGGAGATGATGTGATGCCAACTCTTTTACATAGGATCATATAGACTGCAGAATCACAATACGCTACGAGAGTGTGAAATTCACAACCTAGCCTACAGAAAACGGCAAAATCTCTGCATAGGTAGCTACAACATACATATACAGGTTGAATTATAAGTAATGTCACTAATATCAGAAGGTATTATTTGAGATATTTGAAACAAAAAAAGTTAAATACAGCTTTTCACGTTTTTGCTTCCTTTTCGAGATAAAAATAGTTTTATATATGAAACATTTCATAGCGTGTTCTGGGAAACCCATTGATTTAATTCCCAATATGCTCAGTCAATTTCAGAGAGCAGTGTATTATGATAATAGATGATTATATATATATATATATATATATATATAAATCCCACAAGGGTAGCTGCCCTTCAGTAAGGATTGCTAAGACACAGCATACTAAACAAATAAAATAAAAATAAACATTTGCGTTATAACTATTTACGATTTTTATTTCAAATGGAAGCTACTCTTGGGAAAGTACATTTATTCAATAATTATTAGTAAACAAATAGAATATAAGGAAATTTAGGTGTACAGGTGATGGCGTAAAATCTGAACAGAATATTTCATTACGTCTATAGCAATAATTTACAAAATATTTAAAGGAATTCCAAAAGACTTAAAACATTCAACTGAGAATTTTGGAACTGTTCTCCTTGCTCGAACAAGAGGCCAAATACTTCAATCTGTCCTTGTATATGACAATAATCTCTAAAGTATTCAATTGTAGGGTCATAGATGGTCTTCTTTTCTTTATGTACTGCTACAGGTTGTTCAACTGCAGTTTCAAAGCGCACGGTGGGATCGATGATAATTGCTCTGTCATTTCTTCAAATGTGCATACATTTTATCCGAACAAATGTAACTTTCCGTTCTAAAAATTATTTTAAAATGTTACATTTGTTCGGATCAAATTTCTGCACATTTAAAGCGTAAAACTAAAATTCTTTCTAAATTCGTTACAATAATACACTGCTTTCCTAAATTAAATGAACATATTGAGAATTAAATCAATGGCTTTCCCAAAACACGATGTGAAATGCTTCTTATAAAGCAATTTTTATCTCGAAGAAAAAGGAGCAAAATTCTATTAAGCTTTTTAGTTTGAAATATCTCAAAAAGTAACCCCTTAAAATTATTTACATTACTTACGGTTTATTCTTTGCATACATACATACATACATACATACATACATACATACATACAAACATATATACATACACACATACACACATAGCCTACATAGATACACTTACTTACTTACTTACTTACTTACTTACTTACTTACTTACTGGCTTTTAAGGAACCCGGAGGTTCATTGCCTCCCATACATAAGCCCGCCATTGGTCCCTATCGTGATCAAGATTAATCCAGTCTCTACCATCATATCCCACCTCCCTCAAATCCATTTTAATATTATCTTCCCACCTACGTCTCGGCCTCCCCAAAGGTCTTATTCCCTCCGGCCTCCCAACTAACACTCTATATGCATTTCTGGATTCGCCCATACGTGCTATATGTCCTGCCCATCTCAAACGTCTGGATTTTATGTTCCTAATTATGTCGGGTGAAGAATACAATGCGTGCAGCTCTGCGTTGTGTAACTTTCTCCATTCTCCTGTAACTTCATCCCTCTTAGCCCCAAATATTTTCCTAAGAACCTTATTCTCAAACACCCTTAATCTCTGTTCCTCTCTCAAAGTGAGAGTCCAAGTTTCACAACCATACACAACAACTGGTAATATAACTGTTTTATAAATTCTAACTTTCAGATTTTTTGACAGAAGACTAGATGACAAAACCTTCTCAACCGAATAATAACACGCATTTCCCATAGCCTATTTACTCTGCGTTTAATTTCCTCCCGAGTGTCATTTATATTTGTTACTGTTGCTCCAAGATATTTCAATTTGCCACCTCTTCGAAAGATAAATCTCCAATTTTTATAGTTCAAATTCGTATAATATTCTGGTCACGAGACATAATTATATACTTAGTCTTTTCGGGATTTACTTCCAACCCTATGGCTGTAGCGTACTTGCTTCAACTAGAATTTCCGCGTTTTCCCTAATAGATACACACACAATAAAATGCTGAAAAGTGAAATATACAGTCAATTGAGAAATACAAGCAACGAAAAATGGCACTCAACATCAAATGGCAAAATAACAAGACGCTTGTCCCCTTTTCTTCGCGACAGAAAGCATACAAAGATTACATGAACACCTAACCAAACAACATTTCAAATATATCACTGAAAAACAGCATATTCCCACCGATTCAGATTAAATGTCGATCCCTTGTGTATGTCATTGAAATTTAAAATTAAAAACGGAACTGTTGTGCATCTAGTATTTCGATGTTGTATGTTAGATAATTCAAGTACATTGGAGCAACAATAATAAATGAATGCAAGAATGATGGATGTCACTTTCTTGTCGAAAATGAACCAAGACTGTCAATGCATAGCTTAAGACATATAGGATGTACACAGAGAGTTATATGGAATTAACACTGATAGTCATTAACCAGTAATGATCGGAAAATCACAGTTAAGCTTTGAGCGCTAAGCATTTCAAACTTTCAATTGCTTCTCCTGCAAAATGTATTCCAAATGACATCAATCATTCTTGCAGTGGACTCTTCAAATATGAGTGACACTCTAGGAGTAATTAGACGCAGAATAAATATGGTAAGTGCCTATTATTATTCGGTTGAGAAGCTCTTATCATTCAGTCTGCTTTAAAAAAACTGAACAGTGATTGCGGCTTGAAAGTTCTCATGCTAAGGCTGAATAACAGCTACAGCTGATTCTAGAACCAATAGTGAGTTTTGATTTCCAATTAATATTCTTCATAATTACACTGATATCCCTAACGGAATTTAATCGTATAATGAAAAAAAAAAATAGATTAGCTTCCCATAAATAAACGTATAAATATGAAAAGAGTTAATTGATTATTTTCATGACCTCAACAAAATAAATTATACATTTTAAAATGAAATAATTAAACAAACATAATACAATAGTACATTACGTAACGAGCCTATAATGATAGTAATTAAGACGCAAGTATGTTTGTTTATGAAACGAGCGCAAGCGAGTTTCATAATTTTCATACGAGCGTCTTAATTACCATTATAGGCAAGTTTCATACAACTTTTTATGGTCGACCATATTTCTAACTTGAAATTATTAAGAAGTATTCACTTTATTTGTATCTGACACAAGATCGGAAGTGACCTTGTTCATAGTTCGTGAATTGTGAGATGTGCGCAGACGCGAAAGTATTGATTTTTCCGAGGAACAATAATGTCATTGAAAGCTAGAGGTTATTAGATTGTTAGGAATGAAGCCAGAAGTAAATATGGTTACAATCTGTTCAAAATTAGACAAACTGAGGGTGAAGAAGGCTGACTACGAGGTGGAATTGATTAGGAAAAAGATAAGACAACACTCCAGAGGTCTAAAAGGGCAAGAGAAGAAGAAGAAAATGAGGATGACCGAGCATACGGAGCAGGAATGTTTTGAGGTCAGTCATAAGATGTTGAAAATTGTATCCAGTTTTTCCGCAAATTTATTTTTGTGACATTAAGGAACAATTTTCTCAGAAGCTATACGTCATAGAGCCATGAAATTTTTAGAGCATGTTTGTGTATCATCTGACAATGTTTTGTCATATTTTGGAATCTCTTGAACGCATAACAGTCATAACTCAATTTTGATTTTGGGTAAAAATGTTGAAAATATTTGTCTCTTGGAGAAAAATTAATAAAAATACAATTTATGTTTAAATGAGTAAAAAAATGACAATATATTCAGGAAGGTTGTAAAATACATTGCAGATAATTTAGTTAACATATCACAAATAGTTTCTGAGAAAATTGTACCTAAACTATGCTGATTTAACATTGCTTGTATAGGACGTACAGTCTCCCCTTAATTCTTTCCCACTATATCATTTAAGCTCTCTTACCTCCACCATAATTTTTATTTAGATTAGGACCTACATATGGTATTGAAAATGTATTGTTTATTGTTACAATTTTACATTTATGCTTTTGATGTTATGATGTTAATTTCAATGGTAAAAATAAATATTAAAATTGAAGTAATTTTATTGCAATACAGTAAATGTATGCCTGAAAATGCAATTTGCTTACGGAATAGCGATATATCGATAATCGTTCGATATATCGATATATTTTCTGCGATATATATATATATATATATATATATATATATATATATCGTTTATCGAAATTAGGTTTGCAATATATTGCAATATCAATATATCTGTATTTAATTTATTTGCTCCATCATTATCTATAACCTCAATAAAGTTTCTCGTCTTACTTTTCCTTATTTAGGTTTGTTCCAATTGTGCCACAAATTTAAAGTGCCGACAAAAAGTTGTTCCTGATTCTTCTTATACTGTACTCCGTCACTCGGTAGTTGGAAGTATTAGTCATTGCATTACATGCAACAATAACGCCGACCGTCCTTCCTGTTTTAAACATTGCGGGAATGTTTGGTGGAAAATTGATCGGCGAACGAGATCCAATCCCATGGACTTGCGTGACCGTCAGATCTTAATCTTGTTCAGTTCTTTTGTTACGACTATGTAAAATTCTCCTGTACACCATGTGTGTCCGACGGGTCGATTATCCTCTTCCATGAAGCCTGACTCACCATTCGTACCATATCAGGAAGCCGTGAAAGAATGCCGGAATCAATAAACCGGCGTTGCCAGTACTACCCAAAACGAGAGAGGGTTGGAGGAGAGGTGATCAATTAGAATAAAATTTCATCCATACCGAATAAAGTTCAAACAGTTTAGTGACAACAATCAATAAATGAAAATTGCGCTCTTAAGCAAATTTGATAATCTGCTCTGTAGTGTCATGATACGCACTGAACCTTAGTGTGGTCTGACTAAATAATGTAATAATTATACAGAGTGGACCGCTCGAATATACCTAATTTCAATTGTACCGGTATGTGATTGGTAAATGGTTGAAGATAGAAACCTACAGTAACGTTTATATGAAAGGAAAACTCAACCAGTTTCGATATGCACATCACCGTATCTCTACGTGAGCTCCAGCTGTGACGATATCGAGGCGATGAACGATTTCTTGCCAAGCACGTTGGAGCATGTCTTCTGGAATGCTCTCAATAGCCTCTATGATTCGCTCCCGAAGATCACGAAGATCTCTGACTGGGGTGGCGTACACTTTATCTTTGACGTAGCCCCAGAGAAAGAAATCGAGCAGTGTTAAATCCGGAGATCTCGGGGGCGAAGCGACCGGTCCTCCCCTACCAATCCAACGGCCAGGTTACACGTTGTTTAAAGTCGCACGAACGTCACTGAACCAGTGTAGAGGAGCGCCATATAGCTGGAAAAAGATTTTAGACTGTAGGTGTTCAATTTGTGGAAAGAAGAACTGCTCCAGCATGTCAAGATATGTGGTACCATACACAGTTTTTCGGCGAAGAAAAACGGTCCAATGACCTGCTGCTGTGAAAACCACACATTTAACTTGGGACTATCACGAACCTGCTCTTGTATAGCGTGAGGATTCTGCGATCCCCAGATCCACACATTATGCCGGTTTACATTAACTGACACGAGGAACGTGCCTTCGTGCGAGAAGAAAATCTTGGACATAAAATCATGATCAGTGCCGAGACGGTCTAGCATCGTATTGGCGAATTCCACTCGTTAGGGTTTGTCATCCGGCTCCAGACGTTGCATTAACTGCACTTTGTATGCGTACAGTTTGAGACGTTTGTGGACAATTCCTTGATTTTGGTACTTGAAGTTCCCGCGAAGCTCTTCTTTCGCTCGTACGCGGCTTGAACATTTCGGATGTTCTACGACCACCAGCATGCTTCTTCAACACCGATCCTGTAGCTAAAAATGTATCGTGCCACTTCTTAATGCTTTTAGCAGTTGGAGCATCATGGTTAAACACTCGCCGATACTTCCTTTGAACTCTAACAATTGATTTAAACAACACAGTTTGCGCTTTCATCTGCGGTGTCGCCATTTTGACAATCTATACAATCTACGAAAAGAAACCGTGTCCGCGCACCATCTACGACAGGAGAGGTTTCCTTTCATATAAATTCGTTCTATCAACTTACATACAGTCACGAAGCTTGAGTTTTTCTAGAAACCTTTCATTTTGCATAAACGTCACTGCAACTATCTAATGGTTCTGATCTTCAACCGTTCACTAGTCACATACAATTGAAATTAGGTAGCCTACATTCGAGCGGTCCATCCGGTATTACTGTGAATACATTTATTTTTGGAAAAGTTGTAATTTCATGTAATTTCTAAAACGTTGTGTTCATTTATTTTTTAAATAGTTATAATTTTGTAACACCTTCAGTACTTTCATTGGATATGTAGCCCTATATTCCATCTCACAGATTGTGAATGCTTAATTAGCAAAAAAATATGAAATATTTTTGTTAAAATCGTAATTAGTTGCCGAAGTTACCTCTACTAAACGTTTTATTGTTCAAATAAACCTTTGAAATTAAACTGCCGTTTACGGGATATCTTTGCCAAGTTAAAAAAATAAAAACGTAATTATCTGTAGTAATGTCACGAGAGGTCTAAGATTTGCCGCTTCGCTCGTGGATTTATCTGGGAAATCTCAGACCTCGAGTGACATTTATTAGGACTATTTCGTGAATAAAATAAGAATGTAAGTAATATATTCCTAAAATTCGATGACAAAATGTTAAATTGTATATTTACGAATACTTAACCTATTCAGACATTGTGAAGTTGAAATAGATGAATATCGATTATTGCAATAAAGAAATTCGATGTTGTTATTCAGTAATGCCAATTGTTTTATTTCATTCACAAAACACATATTTTATAGGCTACAATTATAGGTTAAGTTGCCCGTAGGAGCAGGACCAATGTCAGCTGTGCCTTATTTCGACCGTTACTCAGTGCCACAGGAAAGCATTTTTATAGCTCGACAAACGAATTCTCGCTGTAGTGTGTAACGGAACTAAAGCTTCATCTACACAGTTCAATATTCCAATCGCGTATACGTGCAATCTGGGAAGAATATTGAAAGAATCAAGTTTAAAAGGTACGTTCAATTAAGATCATGAAGATTTTGTGTCTACATGGTGCGCCGTTTTGAACGTCGTCTTCACTGCGTAAATATATTAATATTAAATATCAATCTTGCATTCATTGCTTTAAAGTTGAAAGAAAAGTTTACATCTTAATGTATTCATGATTATCAATTTACGGGGAAACAGTTGGCGACAACGACTAAACAAAAGAACGACCATGCGATAAATCCAGCTGCAAAAATTATCGCAAAGTGTGACTGTGATTGGTTGGAATTCAAAATTTCATTACACTTCATTGGTCGAAAATGGAATGACGTCATATAAATGAAATAGTCAAAACAAATGGAAGAGGGCTAATTAATTAGGAAATCAAAGGAAGGTTAGAATGTCATATTTAATTGCATTATAATAGGAATTCTTTTATGGGTATTTGAGAACTTTAAAGACTTTGAAAAAACCTGGTAGTGTTCCCCCATTTTACGGTACCTTACTACTGCCCTTTAAAACACATTGTCATCGGGGGATTTGAACTCGCGAACTTGCGACCAACTGATAGGCTACCCGCAAAACCACCTAAGACGACTTGGGTTCTGGTAGAATCGTGATGTAGTTAATTATTAGTTCCTGTTAACTGATGGTTGGTAGCACCGTAATTAAGATTTAACGGCCGTCTACTGATATAAGAATAAGATTAAAGATTGCACACGCTTGATTTATAGCTGTAAAATATCCTAAACTCTTCCAGATGGGTTCTGTTTAAACACTTTTATTGCTGTAGATATTTTATCCAGACTAACTGCTTGTTATAGCATAAAGTTTTAAGTGTCGTTAAAACGTTCATTGAACAGTTTTACTGGTTATATTTTATTGCGATAAAATTATAATGAATGTTTTGCATTTTAATGGATTGTTGCGTGTTGCTTAATACAGGGGTCAGCTTCTGTCACGCCTGCTGCTTTACACCCTGCATAGACGTCATACTAGAGGCTATGTTTAGAACCGACGCACAGTGTTTGTATGTATAATTACGACCACTTGTTCCTCTTGTTTAGACTACACGCAATACAGCAATGTCGGAAAGTTACCTTTTGTTTATTGTTGTAACGCCTATTCCTTTCAGGTGTTCTTAACAACCTCTTTCATCATACTTAAAGTCATAACATCTTTTATAATTTTAAATCCGATGTAAACACGAAAGTTCATCCAATTTTAGACTAGAAGTGATTGTAAACAACGAAAGTGAAACGTTTTTAATACTTCGAAAATGTTCAAATCTTACTTTCTTACGTAAGAAAGAAATGTTAGTCTCCGGCGTAACTCAGTCGGCTAAGGCACTTCTCTGCCAATCCGCAGTTGTGCTTGGCGTGGTTCGATTCCCGCTTGGGCTGAACACCTGGTTGGTTTTTTTTTCAGGTTTTCCCCACTCGTACGGCGAATGTCAGGTAATCTATGGTGAATCCTCTGCCTCGTGTCGCCAAATATTATCTCGCTATCACCAATCCTATCGACGCTAAATAACCCAGTAGATGATACAGCGTCCTTAAATAACAAGGAAAAAAATAATAAAAACGTTTTGGTATCGGAGAATCCTTGACGAAACCTATCAACACAACTACTTCAAAGTAAAGATTTCAGAGAAGAGTTAAGCAAAGAAATCGAATTTCAGAATATTTACATGCCTGCCTGCTAGAAGCTACAAGTCATATTTCGTAAAATGTTTCAGAAAAAAAAAAAAATATAGGTTACAGTTTTCCTACGATTCGTCTATGATATATAGGCTACTGGGTGCCTTCTAAGAATTAAAGCAAAAATTCGTCAGTGACGTAGAGCAGAAATAAAGTTTCTGTATAAATACTTTGATTTCATCCCTGGCTGTTATTATGTTAATATCTTGAACTTGCAATCTCGTACTATTCAAAGTGTTTAAGTGTTATTATTATTGGGTTATTTTACGACGCTGTATCAACATCTAGGTTATTTAGCGTCTGACGTCTGAAATGATGGTGATAATGCCGGTGAAATGAGTCGGGGTCCAGCACCCAAAGTTATCCAGCATTTGCTCGTATTGGGTTGCCCGGAGAAAACCCAATCAGGTAATTTGCCCCGACCATTCGAACCCGGTCTGGATTTCGCGGCCAGACGCGCTGACCGTTACTGTACAGGTGTGGGTGTTTAAGAGTTGAAAAAATATCAGCAAAGTAGGTTAGAAATGATCTTCATGTAATTTTTCATGTCATTCTTGCACTAAATTTTTTTCATTTTGGTTGTTCTTTGGGTGGTTCCCACTAATCTATAGTAAAATTTTCGTTGTTTTCGATATTACAGAGATTTGTATTTTGCGAATGGGGTTAAGTAGTTCGGTTGAAGGGGGTAGTATACCAAGTCTCCCCAAAAGCGGGTCGTGCCTTCAAACAGTTTGAGAACCTCTATATTAGACAATTTCTAAGTGATACCAATACGTCACGTAGGCCTACTTTCTAAATTAATTCAAAGATGAAACAACTAAAAATGGGATAACAAGCAACCGTGACCATTTGCAATCAGATAAAATTGCCTCTAGTAATTCTTCAATTAAGATGAGGTTTAAGGCAACAGATATTAATTGGGACGTAGACTTCGTATTTTTGCAAGTATGGGGTGGGTATAAAGGGTGGAAGTGAAAAACCTTTTGAAAGGGACGAAGGGTACACTGAAATGAATAGAAAACTTATATTACGTTTTGTGATTAAATGCACAGTTAATTAGAAAAAGAAGTTTCAGCAATCCGATAAAGAGCTAACAAACTTCTCGTGATACAGATGTAAGAGTTCAACGAATCGGCAACTTTGCGTCTCGCAGAACAGCTGTTTTCTGGCGCTGTGTGTGCAACCAACTCGCAGTCATAGTTTTGAAAAGGTTTTAAAATTAAATTTATACCAAAACCAGCCACAATATTGAAAGGCGCCAGAGGGATAAATTATTCTTTATTAGTTTCCCTACCGATATGGACAAGTCCACACCTGTGGGTAACGGTCAGCGCGTCTGGCTGCGAAACCAGGTGGCCCGGGTTCGAATACCGGTCAAAAGTTACCTGGTTGAGTTTTTACCGGGGTTTTCCATCAACCCAATACGAGCTAATTCTGGGTAACTTTCGGTGTTGGACCCCGGTCTCATTTCACCGGCATTATCACTTTCATATCATTCAGACGCTAACTAACCTAGATGGTGATACAGCGTCGTAAAATAACCCAATAAAATAAAAAAATATGGACAAAAATCACGATCCTACTTGCAATAGTTACCGAACAAGAGTTCGTTAAACATTTGAGAAAACTTTTTTTTTTTTTTTTTTTTTTTCCCAGAAAAAAATCTATCAACTTTCCACCAATATGATATTATAGTTTTCTGTTACATACACTGCTAAGATTTCAAATCATCCGTCCTCAAGTGAGGTTGGCCACTGGGATCCGGAATTAATACAATATAAAAGATAAAGGGAAATGAAACGAGCAAAATACCGATTCGATTTGTACATTAAAACCATAAATTACGTGTTAACATATAGATGATAGTGTAAAATTTGAAGAGAGGCCTTCAGAATTTCTATCACAATCTTCTGAACCTCATAAAAGGGAATTTTCGCGCGTTGAAGGATATTACATGTAAATTTTGGTAAACAACCCCTCGCTCTAAATAGTAAGTCTGTAACATTACAGTTGTCGAAATGCCATATTTTTCACTGAGGTATGGAAGACAAGGTACATATTTAGTTCTCTTGTCATCATTTATCTGCAGTGCTTGATTCGTGTCTCGTTCAAAGCAAATCGAGGGTCTAAGACCATCGCTTTCTGGGTTCTTCTATTGATGGCAATTATATCGACTCTTCTATGAGAATCATCTTCAGACACACAATGAATCTCCTCATGTACTTCCCATCCTCTGTTTCTTAGCAGGTTGGCAATGCTGTACGGGCACGATGGTGTCTGTTGTTACGCAGTAGCTCTCCTTCTTACAGAACCCCAGTACGTGGTGTTTCAGTCTCAGCAGCCGGGATGGCGACAACGGGTAGTAAGGTTCTAAAAATCTCACTGCGGTGACAAAATCTTGATGGCATTGATGTATTCCGAGGACGAAAGACACCTTTTAGACAAGATATTCGCTTAAAATCTGCAGGGCTAAACTTCCCTCTGTATGGTGGCAAGGTAACGAAAAAAAAACTGAAGTACGCCAACTAAAAGACCAATATGATATTATATCTTGTTTCTGTTTAACAAGCCTTTCCAAATTTAGTCCCTTTTGATTTCAAATTCCAAATCCAAGTTCCTTTCGAAAGGCGATAATGATGAGCATAATGTTATTTATGCAGAGAAATAAATTGCATCGTTATTATACAATATAAAGGAGCCTATAATGGTAGTAATTAAGGCGCAAAATGAAACGAGCGCAAGCTCGTTTCATAATTTGTACAGCGTCTTAAAACCATAAAGTTTACGACTTTTTATGCTCGACCATAACTTGAAATAGATTCATATTCATGTTATTCTTATCTGACTGAAGAGAACTGCCTGTGCAATATCTATCACAATCTTGTGAGATGTGCGCAGAAAAAGATTGATTTTTTTAGAAACAAATGTCATTGATTTGATATAATTGAGTAAAATAAAGATTAATCTTGATATAATCTTGAAATTGAATTAGGCATTGAAAAACGAGATGACAAATTGAATTTATTTGAATATTATTTACAATTAACGGTAATTATTATAGTAACAAAACATAACCGTCTGCGACAGTATTGGATTTCCAGCCTCCGTGACATTTCGCTAGTTGTCTTTCGATTGCATATCCGAGAATAATCGATACTTGCGCTTTGATATTGCTACAATGGTGTTTTCTGATTGGTGGAACACCTGAACTTTAATGAATAGGTGTACTTTAATGAGGTCCATTAAAGGGCTGCTACCAGGTGTATAATTACTACATTTCGGCATGGTCGAACATAAAATTATTTTTATTACCATAATTTTCCACAAGAAGAAGATTTTTCCAACCGATCTGTCTCGCTATTCTGAAAGGATAAAACATTCAGAAGCATCGGGGTTCGGTAATGATGCTGCCCACATGGTGCTAGATAAGAAATCGATGAATACAGGCAAGGGAAGACATGAAGTCCCTATGGAAAGGTAATAAATCCCTACTTCTCCGTACAGAATTGCACACAGTCTCGCTGGACTTGTACATGGAAACGTTCCCATCTGAACTACTAGAGGACACTTTAAAATAAGCTTGATAAAATGTGCAGATTAAATAAAGCATTTATTCGCTTAATTCCAAACATGTCTGAACACGCTACTGTTCTCTAACTGATGTAAATGTCATATTTCACTACTAAAACTGTTTGAGAAAGGCTTTCAGCCAGTCTGTTAAATGTATAGACTTGCTAAACTGATAATCCCTATGCGGAAGCGGTATGTACGACTAGGCCTACACCAAAACTCCGAAACGAGACAGAGCAAAACTAGTTCTAAAGGTCATTCGCTTGTCGTTGGAGAGGGTGAAAGTTACAGTTTCTGTGAAAGTTGCGGAACGGACCTAATCCCAAGGATTGGAGATACTTGACAACCAATCGCGAACTGCTATGATGTCGAGCCTGTTTCCAACATAGACAACTAGTGATGGTTTTATCTATTCCCAAGCGTATTTAGTACACTACAAAGGCTTAATACTGCAAACCTACCCTTTAAAAATGGAAAGAGTATTAAAAAATGTTAACATCTCTGGATATGTTAAATGGACTTCAGTTTCTACCAAAAGTTTAAAGGACACTTCTTCAAAAGCGATGTTTCACTCCTGACATTATACTTGCTGTGCATGTGTAAGGCTCTTGCTCCCTCAACCCCTACCCTCTCACTCACTGGAGTCAAACTCCGTTCCATTTGTATTTGTCTCTGACTGCGAGTGGCATATCGTCGCAATGCCTTTCTCGAAACCATATACCTCTACAAAAACGAAAGTTTCAAGTAAGATGAGAGGACGCACTTTTTGCTGCCTATATGATGAGAATATTAAATGTATAATTTGTTCACAAGTATTACCAGGAAAACGGTTGTATAACATAAAACAGTATTATACTACATGTTACTCATGAAACATTAAAAGGTTGTTGTTATTATTATTATTATTATTATTATTATTATTATTATTATTATTTCGACCCTTTTTCAGCAAATGTACGAATAATGCGGTTAGGTCTTCAATTTAAACTCACAGATTTACAATGTAATGTTACAATGAACGCTAGATATAAGGACTTGAAAAATGTTGAACTTTTCAAATCTTTGCCAAAAAATAAATATCCGAAGCTTCGTTCTTTCGCTTGCTCTGTTGAAGCCATGTTCGCTACAACTTACATTTGTGAAAAATTATTTTCAACAATGAAAATAGTAAAAACCTAATTTAGATTACGACTGACAGACAAACACCTTCGTGGTCAACTACGACTGACAGTAAGTGACATAATTCCTGATTTTGAAGCTCAGTCACAGAGACAGTTAACTTTAGATTGTGATACTGTGTCCTATGTTTTCTTGTTCATTTCTTTCTTCGTTACACGTACTAAACATTAGTTTGTTACCTTATACTCTATAAATTATATTTAAGTGCTTGACGTAAGGAAAATGAAAATCCGTTAATAAGTCAGACAGTTGCTTCACTTCCCCTTCGGGTGTCCGCCTCCCTCCATAGGTGCTATGCACGTTACAGGTTACACATTGGCTCGGCGCACGATTACATTTTCGCCACGGCTGACTTACTGTATGTGAAACCCCCTGATCTTCGTACTGGGAACAAATTCCTGCGAAAAATGTAGTTTTTATTTAAACCCAATCTCGCTATCTTTCAAACTGTAAATTATACAGGGTGAATATAAAGTCTTTCCCTGATTACAAACATTTATTACTGAAAAACTACGCTAGATAGAGGGACGCGGTTTTCAGCAAATGATACCTCAACTGACAAAATTTTATGTATACACCTCAACATGTGCTCCGTTTGTTGCCTGGAGAACGTTAGATTGAAACCCGGTTTCATGCCATGTTTTCGCCAACATCTCAATTTTCTGACCCCAAATCCGAACATTATGTCTGTTGACTTTTCCGGAGGTGTGAAAGACTGCTTCATCAGAAAAAAAAGAGACTTGCTTAAGACAGTCATTGTGTCGTTGAATTCCTTCCAGAATATCCGCAGAAAATGCAGGACTTCGGAGACGGTCGTCTGGCAACAAAGCAACCGTCTGTACAAAATTTTCCACACTTTCGGAAAAGTCAACAGATACAATGGTCGGAAAAGCGAGATGTTGGCGAGAGAAATTAAAACTTATTGAAAAATTACATTTTTTAGGAAAAAATTAATTAGCCTACTCCAGAATGAGTGCACTTAGATCAGTGATGTCAAAACAAGCGCATTTTTCTGACTTTGACGTCGTGCGCAGGCATTAAGCGCTAGATTTGGGAGAAGGAAGGTATATGAATAAGCAGCCTGTTGGACTAAGAAAACAGTGGTGCACAAACTTCAAACGGAACGCGAAATTTTATGTCATTAATTTATTCGACTTTTTTATGTTTCATATTTTCTATATTGTCTGTAAAGCAAAAGTAACCTACTAACACCAATTTCTTAATATTGCACTTTTGTTTTAAACGTCAATAACATAATAAAGAGTTAAGAAGGAATATTCACATACATTTCATAGTAGTACAACTATACTGTACAAAGTGAATGAAACACATCATTCATAAAGAAAGTGATATCCCAAAGAAAGAGACTGTGTATGACATGATAAGTTGGAATTGATATTGATGGTATCTTTAGTTTTATAAAGTAATCAATAAACTAATCAAAACAATATTACAGTACAAAGCAAAGTTACCTAGGCACTGTATCTGTTTTAAGTGTACCTAACTAATATTACATAACAAAACTCTTATATTATGCTTTTAAGGTGATAAAGCAACTTCCTATCATCAGAATATTAAATTATCTTCTCGAAATCTGCTGAAGCTATAGACTGAATTTTTACAACACATTTCTTTGTTTATGAAAAATAGTGCTTTGTTAATTCAAATTACATTTTAGTAAATATTTGCAAAATTTTTAATACACTATCTTCAGTGTGATAATAAACAAAAGTCAATATTATCAAATTGAATCAATGATCACTGTATGAATTTTGACCATAGCATTTCTCAATATACTATCTTCAGTAATACGTATTTACGATATATTAGATTTGAAAAATTGTTTTATCTGTGCAAAATAAACATACCGGTTTCTGAAAATTTCACTTTAAAAAAGTTGAGAAAATATTCCTTTTGAATAAAAAAGCGATTGTGAAAAATGAGAATTAAAATTTTCATTCTTATAATTATATTTTCAGAAAAATCTAAAAATTGACATGGGTACAGTTTTAATAAGTTCTCTTCCCTTTATCTATTGAATCAGTGCTGGCCATCCCTGTATATAGCTCGACCAAGCGACATACACCACCTCTTTCGTCTGTCTCCTTCCTTCCCGCTGTAAAGCACTCAGGCTCTCCTGAGCTCTAAAGCAAGCGGTTTTACCTATGGGCATCAGTTGACATGACTGACTTAGATCAATGAATTTTGGGGTAGAGTTAGACATATCTGAAAAATTTCTTGTGCAATTATTGCTTTTTATTTTAAAATTTATGACAGCTCGTTCATGCATTGTAATCCAGATTTTTCTTTCTTTTATTTAGAAAAAATTGCAAGTTTCTAGAATTTTCTTGAGTTTGATTAGTAAACAGTTGTGGGGTTTGGAAAAGTTAGATTTCTACCTCAAAAAAAAAAAAAAAAAAAAAAAAAAAAAAGTGAAAATGGTTCGAAATTCAATGAGCACATGCTGCAGAGGATTACTCCTGACATGCTATCGAGAATGTACCACGGGATATGTCGCTTGCACTTTTGCAGGAAGTTAGTTTAATCACAACGTAATCTGTTTATGTTTTTTGTGACAAACTAAGTTTTGAATCTCCCAACGATTATTACATTCATCACTAAATCACTGGCGAGCACACTCATGACCGACTAGACAATACAGCACCAGGAATGGTTCTTTCTACCACAGGATGTATTACACATCCAAAAATGATCGGAATTGGTCAATTTTCATAGTGACCAGGCAGGCTACTTATGAAAGACCCGGCATTACTAAATATAAACAGTTAAAATAGGCATATTATTTACCCATCCAGATTACGAAAGGAGATGGTGAAACTGTCTGACTTCTTCCATTCCAAACATTTCATGCGTCACTTCTGAAAACGGTGCGGCAAATGTTTGGGGTTACCACAGTTTCAACATCTTTCTTAATTTGAGCGAGTAAATATTTCAACTGCTTATATTTCACATTAATGTTTTGTGGTGTGTCGAATTACACATGCTGCGTTGTGAATCAAAGACACAAAGTTCTCTGTGTAATCGGAAACTACGAGCGGCTTGGCACATAGTCGGGTAACCGCATTGCGGTTTCTCTACAATCTATTCGCCCAGTAGGCCTACAAACAAATAGGGAATAAACAGTTCAGTGTTTGACTGCATATGATAATACTGATAACTATTATATTAGAGGAAGTGTTACAAATATGGAATACCATTATCACTATTATTATTATTATTATTATTATTATTTTTCGTTTTGGAACCTACATGTTTTGAATACTGAACGTAAATTATCATCCTGTTTATTGCTGAATGGCCGTGTGAATGATGAAGTCCGTAGGACGTTATAACATATTTCAAAAAAATATTTCCTCATAATCCAACACATTTCCTTCATAAAAATGGAGGTAGTACAAATATGGAACAATATTAGCTAGAACAAGGTTAACAAAATTGCCAAATCAAAATGGCCTCTTCAAAGAAAAGCACACAACAAGCATTCAGCATCTTCATTATAAATGTTTTCCCAGCCGTATAATACTGAATCCTGATGAATCGTCTCTCAAGTCTTTTCTCGAACTTGTTTTATGACTTCTTGCATTGCCTTTTCATTCCACTGTTTTCTAAGTTTGTTGGAAGGTGAGGTTTTCCCTCCTGATACAGGTGCCAACAGTAACGAAACAGAACACCAGAGTATAAAGATGAAATACTAATAATACTAATATTTTATATTTGTGACACACTGATATTGTAAATCATAACCTCAAAACATATCATAATTTAAAAACGAAATCAATATTAAACATACATTGCTATAAACGTAGATTACTTCTCTTTAAGAATATATACCATTAATATTTCTAACATTGAGGAATAACAATGTAGGGTAAAGGTTCGTAATATTGTGATACTAATAATATTATGATAGTTCTTTTTGATAATTTTTTACAATTTTATTGAGTGAGAGGAAGATCGGTGTTTTGCGTCAACGTATTAAGGGAATGTTCATGGACAAGTTTGTGCACAAAATCGATCCTTCTCTCGCTCAGTAAAATTGTAAAAAATTATCAAAAAGTACTATCATAATATTACTAGTATCACAATATTACCAACTTTTACCTTATATTCAAGAAAAGAACTTACCCCAAAAAATGTTCACTTTCCTCAAAAACGTAATAATGATAAAAGTTTCAACAGTTTAACTTCTAATTTTACAAACTAACACATTCCCGCGAAAGAGAGTATCAGTTCGTAGTAATTTGGAAGGCTTCCGTTAGAATACAACACGTCTCAGGTCGTACATCACACTATTTCATATTTGAGGGGGTCAGAAGCAAAGGGGTACAAGTGACATTTCCAAGAACATGAGTTAGGTGCATCCAGGGCAAGCTAAGTATCTAAAATTTTAGTGACAAAAGGATATATATTTTAACCACATCACACATTAAAATTGAAATAAAACAGACACGACAAACCGAAATCTGTAAAACACTTCGACAACCCATTTTAAAAAAAAGTACAGTGCATACTTTCAGTTCTTTGCCTAAAAACCCCCTGGCATTTGGATCCTATTTTATGGGATTTGCAAACACTTTTTCAGAAAATTATATTATTATTATTATTATTATTATAAATTATTATTGTTACTGTTAGAGAAATCCCCAGGCAAACAATTAGGGAAAATACTGAATTTTACTGATTGACCTTTCCAGACAAGTAAAGAGACAGGTTTGGAAGTACGTTTTGAAAAGACAAAGTAAATATGATTATGTCTCATGATGGAAGCAATAGGTTGGCTTGAAATGGAAATATAAAAATTGGAAATTTTCCTTTGAAGAGGTGGAAAATTCCAAATACCTGGGACTTACCTTTCTTCCCACCAAATATAAATGATACTCGGGAGGAAACAATACTAACGGAATAAATATGGGAAATGCCTGATATTATTCGGTTGATAAGCTTTTATTATCCAGTCTGCTGTCAAAAAAATCTGGAAATTAGAATTTATAAAACAGTTATATTACCAGTTGTTCTTTATGGTTGTAAAACTTTAATCTATCGCAAAATATTTCAAGAGGAACTATACAATTTTGTTATTCTAGGTTTAATTTGTTTGTAAAATAAAAAGGTTTTTAGAAAATTATTTGGGGCCAAGAGGGATCTTTTACAGGAGAATGGATTAAATTTAATTTAATACAGAATTGTAATTTTATTGGTACCTGAAATAAATTTAATACTAATTATAATTTCATTTTGAGATGGGTAGGGCATGTAGAATTTAATACTAATTGTAAAATTCTTCAGATGTTAGTTGGGAACCTGGTAGAGGGAAAAGACCTTTGGGGAGACCTTAGACGTTAAATGGGAAATAATATTAAAATGGATTTGAGGGAGGTGGGATATGATGATAGAGACTGGATTAATCTTCCTCAGGATTGGGACCAATGGCGGTCTTATGTGAGGGCGGCAATGAACCTCCGGGTTCCTTAAAAGCCAGTGAGTAAGTATTACTAGGGCTATAAGTAAAAAACAATAAATCTCGATCACAAACGATGAAATATGCATTTAATTATCAGTCAGAAACAAACTGCTTTCTTAGGCAAAGAGTGCACAGAACTAATAGTGGTGGTGGTGATCATGTTGATGACTAAGCCCATCTCTGTTCTTCTCTCGGAACAGTGATTTGAGACTAAAGAATATGGAATCCCTCGGGGACACCAGTCCATGACTTCATTACATGCTTCTCATTCTTTCCTATCTTCTGTTCGTTCTTTTCTTCTTTTGTGTACTTGACGTAACAAAGGAAGGCAGATTGGGAAAACCTGTCACCATTGCGATGGGAGTCATCAATATAGGAGCGTGATTTAAAGCGCCATCTCTCTGAGGTAAGATGAAATAATGCGAACACTGAAATGTGACCCAGCGTGAGGGCAATGTACCTTAAGAACCTCGTCAACATTATCATTTCCTTAACTAGTTCTACGCCGTGATGGAAGAGAGATTGGATATGCCATCTAATGAGAGGTGCTAACTAACTTCCCCCTTTGGATATATTTCTACATTTATCTTTGGAATTGCACGAGATAAAGAGTACGGATACTAATATTATTTCTAGTTTCTTTCTTTATTTTTTTTCTCATCTGCTTTCAGCTCAAGTAGCTCATCAGATCAGTATGGAACGAAGTTGAGACTCCAACATTGCCTAGACGCGGATACAGGTTTAAGGGACACAGGATATGGAATAACATTAGCTGTTTACTTTACTGATGTACCTTCTGGTTCGTATGTAAAATGAAAGACATCACCTGAAGGGATCTCTGCTCATTCGGAGTTTAATGAGTGAGAATTTTGTATTGTTTACTGCATTAATATTTGTTTCGACACAGCATGCCTATTTTCTGTTTAGAAAGTAAAACTTTGTATGTAGTTCAGTTGTGATCTACCAAAGGTACTGTGAAGGTGTATTAAAATGTCGCCAATAGAATCTGCAACTTTGCCTGTGCTTGTAAAAGACTTCGGAGATTACTAATTTTCAGTCAAGGACGAAAATTTATTATGGTGTAAAGTGTGTAAGTTAGACATCAAATAGGCTGACCAGATTTTTTATGGTCTAGCAGAGGACATCGACAATTTCAAGGAAAAACAACAAACGCTTACCCAGTCACTCTCCGTTGAAATGTTGCAGAAAATACAGGGACATCATTTTATTTTTACTTCAATTTTTATTGTACCTGAGTTTTTGAATGTACTTCACTCTCACCCCTTCTACTAATGAAGTTTAACCGTCCTCCAAACAGATCTAAGACCGCGTATACAGTCATAGTCGCCTTACCGTCACAGTACGTTCCAAAAATATGTTCGTGTTTTCCAATGACGAAAGAGCTTTCAATATTGCATCATTTTCGCACAAGTACTGTCGTCCATTTGCCTACGTCGCATTCCGGTTTTCCCCACCAGCTTCTATTCGCCTCTCTGTAAAGGCTAGTGGCTGGGCTGTCTTAGCTCTTTTCTGAGAACATTAATTTCTGTTAGGAATTGGACATCTACGTAATATTATACCCATACAACTGTTTAAAATAACTTAAATTAAATGGCCTCGTTAAGTAATTAACTGTCACGTGATTTCCCTCCTTTCTACGATCCTGCGACATAACCACTTTGACGGACAGTAGATAGCATGTCTGAGTAATTTTATCTTTTCGGATCGGGCAGAAGTGAAGATTGAATTTACAGTACGTAAGGTACTCTTTTATGGAGTAGGTACAGAATTATGTCAACATGAGTTCCTAGTACGAAGGACGAAACTGGTAATTGAAATTACATACATTAGAACTGAAGCCTGTATCGAAATGAGCCGCCACCATTTTGAAAAATGTGTTTAAATATCCATATTATGATTATTTTTCAATGTAACTTCATTCTCCATAGTGTACGCTAATGTGCTATAGACAGTATGATATACACTGCATAATGAATACGTCCGTATGGACAGCTCAGTTCGGAGTAAAAACACTCATTGTTAATACTGTACTGTATTCTGATTAAACAAAAACCTAACGAAAATTATAAAACTCAAAAGCGTGATATTTCCTAGTTTACGTAAATGGATGAACTATTTCTCTTCCCTCCTATACCTAGTAAAGTGATTTGTTTGTAAATTACGCCATCAAACTCCAATCGTGGAAGGGGTAGCAACCGTTGATCTAAAGGTATAGCCAGGTTAATTTCAGAAATGTTAGTAAAAATAAAATGATGTCCCTGTACACGTAACAGTAGATACATGATAGAACTTTGCACACTAAATTTCTAGAGTATCTTAATTTTTTAATTAAATGCATAAACACACGTAACACTTATATACAGATAATTACAGCCACTAAGAATTCAATTTCATTACTGACTTTCACATAATATTGTACACACTGAACTCTAACACACACATTTTACAAGTACTTGTCTAAAGAATGTATCTTTTTAAGGATCTGTTCATTTTTATTTCATTTTAGTAGGTTATTTTACGACGCTTTATCAACAGCTTAGGTTATTATCGTCTGAATGAATGAAGGTGATAATGCTGGTGACATGAGTCCGGGGTCCACCACCGAAAGTTACCCAGCATTTGCTCATATTAGGTTGAGGGAAAACCCCGGAAAAAAAACCTCAACCAGGTAACTTGCCCCGACCGGGAAGGGATCTGTTCATTCCCATAGAACTTCACACTACTACCTGTTCCACTTCACGTTACCTCTCGGAGTGATGTCGTTACCGTCTCTGTTTACATCAGAACTACGGTGACTTGGACAGAAAGCGGAGTTGCGGGGGTAGGAAACATGGTACAGTACGTGTTGCAATGTTATAGACAGTATGTAGGTTCTCGCATACCATGCAACAGTAGAATGGAAGCGATCATAGTATAACAGGATTCCTTGACGCTCGACGTATGAGGAAAAAACTGAGAGAAAAGGAATTAGAGGAGTGGGCTAAGCTACCTCACAAAGGTCTTGGCGTAGAGCTATACAGCGAGTTTACTCCGGCGAATTCCTAGATACGACATCGTGAAGGCCTAACCTCTAGCGAGTGGCGCGAAGCTATTAAAATGACTGCACACGTGACTTCCGTACGTTCCCTTCCGGGCAGGACTCGGGACAACATCCTCTGTCGGCGATGCCACAGAGAGCCAGAAACACTTGCACATGTCCTGGGCTCTTGTCCGCACGGTGAAGTACTACGTAACTCACGACACCATAGAATTCGTTCGATGATCGCCGAACAGTTTAGATCAATAAATTTTCAACTGTTCGAAGAAGTTCACGGACTGGCAGACAATGGCAGTACAAGAAGAATAGACATGATTGCCATCACACCAAATAACAACAATGGCTACATCATCGATCCAACCGTTAGATTTGAAAAACAAAAGAGCCAACCTGAAGATGTAAATAGGGAAAAAAACGACATCTATGTACGTACCGTTCCGTATTTCATGGACAAATACGGTCTACAACAAATTGAAGTAATAGGCCTTATGGTTGGAGCGCGCGGAACTATTCCTGGTTTCTTCTTCCAGACCTGGCAACGTTTCGGCCTACAGAGGAAGGCAATTGATGACATCGTTCTTGCAGCTCTGAGAGGATCAATATTTATACTCCGCAACCATCTCTATGGTCAACAGTGATATTCAACTAATTAATTAGTAGCTACTTATTTATTCAGTCATTTCTTGTCGTTGTGTAAGACGCCCTTCAACTTAAACATATGTATGTTATTTATACTTCCAACTGCCTATTGCTCAATATGCTCTGTCTTTGTGGCAGCCTGTTAGTACAGGGAGCTGTTATCGTTTAGATAAATAAATAAAAAATAATATTAGGTTAATATTATACAGTTAATAATTATAATAGTTCATAAATTATTTAGGTTCGGAGTATATAAGGTACTGTATTATAAATTACAATATTGATTTTGTGTCTAACTTACTGTATTATTGATAATGCTGAAAAATCGCTTCCATCATTTATTCTGCTTCGCTTGCCGTGTCTGTTGAACTCCCTGCTGTATCAGTGGTACTGCCACCTTCAGATCCATTGCATGAGGCCTCACAGTTATTATCATCTCCTTCATCATCGCTTGTACTCAGACCTACATTAATTATAATTTATGCTCGACCATGCCGAAATGTAGTAATTATACATGTCATTAAAGTACACCTACTCATTAAAGGTCAGGTCTTTTAGCCAATGACGACTCAGGTTACAACTGTTCAGCCAATGACAGGTCAGCTTTCTACCGTTATAAAACCGCAAGTATCGATTATTCTCGGATATGCAATCGAAAGAGAATTAGCGAAAAGTCACGGAGGCTGGAAATCCAATACTGTCGCAGAAGGTTATGTTCTGTTACTATAATAATTAGCGTTAATTGTAAATAACATTCAAATAAATTCAATTTGTCATCTCGTTTTTCAATGTCTAATTTTATTTCAATGTTATCTCTGTAGGTTCTTATGGCCTAGCAAAGGTCAATGTGGGCATCTGTTCCTCGGAAAAAAAATCAATACTTTCGCGTCTGCGCACATCTCACAACATACGGGACATTGCTCCAGGTCAGATACAATAAAATTAATAATATCAAGTTAGAAATATGGTCGAGGATAAAAAGTCGTATGAAACTCGCCTATAATGGTAATTAAGAAGCTCGTATGAAAATTATGAAACTCGCTTGCGCTCGTTTCATAAATATCCATACTCGCTTCTTAAATACCTTCATTATAGGCTCGTTGCATAATGTACTATTACTCAATTTCTTGTTCCATTAAAGCATCACGTCGCCAATAATCCTACTCAATCGTTTTGACTTTATCGCACGCCTTTTGCCAGTCCCCAACATCGATATTGTGAATGCACTCGGTAGTTAATTGTTTAAGTTTCGTTAGGGAACACGGTTTTACATTTTTTGTTCTGCTATTTTGTGTTACATCACATTCCATTTTTATTCAATACACAGCATATTAAAAGGTATTACAACTAAATGAATCACTAATGCAGTATTAAAATGCTTCAATGGAGTATAAATACGTACCGTTCAATTCAATGATAATACAACTAAATAATTCACTAATGCAGTATTAAAATGCTTCAACGGATTGTAGACACGTCCCTCACGCTAGAGTTGGGTCGATTCGTGAACGAATCGTTCATTCGAACGACTAATAATAAAGAATCGTAAGAATCGATTCGTGGTATCAACGAATCGTCGTTCAAAAGAATCGTAACGAATCGTCGTTCAAAAGAATAGTAAGGAATCGGCATGGTATCGTAACCCACGATTCTATTAGTTGTTTGATGTAACCTGTCAACGGACATTTCCGAACCGTGTCGAATGCTCCCGAGCGAGAGTGAAATCAAAATATGTACTGCATTTGTTAAGTATGGAAAATAATGAACACAAACCTGAAATGTGCATAGTTAAATAGAGATGTAATGCAAAAAATGTACTTCGTAATAAGGTTCAGTTCATAAATTATAATTTAGAAACATTATCTTGGGTAATTTTGTAGATTAATAGAGGTCATGCAGAATGGTTCCAGCCAATGAGAAAGAGGCAATCCAATGTCTCGCCTCTTATGCCATCTATGCGAGAGATGTAGAACGTTTTTGTTCTACGCGTGGTTTGCAATGGAAAGTGTCCTGTAAGTCGTTCGTTGACGAATCGTTGGAATCGCAGAGTAGGAAGAATCGTGAACTCGTTGACGATTCAAAAGAATAGTTGGAATCGCAGACTGAGAAGAATCGTGAACGAATCGTTAGAATCGATTCGTAATGTATGATTGAATCGTTGGAATCGACTTCTGAAAAAGAATCGTGTTGCCCAACTCTACCTCACACTGCTCCAGTCTAGACTGATAGACTAATATTCTCTCGCGACTGTACAGTGTATGACGTAACGGATGGTTCACGAAGAAGCCGCGGTTACGTGAGCGGAAACGGGTTGTAAGTTCTTCACATGAGAAATGAAAGTTTGTTTTCACTTGTAAGCCTAACAAAGCTTTAACTGTTTCAAGTTTCATTCTTGACTTTTCATCAGTCCAGATTGAGTTCATTGTGGAGAAAAGCCTTTCAGCTGATGAATTACTGGCTGGAAGACACATGATTAATGACACTATTTTGAGAATACTTTCAAACGGAATTATTATTATTATTATTTTTTTTTTTTTGAGATGTTGAAAAACATCATACCACTGTCATCTGTTGGATTGTCACAAAATTTCTCATTTTTTGAACTACTAGTACTTACAAATGGACGTTGCGGCAGTTCTAAGACTTTCCGTGCAACGCGAATGCTAAGATGACCAAACACAAAAATGCTATGTTCTTCTCAAAGAGTACAGAATTTCTCATACTGTGCTCGCTGGTGTCTGATACTGAGAAGAATTCAGAAATGTGCATGAACCGCAGCGGTTCCATCACGATCCTTAAATATTTATGTGTAAAATGTTATTGAAACAAAATCAAAGCTTCTGGGGACAAAAGCGAAACCATTTGCTCCCCGGGGACATCAACTCAAAACCGGGGACTGTCACTGGAAATCGGGGACGTCTGGTCAGCCTAACATAAAAGTTAATAAGCGTCATGATTTACAAACACATTGTGACTCTAAAAGACACATTCGAATATCTGGAATTGTTTAGCGATTCGATTTCGGATCAGTTTATTATGACTTCTGTCTGTGCGAATATTCCGTTCCATATACTTGAAAATCCACATTTAAAATATTATATTATTATTTAAAAGTATAGTCTTCGTCTATAAAATTGCCGACTCCCAAGAACCATGCATACGCAATACTTTCCTCGTGTTATGAAATAACTCTAAATTCTATACGATCAGCTGTTAGTAACGATAAACAACTTAAGGGTGTTCTTGAAAAAATCATGCATATCCGAAACTCTGTGAAGTGCAATATGACCTAAATAGTGAACAGACACCCAGGGTGCGATTTCCTCCTCTGTTACAAAGTTATCCCCCTATCATAAATTCATATTAACATCCCTGCCAGGGATAAGTTCTATCCCTCTCATAAAATATAATTGTTTTAATACGAGTATACTTTATAAAGTACAGTATAAAGTAAGCAAAGAAAATAATACTGATGTATCATCATCACTGGCAAGATGACAACAATCAATAACTTAGGAATTACACTCTTATCTTAAGCCTGGTCATGGATATAATTATTATTATTATTATTATTATTATTATTATTATTATTATTATTATTACTTACTCGCTTTTAAGGAAACCGGAGGTTCATTGCCGCCCTCACATAAGCCCGCCATTGGTCCCTATCCTGAGCAAGATTAATCCAGTCTCTACCATCATATCCCACCTCCCTCAAATCCATTTTAATATTATCTTCCCACCTACGTCTCGGCCCCCCCCAAAGGTCTTTTTCCTGCCGGCCTCCCAACTAACACTCTATATGCATTTATGGATTCGCCCATACGTGCTACATGCCCTGCCCATCTCAAACGTCTGGATTTTTTTTATTGGGTTATTTTACGACGCTGTATCAACATCTAGGTTGTTTAGCGTCTGAATGATATGAAGATGATAATGCCGGTGAAATGAGTCCGGGGTCCAGCACCGAAAGTTACCCAGCATTTGCTCGTACGTCTGGATTTAATGTTCCTAATTATGTCAGGTGAAGAATACAAAGCATGCAGTTCTGCGTTGTGTAACTTTCTCCATTCTCCTGTAACTTCATCCCTCTTTGTTCCAAATATTTTCCTAAGAACCTTATTCTCAAACACCCTTAATCTCTGTTCCTGTCTCAAAGTGAGAGTCCAAGTTTCAGAGCCATACAGAACAACCGGCAATCTATTTTATAAATCCTAACTTTCAGATTGTTTGACAGAAGACTAGATGACAAAAGCTTCTCAACTGAATAATAACACGCATTTCCCATATTTATTCTGCGTTTAATTTCCTCCCGAGTGTCATTTATAATTGTTACTGTTGCTCCAAGATATTTTAATTTTTTCCACCTCTTCGAAGGATAAATCTCCAATTTTTATAGTTCCATTTCGTACAATATTCTTATCACGAGACATAATCATGTACTTTGTCTTTTCGGGATTTACTTCAAACCCTATCGTTTTACTTGCTTCATGTAGAATTTCCGAGTTTTCCCTAATTGTTTGTGGATTTTCTCCTAACATATTCACATCATCCGCATAGACAAGAAGCTGATGTAACTCGTTCAATTCCAAACCCTCTGTGTTATCCTGAACGTTCTTAATGGCATATTCTAGAGCGAAATTAAAAACTAAAGGTGATAGTGTATCTCCCTGCTTTAGCTCGCAGTGAATTGGAAAATCATGAGATAGAAACTGGCTTATACGGACTCTGTGAAGTTTTGACACAATTTATTTAATCGAACTAAAATCATATTCAATAAGAATATTATATAAAATAACCGAGTCATACGCCTTTTTGTAATCTATGAATAACTGATTATTATTATTATTATTATTATTATTATTATTATTAAGATGCAAGGTTAGCAACTCAGTGCCACAAATCGTTGAGTTTCATAGTAATTTTAAGACTATTCTTCATTTCCCCCAATGAGAAATTAATCAGACACCAGACTATAATAAAGAAGAACTTTCTTGCACCAATAACATCGTGTGATGTCGAAGGAACATTTTCTTGTTTGAGTGATGATCGAAATAGGTTTATATTTTACAATTTATGAATGTACACTGTAAGTTTTTCCGAAACGTTGGAAAAATGAAATTTCAATACATAGTTGAACAAACATAAATATTCTTCATAATGTAAAAAAATACTGAAATTAATAATAAACTTCAATACCGTAGTTTCCCCCTAACGAGTCATTTTCCACATTTTTTTGTATATTCA
This sequence comes from Periplaneta americana, assembly GCA_025594305.2. NCBI lineage: Eukaryota > Metazoa > Arthropoda > Insecta > Blattodea > Blattidae > Periplaneta > Periplaneta americana. The sequence continues at coordinate 21,981,379 of JAJSOF020000005.1, forward strand.
GTACTATTCATCCAGAATGAAATTTTTATTATTGTAGTGTATATTAAATAAATATTGATTATGTGTTTGAAATTATTATTATTAAAAAATAATAAGTATTTATTATTAGTTTATTCTGAGTTGCAAATGGTCCACTCATATATTCATGTTTTAAAGCATGGAGCTGTAATTATTCATAAATCAGTACATTGAGTTCAGGGTAGAAACATAATCTAGCACAGAAATATTACAAATAAATTAAAAGTACAAATCGTTGAAAGTCATTTTCCTACAATAATTAACAACTACAGTATCGTATTAAAGAACAAAATGTATAAAAATAAACTAACACGTTCTTAGTAAAATATAGCACATAAATTTGATAATGTTTATTTATACTCAGACTACATTCAGTAGACTATTCTCCATCTGAAATTGAAAATAGATCTCTCCCGTTTGAGGTCTTCAATTTGTTTTATTATGTTTTCCTTTCAATAAAATGAGAAATCTTAATTGAAACAACAGCTCCATTGTTCCCTCCAAAACAGATTCCTCCTCATAAGTAAGACTATAACTATGTGCCTTTAGCATTAATTTAAAGATCTTTTCCACATTGACTCACTGTCTGTTATGAAGAGAACACCGGAAACATCATAATCTGTATCCAATTCAATTTCATCGCTCTCATAGTCACTTACAGGGACGGTTGATACCCTGAAGTTTTCGTTTTACCGGACCAAGAACAGCCTGTTTCTTTGTTTTTCTATAATGTTAAATGGTGTTTTAGAATATATGAATACCGTATTCGCAGAAGTAAATAATCACATTGATCACATTTTATTGAAACAAATATTTCAAAATGAAATTAAGGTCCACGAAAAGACAGAGTTGAGGACTGACTTCTAGCCTTGAGGTTAAACATTTTTCATGCAGAGTTCTCTGCCAGTGTAAAACATGAAAGTAAACATTACATAGCCAGGTTTAATTGTACAAAAATCAATATTTATTTACCAATTCTACAGAGGAGAGCTTAATACAACAGAAAATCATAAACTGAATGAACATTCAATAGAATGATGCACACTGACCTTGTTAAGCATCCATATCATTGCCACGTGTAATGGTAGAAAGAAGCATCTATGTGGAACATAATTCTATCACAGTGGCGCCTTAAATGGCAAACACCGAACTCTTGGGGGACTAAGTAGTACATAATGCGTTTTGGACCATAGTTGGGTGCCTGGACCATAGTTATGGGAAATTACGGTACATGTTTTATTAATTCGTTTTTCTGGGAAATGTTAATCCCAATTAATACGAACCAAGAACCGTTCGCAGAAGGGACATGGTAGCAATGTTGATGACGTAGGTGTTGAGTTTAGTTCACTGCCTAACAATTAACATTTGAGTGTAAATCACATCAACCAGTTCGTTGCCGTACCACGATAATTGGATGCCATGCATTTCTGATACCGGGGCAACTTGTTGCTTACGCTGATACCAGTGCAAATTAGAAGCTCATGGAAGACCACTTAGTTTAACAGAATGATAAAACGCAATGGTTTACAAGCCGTTCGTTATTTTCTCATTCATGGAAAATTGCAACTCGTTATCCCGAAGGCAAATTACATAGCATGTAATATCATCTTCATCCTATTTACTTCGTCATAAAACAGTGTTTTATTTATTGCTTTAACGTGATACGAACATTTCAGGAAAGAAAAATTGTATACTTTAAAGTAGAAAGGTGCAAAGTGCCAAAATCATAGAAAACGAAATTATTTTGCAGAAAAGTGCAATGTGCCTAGGAGGATGATGTATTAAAGAGGCTACATCCACTTGTGTTTCTTAAGCGAGATATTTAGATGTTACGTTGCCAGCACCGTGCAGTTTCAGATGGTAAGCGCCCTATTGAGCTGCATCATAGAATGCAATGGATCTTCAACAGGTCATGTTTGTGCCCGAACTTACACACAGCGAAATGTTTTACAGATGTCAGCTTTCACGTTATAACTTTGGAGTTTGTGCATGTGATACAATGCAGTCTTACATGTGTATGTGGGATGAAAGCATCGCGAGTAGAGGTGCCAATGAGATTGCCTCGTGTGTACTAAAACTGGTCAATATGGACATAACAAACAAGAAGAATCTGATAACTGTGCAGCTGAAAACAAAAATTGTGTAATGGTTTTCATGTGTCTCTTTTTAGTTGCCATTGGTTTATTTGAGCACATAGAACAACGTTTCCTTCTCAGGGGCCACAGTTTCTTGCAATGCGATTCTGATTTCGCTTTGATTGAAAAACGACAGAAAGTGACAAAAGCCTTCATTCCTAGTGACCTGTTTAAAATCGTACAAGACTCTAAAGTTGTAAAACCATTTCAAACCGTTTCAATGCTAGAGTCATATTTCCTTAATATGCAAGATGTTGCTGATCAACTAATTTCCATCAAGAACTTGAATATTTCTAAGGCATGTTGCATTCAGTATGATGTTAGTAAAGCAGGTAGTGTTTCTGTGAAACAGTCCCATGATAATGAAGCAGTACATTCCATTAAAGTGCTTAAAAAACATGAAAGATGTGCAGTCAGCATTGTTTCAAGTTAAAGCATAAAATAGGCAAATTACTGAAGAAAAGAAGGAGGATCTACTATCAATGACTTCCTATCTTCCAAATGAGCATCATAGGCAGTTGTATAGGCAGATATGAGTAAAAATTGCTCCAGAATAGGAAAAAATAGGCATTGGACTTTGCACTATTCTACTGCAACTGTACCCATTACTTAACCCTTTTCACAATCTGTGTTATGTAATTAAATATGGAGAAATAATATTTTTACATACCACTATTATTGAGTAAACATTGTACTATTGCTGTTTTCTATCAGTAAAAAAACATGACACACATATGTGTACAATTATTCTTATAGCTACATTTTTTTTATCTTATCTCAAATGTTTCATTTTGGCACTTTGCACCCTTCTACTTTAAAGTATCCAATTCTGAAAAATCGATTTTGAGAATTTCATTGTGTTCATTGTAATTTGTTAATGTAATCTACGTCGAGTGTGATGCACTGTAGGTAAGATTAATGAGTAAATACAGTTTCAACGATGCGTTCAAACCAAGATTGTAGGCTCGAATACCGCTTAGGTATGATGATGGTCATCATAATCGACAACAAGTATTAGATTTTTCGGCCTGTTGTTTCTCAAAAACGTTCGCGCCATCTTTTCAGGTGTCGACACAAATATCTCTTTTTTGTATGACTGTAGACTAATAATAAATAAAATAAATGGGAATTTTTGTTGAACTAATAGAGCGAGCGATTTGAAGATTTTTTTCGGCCGAAAAGTGTTTCCATATTAAACAATCTCTGATACGTGACTATCCATAATCTCATACAGCAGAAGCTATAACATAACCCAAATAATATAAAAAAGAGAAATGATAGAAAAGTTTCAATTATTATGGATGATGAAATAAACATGAATCATTTTAAAAGGTACAACTATTGAAAGTACAATTTTAGCAAACAAAGAAACAAATTCTCGGGAGCTGATAAAAACAAACAAATGCTAGGGAAGTAATAAAAAAACAAATGTTAGGGAGGTGACAAAAATTTAAGGGACTTTCGAGCAGTTAGTGGACGCAAGCCATTAAGATGAACTGTAATACAATACCTGTACGTACTCTCCCTGGTAGAACTCTTGACTCAACCCGTTGCAGAAGATGCGACGAGCAAGAAACGCTTCCTCACGTCTTGGGTTTCTGCCATCATGGAGAATTGCTCCGAATCAACAGACATAATACGGTTCATTCTCTCATCGCAGCTTCAATCCGTCAGAATGCTTCCTATGAGGTTTATGAGGAGGTTGGTTGCGCCTCTTCTGATGGCTCTACTAGACGTGCTGATATCATCATAATTGATCGGCAGAAGGATAAGGGTGTCATTCTTGATCCCACAATCCGTTTCGAGATGCATGAGCAACAGCCACAAGAGGTGTGTCGTGAAAAACAAGTCTTATATGAGCCTTGTTGTCAGCATCTTGGAGCACAATACCACATCACACATTGGACAGTTTTTGGGCTCATGTTCGGTGCCCGTGGCACGATCCCACGTGAAACTTTAAATCAACTTAAACAATTTAAAATTTCTGATGCAACGATTGATGCCATAGGATCTCATGTGTCAAAATCATCCTTAGCTATAATTGGTAATCATTTGTACCCAACAAACTTTTATTGCAAATTATTTCCTATGTTTTCGTATCATTCATCTTAATGTTTTTTTTTTCCCCTTCAAATTGTCACACAATTGTTTTTAATGATTATTCTTCATGAATTGATTAGTAGGCCGATCTATTCGAACCCTTATTTAGGGCGGATTTTTTTGTTAAATGTTTTTTTTTTCAGCCATGATAGGTTGAAACACGTAGTTCCCTATCGTTTTATTGGTCAAAAATAGTATGACGTAGTAAAAGTGTAATATTCAAAATAAATCCATGTAACGATAAAAATATATAAAGATTTCACGTTGTTGTCATCCGTTCAGATTTTACGTCTTTCTTAAATACTGTAGGCCCCATTTAACGTCTCTGTTAAATTGTAGAAATGAGAAGTTTATATTGTAATAATGATACAGAAAACACCATAGATTTAAGATGTAACTTTCCCTACATTCACTGTTATAAATAAAAATTACTTCTGCCGGGAATCAAACTCCAGCCCAATATGATAAAACATTAGGGGTGCTATTCATAGACATTTCGCTAGCCCGCGCTACGAGCGCGCTAACACTGGTTTATGAATACGAAAAACGTTAGTTCGCTGATCATCCACCGGAAGACAGCGCTAAGAATGTCTATGAATACGGCCCTAGTTGACTAGGCTACGACTAATATATACATTCTGTTCTAAAATCGTTAAAAAGTTCAGTACTGTACGAAAATCTAGATCTATTACTCCTTCGCCAAAGACATTAACTGTTATACAGGCGTGGCCAAAAGTTTAGAGCACCCCCTTGAAGAAGGCAATTTTACTCAGTATATCATGTCACAACCTTAAATAATTATATGACTTTAGTATAGCTGAAAAGAATAGTCTTTTTTTATGTATGTTATGTGCAAATCAAAAGTTATATGTCATGGAATGGGCAGAATTGTATATTTTTATTTTTTCTATAAAACACAAATCCAATACTATAAAAATTTCTGTAAATTGTAATTTGCGCTTCTAATAATTAATATTAATTTCCAATATTCCTAAAATGTAAAGAGACAATTTAAAAAAGAAATTTGAATTAGTTGTCGCCATTTTTTCAAACAACACACAAATTAACACAATTTTCCAATTAAAAAATAAAGTTAAACGCCATATTTTGATTTAATAACACAAATATTTCTCTCCGAAATCCACTTAGAACTTTGTAGGACCACCTTTTGCATTGTAACAGCATGTATTCTCTTTGGAATTGAGTTTATTAGATTCTATATATAACCCTTTCTCAGGGTTGTCCAACATGCTGCTAACAGCAATTTCAATTCTTGAAGATTTCTTACGTTCGTTTTATTTGCTTCCCTAGAACCGCCCAGATATTCTCAATGGGATTCAAATCTGGACTTCTAGCAGGCCAAGACGGTAGGAGTATACCATTCTCGGTGAACCATGCCTTGGTTTTTCGAGAAGTGTGACAGGGGCATTATCTTGCTGATATAACCAAATCTTTCTTGAATAAGAACTTATTCTGACGAACACAACTAATCAACTGAAGCTCTCAAATATTTTACAAGTATCTTTCATCTATCTATATTTACAATACACACAAGCAGCTTGAAGAAACATGTAAATAAAACATCTTCCACCCAAACTACAGTCATCCAACCCTAATAAAAGGGACCACTCCTAATAATAACAATTTATGACAGGCAATAAATCACAGTTGTCACTCTGTGACTTGAAGAAAACATAAGAAACCTCCTATTTTTCTTGATATTACAATTGATCCACCCTTAAACTGTTTCGTAACCACATTTTCGTTACTTTTGAAATTAATTTATATTATTGAGAAATTCGTTTTATCTGAAAAAATGTAAAAAATTAAAAAACAGAAAAATGTTTTTTAAAACAATCATTTTTGAAAATAAAAAATTAAAGCTTCATACATTTTCAGCTGGAACCAGTATATTTTCAGTACTAATAAATATTCAGGAAATGATTTCCATATAAATATTATATTTAAAAAAGTATCAATTTTTGAAGGGGTGCTCTAAACTTTTGGCCGCGACTGTAGATCTTCTAGATATGGCTGATTCTTTATCGCACAGCTGCTGCAACATGATAATGTACTCTGCCTGACCGATTCGTAAATAAATTAGGCGTATCAATATTGCTGCTGATACATCTTTATATGATAAGCGTGCTCATGAATGTTCCTAACAAGGCAATTCAACATTATTATAAAAATAATTTCATGTGTCAAGAACAGCTTTATAATTCACGATTAAAGCCATATTAATCTTATACTGAGCTGGAAGCAGACTTCGGTAATACATAAATAAGGCTTAAGTGCTGACAATGGCTCCTATAACATATGGCACGCCAGGCAAGCAATATTTCTGACAGGGTTATGAGAAATGTTTTAATAGCCTGTAAGAGGAAAAAATCCAGATCAGATATTTCATACCCACATTGTTAGCCGAACAATAATTACAGTGTCGCCTTTCCACACAGTAGAACCGGATTAAAATCCTAATAAAATAAAGGGGAATTTTTGTTGAACTAATAGAGCGAGCGATTTGAAAGTCTCTCGGATGTTTAGCTTTTTAAAGAAATGTATTCGGTGTATGCAATAATAGTCTAAAGAGACATAGGCGTTCTCTAATTTAATCTTCATCGAAACCATCAACGAAGGAATGAAGTTATTGAGTTACCTAATGTTATTTCCACACTTTTAAGAAAGTTTACCAAGAACAAACGATTGGTAAAAAAACGTGCTTGCGATTCTACTCGCATTTTAGAAATACATTTTATGCAACAATTCGTTGGTAAAAGAAATTAAACTAATAGCAATCGCTAGTGTTTGTTAGGCTGTGGTGACAAATTTACTAATAAAGATTTATGCAACGGAAATGTAGTAAAATAGTAATTCTAGCTTTACGCAGCAGGCCCCAGATGGTTGGAAAAATTTGATTGTTTATCATCTCCAGAAACGGAATACAGAAAAATGTTTGAACACCAAATACATGATGTTCATTCGACCATAGCTCCATGCTGACTGCAATGATTTGAGCTGCACTATCTAATGCAGATGTCTCAATAGGGCCTTCTCGGAGCACTTCCTCCTCTTTCTCTTTTTTAATGTAAGAGTGGAACAAGATGCGGAACCAGTTCGTGTATCTTCGGATGACGTCATTGACTGCGACGTTTGAATAGACATCTGCAACCGCTACGATGTAACGGTCAGTCATTGTGTTCATCTCCGAGGAAAGAATATCCTTATTACCGCAAATGTATGAAGAAATAAAAGTTTCCATATGGAAAGTGAAATTGTGGGAGTCGCAAGTTTCAGTGGGTAACTCTTACCACTTCTTTAATCTAAAATTGTTACCTAATTTGAATCAAGACCAGTGTAACAAATAGGTATAGTGAAGTATTGAAGGATTTCAGAAAAGAATATTTGAGACCAGATTTAAGATTTGAATAGTTCTAATTAAAAATAATTGTTTGTGAATTTCTAAGATGTTTTGATTATTTTTAATTATTGAAAACATTACGAAACATATTCTTTAACTATTATTGTAATTAATATATTAATATTGGAGTATCATAAGAATACGTACTTTAACAACCAACAAGTTTAATTGTAATTTAATGATTATCATTTAATTGAATTTAATTTTTTTAAATAAGTATAAACTTAAAAAAAGAGCAATACCAAAAACCATTTACTAGAAATGAAGTATTGTTGCTGTTTAGTCAACTCTCCGAAGATAGGTCTGAACCTCACGAGTAATACCAACAAGGCACCACTTATGAGGCAACTAGACCAGGAGATAATGGGGTAGGGTGGCCAGTTCCTTGTGCTTAAATAATTACGTCACGTGTATGGTTGTTCATGCTTCAGATATCTTCTTTTTACTCATCGATATATAATTAGAAAATAAATGTATTATTATTATTATCATTATCATTATTATTATTATTACTGCAAAGTATTTAAGAAATTTTATTCCTTCCCAAAACACAGTCTATTGTGACAGTACAACTCAAAAGTGCAGCTTTATGGCATTTCTCCCGCGACAGTTACAACTTAGCTCGCTCACGCTTGTAACATAATCAACGATCGGCTATCTTCGAGTATTGAGCTTATCTCTTCAGCTGACTACGCTGTCTACACTTGCTGTCTGTAACAACTTTTATGCGTTGGCCTTGAGAAGCCTGATTTAATGGAACACACACTAGCGCTCTAGGACAGAGTAATCGAGAATGGCGCGAGGTTTAAAATGGGTCATTGTTTCTGCCGCAGTGAAATTGCGCAAGCGTGACGAAGCAGTAAAGTTATGTAAATTCCATACTATTTTGACGTGGAATAAATCGCAACTAATTCTAAAAACTATATGTGAAATGCAGAGACATGTGAATCATCCACTGCATTTAATTCAGACATGTGTTCACCCGAAGAGTTCTGATGACAAGTCCTGTGATTGACACGGTATAAATCATTTCAGCTATGACAGTGCACGCTCCAGCCGACGGCGAACACTGCACGACATGCGGGTTTTATTCTGCAGCAGAAAATAAGTCAATGTTTGTCCATTTATATCTGGCGGCAAAAATTACAAGTCACGACCTTTTGGTAAAAATAAAAGTAATTCCTGTCGAATCTGCTGGTAGACTCACTATGCAAAAAAAAATCCAGAAAACCAGTCTCATTTTTGTACTGTAACTGCAGCTACTGTGTTACACATTTTAAATATATTTCTTTCAATTTACATTTCAGTACTCATTTCTTTACAGATTTAGTCCATAATGGAGGCCTTGTTTCTCGATACACAATTCACAACGTGTAGAAACTGATTTACAGATGACAGAACATAACTCATCTAAATTCCACCCCAAATAGTGATATTGAAGTGTTTAATTCTTTTAAGATAAATTTCATGTAGATTTTCACTGACCCATTAAACACAATTGTGCCGGTTCACTTTGTCGTTTAGTTTAAATGTAGCTTCATCAATCTACAGAATTTTTTTTCCAAAAGTCAGGATCGGCTTCATGTCGAATGCAAGAAACTAGCAATTATTACGTACAGACGCAACCAAACACAATAAACACAAAACAATAACAAGACATGACGTCGGAAAAACAGTTTACGAACGAATATGGTTCTCGACCTACCACTTGTTACACACACTTGTTATTCAAGTTATGACATCTGTAGGTGTACAAGTATGAAACCTAAGAACGAATACTGGGGAAAGCGACTTTTGATCCATTGAGTTATTCCACACATTTCCAAACGTGAAAAGCAAATATCTTATACAAATAACACATAACCTACAAAGTTTATTTTTCACATAACTTGGAAAGATACTATACTATTAATATTATAATCAAAATCTATCATCAGATTTTATTTCATTTCATAAGTTTTAAAAAACACTCACGTTAACGTCTAATGTTATTGTTTATGTTTATGTAAGTCACTGCGAATGGATCAATTAAGTAAGCTGACGGCATGCTTTTGTCTTCGCGTTGCGTTTATGTTTACTTTTAATTTGAATGGACTCTAAGCCGGGATTCTGGAAGGGACAGTCGACGTTCTGACCATGCAAAAACGTTGTACCTAACTAAAATATTTTAGCCGATTCGTAAATCAGTCGAATTTCCAATCCGGGCACATTCTGTGAGATTTGTGATGACTTTATTCGTAATTTCCATTTCTTATATTTCTACATATGCCTATTAGCCATATCATCTGCGAGTAGGTGGGAAGCAGAACTAAATGGACTTTTACGGAATAATAATAATAATAATAATAATAATAATAATAATAATAATAATGACATACAGACAGACAGATAGGGCGGGCGGGCGGGCGGGCAGATAGATAGATAGATAGATAGATAGATAGATAGATAGATAGATAGATAGATAGATAGATAGATAGATAGATAGATAGATAGATATAGATAGATATAGATAGATAGATAGATAGATAGATAGATAGATAGATAGATAGATAGATAGATAGATAGATAGACAGACACGGACAGACACACACACACACAAATACGCCTAATATGTGATAAGTGGTAACAAACGATGAATGATGTGGTAATTTCCAATTTCAGACGAGCAAAATGTCTATTTGTCAGCAGAGAGATTACAATAATAACTTCGAATTCCTGTAAACCGCAGAGACAGTTGGATTCTGTTTCAGATCTAGGGCTCACGAGGACCTAGCGGGTAAGGTCTGCAGCGTCTTAGTTGACAAATGTAGTCGATCCAGTTTCAACGACTGTAGGAATGTGCCATTACTCACCGTTTCCTCTACATACGCGATATTGAGAAAGCGCATCTCCCCCGAAGTCACGTGACACAAGCCAGAGTTTGCTGAAGCCTTCCGAAAGAATCTCAGCTTTAACATGAAAGAGGAACAATAGCTTTTCTTAGCTCATGATTCATTCAGATGCAATTTTAAAATATTACGCGAGATTTTAACATATCTTTACATTCATTATATGCGAGATGTTCTGATGGAGTAAAATATCTACTTCGATATTGTCACTGAAATACTGTATATAGTTTCAGCTTTCAGCATTACTGATATACTGATATACCTTTGTGGAATAAAGCCCGTTCACACGAAACGAGAGTGTCTCGAAATGGGTATTTTGAGTTCTGTAATTCCAAAACGTGTCTTATCCCGAAAAATTGAAAATTCAGATAAGTACACAGGCCTACACAAACAGCGCTCGCCGAAACTGAGAAGAAGATACGTCAGAATGACATAGACTTGATATAGGTAGAGGATAGGGAAACGACCACTCAGCTATCTAGTGGAGTGCAGTGTGTAGGCTTATTCTCAGTAACTGTTTCACGTTGCTTACCTACTGCTACAGTACAGTATGGAGGAATCTAAAAGACGGAACATAACATTTAACGATTTACAGCTCGAACTTATTGATCTTCAATGTGACCTAAGAGCTAAAGATCGTTACTAGCTTGGTTGAGTTTTACAAGACTAAACATTAGCAATAATATCCACGACTACACAGGCTGGCTGTGAAAATGATTGCTATGTTTGGCTCAACATTTATATTTGTGAGCAACTGTTTCTATAATCAACTTTAATAAACGCAGACATCGAACAACTGTAACTGATGTTTCATAACGATCAGTAGGCTACTGTTCCTTTCAGCTGCCAACAGCATAAAACCTCGTTTTGATGTACTGATAAATAAAAATATAACAAAATGATATTCTACATTTAAGTAGCTATAGAATTTCTATTGTTTCTGTAAAATAAATATTTCTTTATTAATTAATAATAATAGTCCAAGATAGTTTTGCAAAGAGTGAACGGGAATTCCTTTCATAAACACTCGTACTAGAACTTCGCTTTTGTGTTATATTTTGTACGAGATCACCCCTTCTTCCAGTTTATCCTTACACAGAGCGCAGCTAATATCTACATTCCGCTCATGAGCTGTGAGCCGGCTCGGAGAGCGCAAACCTTGTGCAGACCTGCTCTATGATCAACACACAATATAGACTGTCACAAAATGATGTTCAAAAAGAAATTCTTCTTTCACTTGATTTAATAGGAGAAATATTATTGATGATCCAAAATGTGTCTTAGCCTTCAAAAGTGTGTTCCATAACTTGCCTAGTCCATAGAAGTGTTGTCAAAAAGTTTTTTATTTTATTAGGTTATTTTACGACGCTGTATCAACATCTGAGGTTATTTAGCGTCTGGATGATATGAAGGTGATAATGCCGGTGAAATGAGTCCGGGGTCCAACACCGAAAGTTACCCAGCATTTGCTCGTATTGGGTTGAGGGAAAACCCCGGAAAAAACCTCAACCAGGTAACTTGCCCCGACCGGGAATCGAACCCGGGCCACCTGGTTTCACGGCCAGAAGCGCTGACCGTTACTCCACAGGTGTGGACTTGTCAAAAAGGGGCACAACTTTTCTGATATTGAGCCTCAACTTATTCACGAAAGGGAACATCATTTAAGAAGCAAAGTTAAATATTAAATGATGTTAACAAAACATTTCGGAGTTTGATGGAAAAATCATGCCGAGTTATCTTTCTACATGAATATTTTACGTTGAGATTTTCAGTGATGCACGTGTGGCCATTCTCTCAAAGAAAGGCATTTTCTTTCCTTATCCTACCATTGTCAATTGCAGATATTGAGAGGCTATTTAGCCAGATGAATCTCGTGAAAGATAAACACAGGATCAGGATGGAAAATCCCATGGTAAATGCAATTTTAACCTTTCGAGCAGGACTGAGGAGTCTTCAAAATAACTGTTGTTGCACTTGTGTATTGCCCCAAGATGTATAAACTTAAGAAAATAGGTAACTAATAATAATAATAATAATAATAATAATAATAATAATAATAATAATAATAATAAGGTAAATGTTACTTATGTCCCGGCCACTACAGCAACTTGATAAAATACCTTCAAAATTCCTTCGATTTAAAGTATTGAGTAGTATATAATTGTGATCACTGGGAGAGCTGTGGGCCCACCGAAACCGTCTTAAATACGTACCTTGCTTATATACGAAAATCATCGTACGTGAATGAAGAATACCGCTATATTTCTTTAATATAACAGTGGGTTTCAGTGCTGCCAACATAGTAATAATATACACACCTAATCAAACCTTACCTAATCTTTCTCGTAATACTACACACTTAATCAAACCTAACCTAACCTGTCACATAATACACACCTAATCAAACCTAACCTAACCTGTCACATAATACACACCTAATAAAACCTAACCTAACCTGTCACATAATACTACACACCTAATCAAACCTAACCTAACCTGTCACATAATACACACCTAGTCAAACCTAACCTAACCTGTCACATAATACTACAAACCTAATCAAACCTAACCTAACCTGTCACATAATACACACCTAATCAAACCTAACCTAACCTGTCACATAATACTACACACCTAATCAAACCTAACCTAACCTGTCACATAATACTACACACCTAATCAAACCTAACCTAACCTGTCACATAATACACACCCAATCAAATCTAACCTAACCCGTCACATAATACTACACACCTGTAGTAACATTTCTCACACTTAGTATCATTTCGTTTTCATGTACTGCCGGCTCTGCCAATCGTGTCGGTTTCCATCTAGTGGAAATGGATCGTACTAATACTACTAATTTGAACAAGAAGCAATGGTGGTTTTCATAATAATTACATTTTACATGTTTCGTGATATACTAAATGTGTTGATGTAGTAATAATTCTCTATATATGGTACAGTAAGATTTTAAATGTGTTGTGGTTGTGATAAAAGTATTGAAAATTGGTTTATAGCGCCACACTGGCAGCGAAAAAAGTGTGCAATATTCGTTCAGTGGCCGATGGATGCTCTATATTGACCAATAATAATAATAATAATAATAATAATAATAATAATAATAATAATAATAATAATAATAGTCTAATAATAATTATCTTATCACAAAAATATTTTTATAATAAACACGACACGAATATATCTCTTCTGTGTAGGTACAATGGCTACATACAGGTCGGGTAATGAAAGAGAATCATCTCGTGAGTTACAGGGCCTGTACATCATCCCTTCTGTACGAGGATGAAGTCAGTTTTGCATAGAATATAGAGCCTACAAAATGATACACACTTTCCATAATTTAGTCTGCATTTATACAGGGACATCATTTTATTTTTACTTCAATTTTTATTGTACCTGCGTTTCGAAATGTACTTGACTCCCACCCCTTTCATTAATGTCCTTGCTAACGTCAGTCACACAAACTTACGGCCGCTGTTGCTAGCAGTGAAATAAACAGTACAGAGTACAGTGTGTTTCAGAAATATGTTGCATTTTCTATATTACTGAAGTTTATTTTCACACAAGTATAGTGTGTAGCATAACTGAATTTATCTGTGTGGACTGAGCACATGTGAAGATTAGAGTTACTGATAATATGGTACGGTACTTAACAGCATTATTTAAAAAAGAGTTTTGTTTTACTGTTTGTAAGTATTAAGGACGATGATGGAAACTGGAATTACAATATAACCGAATGTCAACAACAGTTTTTTCACAATTTCCTGAATATATAATTACGGAATATTTTCGTAGAAATGTCATGAATCTGGTAGATAAATTTAGAGCAACAGAGTGTACAGAAAGGAAGAAAAGTGTAAGATGGCCAACAAAGTTGACAGAAGATGTAGAAGATGCTAGAGAAAGGATGCAGCGAGATCCTAATAAGTCGGTCAAGAAGTTAGCTGTAGAAATTGGGGTTTCTTACGGAAGTGTTCACAAAATTCTCAGGAATAAATTAGGTTAGTAATATGCTGAATAAAGTAGACATTACATAATGTATATAACCTCCTGAAGACTTGAGTTTGTGAAAAAAAAAATTGTTACTATTCTACTGTTTTTTGATAAAATACTGTAAAGTAATGACCAAATTGAAAATCGTAATAATATATTTCTCCGTAACATAAATGGATATACTACTTTTCTCTCTTCCTATAGCTAGTAAAATGATTTGTTTACATATTGCGCTAGCAACTCCAAACTCCTGTAATGGAAGGGGGGTAACAGTGTTTCCGAGTATAGCCAGGTTAATGTTAAAAATGTTAGTAAAAATAAAGTGATGTCCCTGTATAACATTCCTAAAATTGTATAGTTTGCCTTTCGAATTTGGAAGCTGAGTTAAGAAAAATCTGGAGTTTTTTTTAAGTACAATTTAGCGGTTTTTTAAGCTTAAGCAGCGGTAAATGGAGTTCTGAGTTCGCAACACTGATTTGGATGATGTCATGAATCTGGTAGATAAATTTAGAGTAACAGAGTGTACAGAAAGGAAGAAAAGTGTAAGCTGGCCAACAAAGGTGACAGAAGATGTAGAAGATGCTAGAGAAAGGATGCAGCGAGATCCTAATAAGTCGGTCAAGAAGTTAGCTGTAGAAATTGGGGTTTCTTACGGAAGTGCTCACAAAATTCTCAGGAATAAATTAGGTTAGTAATATTTTGGATAAAGTAGACATTACATAATGTATATAACCTCCTGAAGACTTGAGTTTGTGAAAAAAAATTGTTACTATTCTACTGTTTTTTGATAAAACACTGTAAAGTAATGACCAAATTGAAAATCGTAATACTATATTTCTCCGTAACATAAATGGATACACTACTTTTCTCCCCTCCTATAGCTAGTAAAATGATTTGTTTACATATTGCGCTAGCAACTCCAAACTCCTGTAATGGAAGGGGGGTAACAGTGTTTCCGAGTATAGCCAGATTAATGTTAAAAATGTTAGTAATAATAAAGTGATGTCCCTGTATAACATTCCTAAAATTGTATAGTTTGCCTTTCGAATTTGGAAGCTGAGTTAAGAAAAATCTGGAGTTTTTTTAACTACAATTTAGCGGTTTTTTAAGCTTAAGCAGCGGTAAATGGAGTTCTGAGTTCGCAACACTGATTTGGATGATTGTTCACCTCTGCTGTGACCTAACCTAACCTGGACGTGAGAACAACAGTATACTTGTACGCCTCGGCCTCCATAAGCTCTAGAGCAGTGGCCGTCAGCACTCGCTGAAATGTGCAAAGGGTACGCGGTGCCGTCCCGTGTGCACCGTCGTGCAACAGGGAGAGATAGAGAGCATACCCGCTAGCAGCTACGAGAGCACTATAGTGCACTGCGTTTTCCGCGGGTAAGAGAGGCTAGCCCCAGCGTGCTCTGTGCTGACGACCCCTAGTCTAGAGCAACGGAATTGTTTTGTTTGTTAAAGAATTGGAAATGTAATAATAACTCTTGATGTTTTGCTGTGATATAACACTATTCTATTTTATGTTTTATTTAGCATATATCTATTAAAATAAAGGAAAACTGGCTTCAAATTGGAACGTAAAAAAGAGGTAACATCATTGTTGATTCAACTGCTAATGGTTGCCCGAATCCATTTGTAGAAGTTACGAGTGAATTCGATGCTAACAAGAGTGATATTGGTAGTGTAAATAAAGGGAAATTATACGGATGTGTTCAGTATTAAAGAATTTATTGTTTGCAGTAACTATATAGAAAACCGTTCTTTTTTGTAGTGGTAGCCTATAACACGATACCGATGTTGCTAGTGTAAATAAAGGAACAGTTGTGGATGTTTTCTATATTAAATAATTGTTTTGCTTTAACTTTTTACAAAATCCTTGTTTTGTGATTGTATAACACAAAAGCAATGGTGGTAGTGTAAATAACAATTTACAGCCTGTAGGTGTCTTCGTAATTAAATAACTGTTTGTTGAAACTTGTTACAAAAAGGTGTTTTTTCCTTTTTTGGTGTATAACGATTCTAAGATATGTTTGCATTTGTAGCAATGTTTTTAATGTACCGGTAACTGTAAATATTGATAATATTCCTTGCAGGTTATAACAACTCGATATTTTATACCACTTTGCAGTCATTCCACAATTGATTAAATTGACCTTTAAGTAGCCTACTTTCAGTAAATTGAAAAATAACGCTAGTTCGAGTTGTGAATTCATCGGACTAATTGAAGGACTGCTTGCAAAAAGGAGGTAGCTAAACTATGAACAAAGATGTGTAGGGGGGGGGGGGAAATCTAAAAAATTCAAATTTTTACTGAACTTCATTCCTTTTTCAGAGTAAGTCTTAGATACCTAGGAGTTTCAATTGACGGGTTCAGAGCCATAGTGGGCCAAGCGCCATTTATTAAAAACGAAGAAAGCAAAGGTAATATACGTTACAAGAGCGGTATGTTGACGTTTTCATGTTCGAGGAAAAGATTGAAAAAGCGAAACGTAGTTGAGCTTTTTTAATTTCCGAGAACATGAAAACAAACATACCGCTCGTGTATCGTACATTATTTTGTGCGAAGATCGTTTATTACATACCTGAAAGACGAATTTCTAATTAGTTGCAATGAAATCTCCATGTTGGTTTCTGTTTAATGACGGCAACTTCGGAAAACTAAAATATCTTTCTTCAACATTGTTGCTATAAAATGTTTTCCGTGTTTACTATACTCCAGCAGGCTGTGATATACGTCTGTCTTTTTTTTCCCCCAGTCTATAAATGCGAACTTAAAACAAACGATAAGGTTATGTAATGATTTATTTTTCATTTTAATATCTTAACAATATTATTTATATAACATATTGCAGTAATAACATCGGCATCTGGAATCTTGTTGATTTTTTCACGGCTTCCTTAATGTTACTTGTATCAGGAATGCAATAAGTTTCGTGGAGTAATAGACTTTACTTAATTTTTGCAAATATTTAAAAGCAATAATTAACAGTGCAATTTAGGTGAAATTGCAGTGGTAAGTTTCCAATTTATAATTATTACTATGTTAAACGTCTCTAAAAATAATACAGTATATTAAAAGCCTAAAGCAGTAAAATGAATGTCGCGCTTAAGCGGTAAGAAGAGGGAAATTGTTATGTGTGTTACGTTGGGAATACTGAATGTGGTATTTCACACTTACCGCGTATTGGTTCTGTGCGGAAAACAAGCAAATACGCACGATCTCGCACAAAAGTTATGTGAATACCGCAGTTCAGGCATGTCAAAACCCTGCACATTGTGCAAATGTCTCTGTGCGATGTGCACTCTCTACTCCCCTACCTGGAGGGAGTGAATCGCCTTGGAGGGGAACGCGACAGGGCTGTACAATACCTGCAGCAGCTTTTGTTTCAGTAACACAGTTTCAGTACGAGTGCCGATTTGGCTGTGTCTGTGAATGAGTTATGATAAATAAAGTGAGGAGTTCACAGATAACGGAGAAGAGAAATTACGAATCATGTAACATAATTGTTATAATATTTTCCTCAGCCAACAATAATTATTATTTTAAAATGAAGGACTTTCATCAGCCTATGTCGAGGTAATAGTGTTGTGAGGTGACAATTTAGATCAAATTAGTAAAGTTCTCAAAATATGATATTGCCAGCGCTTATTTCTTAATCAGTACTTTCACGTCAAAATGTACTTGACAATGACGTTGTTTTGGAGTCTGTACTAACACAGCCATCAAAGGTTAGACGACTTACGACTTTCATTTCATAAACTGGTAAGTGATGAGAATATAGTGAGGAATACATCTGAGGCTCTTGAGGTTATAAGGAGAGAAGAAAACAACTATTTGCAAGGCGGAAAAATTTTCTGGAAAAATATATAATGGCAAATTTTCCATCTCACGTCAGAATATTAATTCTATATACTTATATTAATAAATCTTTAAATCTGACATAAAGAGAATATCGTCGCTTCACAGCTTGTGAACTACACTTTTAATTTCTCTGAGTGACGCTCCTAACTTCTCGATAGTTGCTCTCAAGCTTTCAAATAAACTATATGTGAATTTAAATTCTAAGCTTAATTAATATTTATTAATATTAATTTATATTGACATACAGCAAAGAAATGATTTCAGTGTAAAAACTTCACAATGTCCTACTGCATGTAATTAATTGGGAGTAAAATATTTTCTTCAACATTTGTGTAGGCTTACCAATGGTCACAGTAAAATAATAATAATGCTTGACGAACTGTGAAAGAGTAGGGTCTATTACTTTAAAATAATTAGTACCTACTATGTAAAATGAAATACTTGTTCGTTTCTTGTTGTTTCGAAATTACTGGAATTTTTTTTCTTCAAATACTATATAAAAATCATATTAATAAATTATGCTTTACAAACCACTACTTTGTGAAGTATAACTAAGTAAGCCTAAAATTTCTTGTATTACAATAACTGTTAAATATAGACACTGATAATAACCGTGTTTTTTTCGTACTGCTAACTTTTTTTATAATGTCCAAATACCCTAGCAGCGCAGAATAGATTATTGTACACCCTTCCAGCTAAGAACGGGTAAGAGCAACTCTTGATTGATGCAACCTGCACAGACCGGCGATCCGCGCACAAAACTGCACATTTAGGGTCGATTTCTAAAACACGGACGAAATCGTAGTTCCAAACCCCGGCTTTTAAACCGCGATCGAGGTCTGAATCCTTGTGCGATTTCTAAAACGAAGTCGAGACGCGGCTTGAGAAGAAACCGAGGTTCGTGGGTTTTATATATGGCAACGCAGCTTAGAATCGATTTTTATTTGTGCAAACAGTCGATATTAGAAAGAAACGAACATCGGGATTAATATCTTTATTGAATTGCATAAGTCACATTCTTTTGTTTTCAGCTAAGGTATTGTTATATTTACTAATTTACAAAATATTATGTGTGCTTTTAAGATACTAGCATTAGTATTTAATAGGGAACGGATTTTTAGGTACCAGAAAGATATTGCCCAAATTATTAGCACAAGTCGAGCGTTTATGTTGTAATTTATCATTTGTTCATAACTACTACCAACATTAACAACCTGAAAACATGGTTCCAAGGAATTAATAACCTAAATATAAACTGAATAAAAATTTCAAATGAAACTAAAATGTAGTATGGTTCTATTTTCAAATATAATGGCCCCCAGTAGCATGAAACTTAAAATAAGAGACAAAATCATGTTTGCTTCATATTCTTATAGGCCCACATCATTTTCGAGTATCAAATAAAATGTCCAAAACTACTGTAAAGACTAAGAATTAAGTTATATCGTCTCATTGAGATAAAGGTATAATTAATATAAAATATTACCTATATCTTACTTCTCTCAAAGCAACAGGAAGGCGTAAAAAAATTGTCAACCTGCCGCATTTTGCATTTTATTTGCAGATTATTATTTAGCATTCTTGCTAAATTTT
Organism: Periplaneta americana; assembly: GCA_025594305.2. Lineage (NCBI taxonomy): Eukaryota > Metazoa > Arthropoda > Insecta > Blattodea > Blattidae > Periplaneta > Periplaneta americana. The sequence continues at coordinate 22,001,410 of JAJSOF020000005.1, forward strand.
GCGTTGATTCCTTCGAAAATCGAAATATTCGCCTGAAATTATCGTCGTTATATAGTTACAAAAGATTATTTCTGTCTCTCATCACTCTAATCTGGGGATTTAATACTCGTAGACACAAATTTAATCATCCAGCTGATCTACTTCCTCCATCTTGTACACATGAAACCGAGGTTTTAAACCTACCCCAGCCGTAGTCTCTGGTTCAGACCATGGTTTCGAGCCATGGCTCAGAAAAATGAAAAAGACCTCGTTTTATAAATCCATACGCGGTTTAAAGCCATGGTCATGGTCTAGACCTCGTTTTAGAAATCGACCCTTAGAGTCTGATCTCTGACATGCCTGCCATAGTTTAATGAAGATTTACATATCATGTAGTTTTAATATGTAAACTTTATATTACTTGCTATATGTTTCCATTGAATTACAGTAATAACTTCATTTTAAACCTTGTTTTCTACGGTTTCAGTAAATGGCACTTGGCCCACTATGGTTCTAAACCCTTCAATTTACAATTCAATCATTTATTACAATCAGTAATTGAAGGGGGTAAAATTTAAACAAATAATGGAGATACTCTCTTTTTGCAATAAAATTTGATATAATTAGCCATATTTTGCACTGAATACACATTTACTGTGCGAATGTAATAAACAACACAAGATATAGCAGATATACATATGCACACATCCAAGGTAAACCTTAAGTAATATCAATAATTTCAGGGGTTTATTCTTTGAGATATTGCAAACAAAAACGTTTAATATAATTTCCATCCTTTTTCCTTCCTTTTCGAGAAAAAAATTGTTTTGTGTGAAACATTTCATACGAAGTTTTGAGAAAACCATTGATTTAATTCCGAATATGCTCAGTTAATTTAAGAGACCAGTGTATTATGATAATAAATGATTGGAAGGATTTTAGTTTTGTCTTTTAAATGTGCAAAAATTTGATCCGGACAAATGTTACTTTTTAAAATTATTTTTCAGAACGAAGAGTTACATTAGTTCGGATCAAATTTCTGCTCATTTAAAGGAAAAAAAAAACTACTACTATTTCAATAATTTATTATCTGCTCTCTTAACCCTTAGCAGTATTGGTTTTATTATAATATATGATGTAACTGTTGACCTGAAGAAGAAAGATTTTAGGTAGTTGAAGATTAATATCTCAAGTACATAATGACATGGATTTATAATTTTTATGAATTATTTAAATCTGCCTATAATCTTTGTTTATAGTGCGGGCAATTTTTGCCCTCCTCCCCCGACATGGGTGTGACAAGTTTTCTGTCTGAAAGTATTTCTCAATAATCAGATTAAGGTACATTGTTTCAATGTTGGTACCACTGGGTATACAAATTTAATTAAAATTATCCTGTCAGTATTGATTTTTTGTTATTTGTGCTTTGCAAAAGCATGTTTTTGTTGATTACTTAGTACAGAAAAGTCGGAAAAGTTTAAATAGCCAAAGCGTTAGCCTATATTAAAAATAATAAGTCTATTTTCATGAACATTCATATTTGTATTTTTTTTTTGTTTTTGTTTCTTTCTTAAGAATATTCGTAATATACAAATTGATTCACGAGGATTTACCGTCCCTTACGGAGCTCATTTCCGAAGACATTCTGAGCAAAAAATGTCATATAAACATTTGTCCTAATCTCAATATTTTCAGAATTACACTAATTTGAAGTTGTTTGCAAAATACCATTATTCTTTAGTTTTAAGGGTAAAAGAATATTAGAGATAAAGAATGAACTATTCAGGAGTATCATTTCTTTAATTCTGAAGTTAAAATTGTGTTGTGAATTCCATAGTTGCTTCGTACAGAATTTTTTTTTTAAGATTTTTAACTATAAAATTACATTTTATTACGTATTTATCACAACAATTGTTACAAATCACGCCACTCTTGTAAATTCTTTAAGACTGCACATTAGGATGCATAATTAAACTGTAAAGAATGTTCCTGAAGTCGTATGATTTGTAACAATTTTTGTGATAAGTATGTAAGAATGATGTCATTTTAGTTAAAAATTGAAAAATAAAATCTATACAAAGCAACTAACAACACATTTTTAGCTTCAGAATACTAGCCAATTAAAGAAATGATACTTCTGAATAGTTCATTCTCTATTTGTAATATTTTTTTACCCTTAAAATTAAAGAAAAAAAGTATTTTACTAACAACTTCAAATTAATGTACCGGTAACTTTCAAAATATTGAGAATAGGACACATGTTTATACCACATATTTTGCTCAGATTGTCTTCGGAAATAAGCTCTGTAAGTGGCGGTAAATCCTCGTGAATCACCCTGTATGAAATTGTGTAGTAATACAACAACGTAATTCCTTAGTTACTTACTTACTGGCTTTTAAGGAACCCGGAGGTTCATTGCCGCCCTCACATAAGCCCGCCATTGGTCCCTATTCTGAGCAAGATTAATCCCGTCTATCATATCCCACTTCCCTCAAATCCATTTTAATATTATCTTCCCATCTACGTCTCGGCCTCTCTAAAGGTCTTTTTCCCTGCGGCCTCCCAACTAACACTCTATATGCATTTCTGGATTGGCCAAAACGTGCTACATGCCCTGCCCATCTCAAACGTCTGGATTTAATGTTCCTAATTATGTCAGGTGAAGAATATAATGCGTGCAGTTCTGCGTTGTGTAACTTTCTCCATTCTCCTGTAACTTCATCCCTCTTAGCCCCAAATATTTTCCTAAACACCTTATCCTCAAACACCCTTAACCTATCTTCCTCTCTCAAAGTGAGAATCCAAGTTTCACAACCATAAAGAACAACCGGTAATATAACTGTTCTATAAATTCTAACTTTCAGATTTTTTGACAGCAGACTGAATGATAAAAGCTTCTCAACCGAATAATAACAGGCATTTCCCATATTTATCCTGTCTTTAATTTTCTCCCGAGTATCATTTACATTTGTTACTGTTGTTCCCAGGTATTTGAATTTTTCCACCTCTTCAAAAGATGAATTTCCAATTTTTATATTTCCATTTCGTACAATATTCTCGTCACGAGACATAATCATATACTTCGTCTTGTCGGGATTTACTTCCAAACCTATCTCTTTACTTGCTTCCAGTAAAATTCCCGTGTTTTCCTTAATCGTTTGTGTATTTTCTCCTAACATATTCACGTCATCCGCATAGACAAGCAGCTGATGTAACCCATTCAATTCCAAACCCTCTCTGTTATCCTAGTCTTTCCTAATGGCGTACTCTAGAGCGAAGTTAAAAAGTAAAGGTGATAGTGCATCTCCTTGCTTTAGCCCGCAGTGAATTGGAAACGCATCTGACAGAAACTGACCTATACGAACTCTGATGTACGTTTCAGTGAGACACATTTTAATTAATCGAACTAGTTCCTTGGGAATATCAAATTCAATAAGAATATCATATAAAACTTCTCTCTTAACCGAGTCATATGCCTTTTTCAAATCTATGAATAACTGATGCACTGTACCCTTATACTTCTTAGTCTATTAAAAAATCAAAACAAAGCGCGGGCAATTTCCCCCCCCCCTTGCCATCCACATGATAAATCGCACCTTTGTAGTGCTAGGGATAATTGACAGAGCATATTGGGATTTAAATCAACGGCTTTCCCAAAACACGCCATGAAATGTTTCATATATATAACAATTTTTATCTCGAAATGGAAGCAAAAAGGAGAAAAATTGTATTTAACTTTTTTTGTTTGAAATATCTCGAAGAATATCCCCCTGAAATTAATGACTCTATTTACGATTCACTCTGTAATAGTTCCAGGAACTGCCTCCTTTTTGCAACGAAACGTTTGGGAGCTCAACTTCAGTTCGACTATAACTTACTACGAAATGCTCATAATCAGACCGTTCGAGTCACCCCCTTTTATGCAGGGAGCCCTTCAATTTCTCAGACGGGTCAGTATATCTTCAGTTTGGAAATTTACTCTACCAAATATGGTTAATAAGAAAACTTCAAGTGTATACAAAAATGTTCAACTTTGAGAATCGAATTGAACTAATCTTTCACGAAATAGAATCGTCCTTCTTGCTGAAAGTATCAATCATATTACGATAATAAAGAGCGACATCTGGTAATAGAATACGGAACTACGAAATAAACGCGGAATAGTCGCGTTTACGAGCCATGATGTTTGAGATATAAAACCGCCCATTATTGGAAAGTAAGAATAGCATGGGAAAACGCAATAATACTGCAGCTACGTTCGAAGTTTTTTACTGTCAACATATTTAATGACGACAGTTACTGGGACGAATACTGCGCATATTGGAGATAACCGTGTGCATAAAAAAGTGAAATTTTGAGTCATAAAAGGACTTCGGCGTAATAACCAGATTTAAGAGATTTGTACGTCAACGTATAGGAAAATCATGCTACCGGTACGTAATATTTAAGATACAGGCCTAAATGCACAAATAGATATAACCATTTTTTGTCTCTCAATCATAAGAAGACTTTATTATACAATTATGTACAATACAATTGTGCTTAAAAATGATAAATACTATGCTATAAAAGCACACAAGAAACGTGTATGGAGGTTGCAGTCCTATGACTGTTCTCCGGCAAATTGTGAAACAAAACAAAAATGTTAATCTTCAAACAGCAGATCTGATTGTCTTTTTCTTTTTAATCTTCTTATTTGGCGAGGCGGTGGAAGTTGTTCTGGGATGGTATTAAGCAGTTCATTTTGATGGTTAACCATTGAGTGATGAAGTCGTATGTAGGAGCTGCGCAGGGTGGATTCAACTGTAGGCACGTTCAAGTCTTTGTGCAGGTTGTCATTGCGGCTGTACCAGGGTGCATCCACGATTAGACGAAGGACCCGGATCCCCATATACCACAGCCATACATCCATATAGGTCTGATCAATGAGAAATGAAAGTCTTTTCAAGTGTAGCGGCAGTGGTGATAAACCCTTCAACAGATTTTTAACTTGATATAATTTATGTCGGAGGCTTTTCACTAGGTTGCTTATATGTGTATTCCAAGTCAGTTTTCTGTCCAAGTACAGACCTAGGTACCGCACTGACTCAGCATGTGATACTTCTTCACCTTGTAGAGTGATCGATTGATTTTCAGTTTTTCTTTTATAGGTGAACTGAATAACATTGGATTTGCTAGGGTTCATTTTAACTTTCCATTTGTTACACCATGCATCCACTAAATGTAAAAACTGTTGCAATTTATTACCTGCCATTTCACATGAATCTTTGCACAGAACAGCAACATCATCTGCAAACTGACCTGTTGTTAAATTGGCGTTTCTGGGGAAATCAGACACATAATCAGATAAAGGTAAGGTCCAAGTACACTACCCTGAGGTACACCTGCTTGAATACTACTGACCTGGGATACAGATACAACCATAATTTGATATAAGTTTTACAGAGTTATAATGGGTCATTTTGGAATTTCTAGGAGGACAGTTTTTTTTTTCTTTACTCACTATTACATGCTATGTGAAAAAGCCTTTTTTTTATTTGAATATCTAGGCCTAAGTATACAATCACAAATTAGGTTATATATATTAGAAAGCTAAAAAACTGTTGGCGTAACCTAAATTAAATTAATGATAAAGAAACGTAAAAGGACATTCTCCTTTACACGGCATGAAAGCACGGGAAAAAAACGAAACAGATGTAGCCTACAGTAGTGGCAAAAAAAACCGGACCGAACCTTGTAGCTGATTTCAGAGCCTTGTTCACTCCAGAGTACGATAGACTGGTAACTAAGACTTTCGTGGTTCGAATCCTGCCTGGGAAGGAAACTTTTTTTTGTTCCTTATCCAAATTTATTCCCAATACATTTCGATTGAAGCGATATTTTACTACTTAATTAACTTATTATTCCCAGAACATGAATTTTACCAGCTTATTTTGTAATGGTTTTCGAAATGGGCTACGTCAGCAGTCGAAATTACAACAATTTAAATAGATTACTCGCTATCTCGTGAATGCGGGCGTGGCATGCGCAGTGGCTCATTTCGGGAACTGATTATTCCGTCGGTCCGGTTTTTTTGCCACTAGTATATAATACTGTCAGAAATCGATTCGAATAAATGCCCATTTCGAGAAATTCCCGTACCGTGTAAACGGGCCCTTATTCCACAGCCCTATTGTATATCAGTAATGTTGAAATTATATATTTCAATTAAAATATCGAATATATATTTTACTGTATCAGAATTCTCGTATATAAAGAATGTAAGAATGCTACTAAAGTACAAAATATACTGTCATGTATATTTAATAAGAAACAAAATATTTATTTAAAAGCCATCTTATGGACAACAGAAGATTATTGTCACAAGAAGTAAAACGCATCTAGATTCTAGATAGGTCTATTTTTTTGTTTGACAATATATTTTAATCCAAGAAGTAACAGCCAATGCTCATTATTTTTCGCCTATTTAAGAGTTTTTGAACATTTAAATTGTACTTTTTAAAATGAATAGATACCTACTCGTATTTATCAAAGCGAAATGAGTTTAGAAGTAAATAATATAATTTTTTGAAATGATTTAAATTTAAATATTCACAATTGGAAATGAGTTAATATTGAAATATATAAAATATATTTCGGCCCTGACGTTTAAACTTTTGTTTATTTAGAAATATTTGTAGGTTTATTTTTGTCTCCCGTCTCTAATGCCAGATTGTTGTTGTTTAGTCAACTGTTCTAAGATAGGTTTTAACCTCATAACACCAATAAGAGGCAACTGGGCCTTAAGATAATACAGAAATTAATTATGAACAGGCCTACATGTTTTACACGTGAAAGTTGTAACTGGACACAGCCTACGTATGTACACAACAATAAAAAATAAAGAAATAAATATATAAATTAATAAATGGATGAATAAATAAACAGGCTTAAATAAATGAACAATTAAATAAGCAAATAAATAAATAAATAAATACGCCTAATAAATTATTATTAAGTTTTATCAATTATTTTTGTAATATTAACCTACTTTTAAGTATGATACAAGCTTAAATATGTACTGTAAATACTTTGTAAGACAATAGATATTGCCGTAATTTAGAGTATAATATAAGCCTAAGCCTGAATCTAAGTAGTCTGTCCTCGTTTTTTAACAATGTCCTCCTTTTTGAAGCTTTGTGTCCTCTTTTCTATCGATGTAAATCTGGTCACCCTAGATGTGGTAAATAAGTAAATAAGCAAGACATTGTTAGTGTTAATATAATAATAATAATAATAATATTATTATTATTATTATTATTATATTATTATTTACACCTCAAGGCACGTGCCCATTATGTGGACATAGAGAACATGACATTCATAAATGAAAAGTTCCTACAATTGAATAATGAAATAGCTATAAGAAAACTCATGAATAATAATAACATAAAGTAACAAAGGGAAATAGGTCTGTATCTTTTTTGGCCAAAAAATTAGATAAGAAAACATGGTTTAGTTTTTTGAATAATACTATCAATAAATAAAATAGAACATATATATTCAAAAGTTTTAAATATACTAGAATAATGGAAGACTTATATATGCTAGCTGCACATTGCATATTGTAACGTGAAGAACATCATAGCCAAGTGAACAAAGACTAATTGTATCAATATACTAAAATGAGTTGAGTCTTGCACAAAACTAGTCGCAAGTGCAAGATAAAACATATTATATTAAATAGTTAAGTTTAGAAATTATATTAAAAATTGTATATCTATATGTAAATTATAAATTATGTAATGTAAGGCTTCAATGATTGTATGTATGTATATTTTTTTGTCTGTGAACTATAATAAAATATATATTATTATTATTATTATTATTATTATTATTATTATTATTATTATTATTATAAAGTAAAGTTTGGAAGTAAATCCCGAAAAGACAAAGTATATGAATATTGTACGAAAAGGAAATATAAAAATTGGAAATTTATCTTTTGAAGAGGTGAAGAAGTTCAAATATCTTGGAACAACAGTAACAAATATAAATGATACTCGGGAGGAAATTAAACACAGAATAAATATGGGAAATGCCTGTTATTATTCGGTTGATAAGCTCTTATCATCCAGTCTGCTGTCAAAAAATGAGAAAGTTATAATTTATAAAACAGTTATATTACCGGTTGTTCTTTATGGTTGTGAAACTTGGACTCTCACTTTGAGAGAGGAACATAGGTTGAGGGTGTTTGAGAATAAGGTGCTTAGGAAAATATTTGGGGCTAAAAGGGATGAAGTTACAGGAGAATGGAGAAAGTTACACAACACAGAGCTGCACGCATTGTATTCTTCACCTGACATAATTAGGAACATTAAAACCAGACGTTTGAGATGGGCAGGGCATGTAGCACGTATGGACGAATCCAGAAATGCATATAGAGTGTTAGTTGGGAGGCCGGAGGGGAAAAGATCTTTGGGGAGGCCGAGACGTAGATGGGAAGATAATATAAAAATGGATTTGAGGGAGGTGGGATATGATGATAGAGAATGGATTAATCTTGCTTAGGGTAGGGACCAATGGCGGGCTTATGTGAGGGCGGCAATGAACCTCCGGGTTCCTTAAAAGTAAGTAAGTAAATATTATTACAGTGCATAGCATTCTGACTTTACCCTCTTTGGTGATATCTGGTATTAGTTGGCAACACTGAAGAGAAGGCCAAATTAGCCTTTTAGAAACCAGCCTCACGTGATCCTCACTACATATGGCGGACAAGACTGAGCAGTGTAGCATGCGCACAAAATTATATCGGAAGTATACTTGTTATGGAATAGAATTTACTGACTTTTACTTAAAATCGTGGTATTTTGTTGATTTGTTCATAAAAATCTTATATGTTTCGACCTTAATCGAATCTGCTTTCCTTTCGTCACCGTCGGACACCATCAGCTTAAGCTAAGTCTGGGCCCCTCTGTATCGAACAAGTCTAATATAAAAGACGCCGGAACTATCAGAACTACTTTATATGGTTGTCGACTGGAAAAATAAACAACAATGTAGCCGGTCGGTCATTGTTATAAGTCATAAGGATGTTAACAACCCACATACAGTAGAAGAGAATTGGGGGCCGAGTCATAAAGAGTCCGCACTAACTTATACGACTCAGCCAGCAGCAAGGGGACGGCGTTCTCAGGGTTAAAAAAAAAGTAACGTGAGGAAAATGGGGGATGGGGTGGTGTGAGGTTGCTGGAAATGGTCCAGTTGATTCTCAAGGGTCAAGCACAGACCAGGTTACGGGTACTGCTATATAACTTTTATTACCATTCGCCTGCAAGGAGCCGTTGCCTCTATAGCCGGCGATGTGGTGGAGGAGGAATAGTAATATTTTTAGTCTTGCGACGGACAATGAACCGGATGACTTCGTGCACGAATGAGACTGCACCACCCGCGACATTGCTGGCATGTCAAACTTGACAATTATGACAGCTTCAAAGGACGAATAGCTTATTGATTCCACACAACATTCCTGTGACAATACTGTCGCCTGTCGTTTTTTTATACGTCTGGAAACATTTCCAAGGCCCACCACCATACAGCAAAAGAGATCGAAGAGAATATCTTCCAGCAGTGTTTCTCAATTAATGAACCGCGCACCACTGGTGGTATTTGGTGGGTCTCAATGTTTTAATGTGGAATGTTTAAATGGTCACCAATTCCGAAAAAAGTCCGTTATTATACTCTACCCCAGGCATGTCAATTGATGCCCATAGGAGCAAGCGCGCGCTTTAGACCCCAGGAGAGCCTGAGCGCTTTACAGCAGAAAGGAAAGAGACAGACGAAAGAGGTGGTATATGCCGCTTGGTCGAGCTATATTCAGGGATGGCCAGCACTGATTCAATAAATAAAGGGAAGAGAACTTATTAAAACTGTATCCATGTTAATTTTTAGATTTGCCTGAGAAGTATAAGTGCTTTATAAGAATGTAAGTTTTAATTTTAATGCTCATTTTTCACAAGTTTGATTTTTTTATTCAAAAGAAATATTTTCTCAACTTTCCGTATAGAAAAGTGAAATTTTCAGGTATAGGCCTATTTATTTAGTCGCCTTACAGAATGTTTTCGTAAATCTAATATACCGTATATACGTATTACTGGAGATAGTGTATTGAAAATTTTGAAAATATTCGCATGGAAATTGTTTGTAAGGAAATGAATTAACAAAGCAACTATTGTTACATCATAAGCAAACTATACGTGCCCATGTGTTGTAAAAATGTCAGCTCTATAGCTTCAGCAGATTTCGAGAAAATAATTTAATATTCTGATGATAGGAAGTTGCTCACAAATATCACCTTAAAAGCATAATGCGATAAGAGTTTTGTTATGTAACATTACTTACACTTAAAACAGATACAGTACCTAGGTAACTTTGCTTTGTACTGTAATATTGTTTTGATTAGTTTATTGATTACTTTTGCAAGGCTAAAGATACCATCAATATAAATTCCAACTTATCATGTCATACTCAATCTCTTTCTTTGGAATATCACTTTCTTTATGAACGTTGTGTTTCATCCACTTAATGCAGTATAATATTATACTACTATGGAATTTAAGTGAATATTCCTTCTTAACTCTCTATTATGTTATTAAGATTTAAAACACAAGTGCAATATTAAGAAATCAGTGTTAGTACTTTTGTTTTACAGACAATATAGATCATATTAAAAAGAAAGAAGTCATATAAAAATAACGACATAAGATTTCACGTTCCGTTTGAAGTTTGTGCACCACTGTTTTCTTAATCCAACAGGTTGCTTATTCATATACACAACCCTTCCTCTTTCCATACATAGCGCTTGCTACCCGCGCACGACGTCAAGGTCAGAAAAATGCGCTTGCTTTGACATCACTGCTCTACCAGCATCTTATTCCTCAGCGGGAGTGCGTCGATGCAACCCGCAACTTAGTACAAATACAGTATTCCACGCAATTATAGGGATTCTACGAATGCCCTCCAATCTTTTCTTGTATTTTCATTTTTCCAGCGGCATGCATTTTTCTTCTCTTATCTCCTGCCGGCTGTAGATTTTAGACCTTCAAAGTTTATCGCGCCATGAAGTTTATTTAATTATTACTATTTGTTGTTATTAACGTCGCAAGATAATTCGATTGTGTTCGAGTAAGGGTGTTAAGTCATTTTTTCTGCAAATGAAGTTTTCTCCCCAGGCAAATGCATAACTTAAATAATAGAAGTGAATGTCCAAAAAAAAAAAAAAATATATATTACTAGCATTTGATGTGTTTTATTTGTGTAGAAAATTATTTGCAACAAGGGTCTGAAGTTTAATTTTCATTTATCTCAAAACTCATTTTTATGACTTATCTCCCTTTGCTCAGACACCATCGACTTAAAGGTGTTAAGTTTTACAGTCTGAAGAAGTTAATTAGAATAAAGTTATAAATTTAAGAAAAAATACCATCATTTGTTTAAACATTTTCGGTCTTACTAATAAAAACTCTATATATAGATGTTTAACTGTCTTATACGATGAGTAGCTCGTTTATAAGTCGTGTGTAAATTCCTTACTAATAATCACTACATACGTCGTGTATAACAGTATAACTGCTACACAGCTACGTCATAGTTTCGTCATTACTTCATCACGAAAGGTAATAGAATATCTGAGGTTCTATATTGCATCCGGTAGAGCGCTCTAGTGTCCCGTGTCAAATATCGATAGTACAACTGGCTCTGATCGATTACCACGCTATATTTTGGTCAAAAAATACAAGCTATAGCAATATTATTCTAATTATTCTATGCTCTTTGGTTTGTTCTTCTGTGGTTACAAGGCAACCATCATCATAAAATGACAATCGATACGAACAGCTGTTAGAGGGGCGGCCATTTTTTCTCTATATACAACGCTTAAAGAAGGGGTTTCGTGTATATAGCTACTCAAAAGCAATTCCCATTGTATAGTTACAGACTGTTTATACATCCATCGCTTATGCATAGTTTATTAGTAACGTTTTCTGTCTCAACTCTGCATAAGTCTCGTATAGAAACTATACACGGTTGATTAGTAAGACCGTTTAAAAATAAGGGAACTTAAAAGAAAAAAAAAAGCAATGCATATCGCTATTCCGTTGGTATCCGTTTAAATTCCTATTAAAACTTAGCTGTTACTGAGATTTGAACTACGAACAAAGTTGTCGAGAGCTTTAGGTTTTACAGATTTGATATAAGTTGTCATTTGGTTCCATCTCCAAAATTGTCCTTTATTCACTAAATGAGATCTGATTTTGAGGTTTTTCATTGCTGTAGCGTGATAAAGACATACATTTTAGAAGTTGGATCTATCCTCGTCTTCCGTTGAAGAGGAGAGATGGAGAAGGAAACTAAATACGAGTTTTTATGTCGGAAGACTTGACCAAGCGATTTCAACAAGCACGGCTTCTACTCTTGCTCCTTCTCTTCACTGCAGACGAGAGTAGATGCCATCTTCGAAATGTCATGTCTTCTTATGATATTTCAGGAATGGCAAAAGTCCAAACTAGATCTCTTCCCACTAATAAGTCACCATTTCTACTTGTGTACGTTGAATTTATGTAGCTGAAAACCATCATTCCCCTCTTTTAAGTACCTATTTGGTGTGGCCTCCATATGCATCCATCCCTCTTTCCTTACTTTATACCAGGGGTCGTCATCACAGAGCACGCTGGGGCTAGTCTCTCTTGCCTGCGGAAAACGCAGTGCACTAGGGTGCACTCCGTAGCTGCTAGCGGGTATGCTCTCTATCTCTCCCTGTTGCACGACGGTGCACACGGGACAGCACCGCGTACCCTTTGCACATTTCAGCGAGTGCTGACGACCACTGCTTTATACATTTCCTAGGTTCAAAAGGATCGAGCATCTTCCATTATAAGATGTATTCAAGTTCCAAATTACTACACATTTAAAGGACAAAACTAAAATTCTTTCTACCGTCTATTATTCATTATCATAAGGCACTGGTCTCTTAAATTGACTGACATATTGGGAATTCAATCATTGACTTTACGATACCACGCTATGAAATGTTTCATATAACACAATTTTTATCTCAAAAAGGAAGCAAAAACGGGCAAAATTATATTAAACTGTTTTTATTTGAAATATCTCAAAGAATAACCGCTTAGAATTAATGACATTACTTAGGTTCATTCTGTAGCCTATATAATACCAATGGTACTTAACTGCTCGTCACGGAAGCCAGTTATGCACACCAATTTATCGATGAAGTCGTTGTCCAAGGTGCGCCGGAGGAGACTGCTCGACGCTGCACAAGCGATGAGGTGAGATGAGATGATGATGGAGATTTGTTGGGATGCCATAGTGGAACCAGAGCTCCCGAAGAAAACCCCAATGTTCCTTGGACGACGGGTTTGCCCAACACGAGTCATAAATTGTATGTATGTGTATATGTATGTATTTATTCACACTGCAAATGGGTATACACCCGGTGGCAGTGGTAACTAATTACTCTCAATAATGAAACACAATTAATAAAATACAAATAATAATAATAAATTAATAATAATACTAATAATAATAATTGATACTTACAAATGGCTTTTAAGGAACCCGCAGGTTCGTGGCTGCCCTCATATAAGCCCGCCATCGGTCCCTATCCTGTGCAATATTAATCCAGTCTCTATCATCATATCACACCTCCCTCAAATCCATTTTAATATTATCCCCCCTTCTACGTCTCGGCCTCCCCAAAGGTCTTTTTCCCTCCGGTCTCCTAACTAACACTCTATATGCATTTCTGGATTCGCCCATACGTGCTACATGCCCTGCCCATAATTAATAATAATAATAATAATAATAATAATAATAATAATAATAATAATAATAATAGGAAGCATCCTAAATTAAATGAAGAATGATCACTTAAAATAACATTTAATGTAAATCTAATTTGTATCTTAACCCTAAGTTCGAACTAAAACCAACGATGCTATCTTGACTTCACTAACACTTCAAAAACATTTTACTGTTAAAATACTTTGCACTGCCACTATAAACTATAAAACTTCACTGTCAGAAAAACACTACACTTACACTTCACACTACACTGACACAACACACTTCTTCACTGATACAACATTTCAAATAACAAAATATCAATTACACGCTTTAAATAGTGTGTATAATATACCACCATCTATTAGTAAAGTCCTTAAGCCTATTTTTAAATACATTTTTGGTTATTTGTAAAGCCTTTAGTAAGTCTGCAGGTAAAGCATTCCAGTCCCTGATAGTACGATTGAGAAAAGAAAACTTTCCAGTGTCCGTCCTGTGTCTTTTTTTCCTCAATTTATATGAGTAGTGGTTCCTTGAAGAGTAATTTGGCGGCTGAAACCTATTTTTTATACACTGGAGATACACTTGAGATTGAACCTGGGCCTATAGGGTTACAAGTCCGGTGCTCTAGGCACTAGACCACCCGTGGCCATGCATTCATCCATATTTCGCATTGAAGATCTATATGCAGCGAATTTCATACAATGTGTATTACTGAAATATACAGTTCGATCTAGAATCTATCGACCTGGTTCACAAAGTTGGTATCCGCGAGTATAGCCTAGTGTCATCCTCTGAGGAGTTTAGTGCTGAGAGGAATGCGGTGCCGACTAGTCTAGAGCGGTACTGGGGTGGGAGGGAACAGTGACAGCGGCAGTCTGGAAGGAAGTACAATCATACTGAAAACATTCGCCCAATTTACGAGAGCAGCATGCCTATTAGTTTTCTAACGTATTTTTGGCGAGATAGGGATACAACCATTCGTACTTACGTGTTCAGAGAAGGAAAGTATTGTAGAAAATTTTATTTATTTATTATTTATTTATTTATTATTCATTTATTTCGAAAAGAAATCGAAAAAAATAGGAGAATTGGGAGGACAAATTTAAAAATAAAAAAATGCAAAAGAAGAATCCTTGCAAGGGGTTAGGGGCTAAATTAAATTTGTAAAGTAAAATTTAAATATATGAGCTCCAAGTCTGTTGGTATAACTAGTTCATTCCGGGTTAAGATATCTCCACAAAGGAGTTCTAGAAAATTTTGAAAATAAAAACCGAAAATGGACGTAACTTTAGGTACCACATACGCTTAAAGGGGGACGGAAATGTGATCATTTAATGATCACGGGACGGGACGAGGAGGAGATGGCTTTAGATCTAACATTGAAATGAACTGTCATTTCGCAGTGCAGAGTTTGAGAATCGAGAAGACTCTGTCGTCTGTCGTTCGATGACAAGGCAGGTGAAGACCGCCAGTAAAGACGCAAATGGATTCTTAAACTGCAAATTGAAAGGTTCCCTGTGAACCTTTCGCATTGCGACATGTTTGATATTTTCACATGTATTTTAATTTATATAATCTGAACTAGGGCTTTAAGTTGTTTGTTACTCAAAAAGGGGGCTTATGGGAAGGGCATATAGGTCCGTGGCCCATTTCTCTTAGGCTCATATAGACATTTGTCTTAACGCCTTAGGAAAACCATTTTTGAATACCTTAGGCAGGATGAGTTGTCTCAATATAAGAGACTAGCCAATTTGGCTTTGTAATTAATAATTAATTTTGAGTAATTAAGGGGTTCATGGGGATATGAGTAAAAGCAGGTCCGTCGCCCATTTCTTTTAGGGCTCATCCCGACATTTATTTATTACTTATTTATTATTTATTTTGGTGAAGTTAAGGCCATCACACCACAAGAAATACAAATACAATAAAATAAATAAAAATTAAAATCATAATACAACTACAATAATATAAATGAAAAGAAGAATCATACTATAAAATTTAGTGATAAGTAGAAATGAATTAAATTTGTAAAGTAATCAATTTAAATATGCTGTACTGCTGAATTCACATGAGAAGTATAACTACTTGATTTGTATTTTAAGATATCACCAACAAATGATTTTCGCATGACATTATAGCAATCTGTTTTTCACGATACCAATGACAAATATTCTAAAATTGCAATAGAATAAATCCAAACATTTTCCAAAGCATGTTTCCTTAAAAATGACTTGTAACTGTGAAATATTTAATGAGTAATTCATATAATATGAACATAGCTAACATCAGGGAGAAGACTGAAGACTACATATTTTTGGACGATTAATACTTCCCACTCGACTCGGCTCGGCTTAGCTGTAGCAACAAAAGAATCTACCTGCAACCCCCCCGCACCGATGGCAAGAATACCTCAGGTCCCAGCGCTAAACTCGTCGGAGGAAGACAGTACAATAACGTTTATCTCTCACTCCGTGTCGTGTAAAGATCACCCTGTGGGATTCGTCGATCATTTTAAATGCTCTGCAAGTGCTGTAGGTGTTGCTAAATGCAAGATACACTCCTTCGGTAGTCGTATTCGGTTATTAGGTCGCCTTTTGTGTGTGCAAGAGGCTTCATGGGTTCAGACATGCAATTCACGAATCAGCGCGCATCAAGCTACAATTCCCGAGGGAAAAACTTTTAATGTATGTCATGCTTTCCTTGAAATGTAATTGATTATGCTAGCCCGCGATTTGACTTCTGTCATACAAAGAAACGCCATATTTTACGTGCATTTTCGAGTGATTGTGGCATTCAGAGAACGGAACGAAGATTTGGGACAATATTCTCTTACAGCTCGTCTAACTTTAATGTTTAGCAACTGAAAGAGATATCACTGAGAATTTATTCATCCTAATCTTTAATGTTCGCATTGTTAGTCTGAGACTTAGAGCGTTCACTTTTTACTCCACGTTCATTCATTCATTCAAGATTTCTGCCCAAAGACAAGTCTTACATTTCAAACCCAGCATTCCTCAATCTTTCCTACTTTTTGCCTTCCTCCTTGTCTCCACATATGATTCATAGGCGTATATCTTAATGTCGATTATCATCTGATATCTTCTTCTGCCCCGAAGTCTTCTCCCGTTCACCATTCCTTCCAGTGCATCCTTCAGAAGAGAGTTTCTTCTCAGTCGGTGACCCAACCAATTTCAGTATCATTCTTTCTTCACTCACTTTCTCCAACACAGCTTCATTTCTTATTCTGTCTGTCCATTTCACACGCTCCATTCTTCTCCATATTCACATTTCAAATGCTTCAGTTCGTCGTAATGTCCATCTGTCCCATACAATGGCATACTTCACACAAAGTACTTTACTAGTCTCTTCCTTAGTTCTTTTTACTTCACATATGCGAGTTTAAATTGCAGTTACTACAAATATGGAATTTAAATTGTATAAAGTAATATATTCGGAGAGACTTTCGGTGTTATTCAGTTTTTCTGTAACAGATCTAACAGTTTTTCTTCACTTACAATTTATTTTTAACATCGGTATTAATGAAAGGAAAACTATTGCACTGTATAATTTTCTTATGAGACTATATACACTACTGTAAATTGTACGAAATAACCATAACGCTGGAAAACTATTGCATTGTAGTTTTTCTTTATGAGAACTCGTGGCGTTTTAGTCCTTGGCCCACAGTTTTTATGTTAGAACAAAATTTCTTTCACTGTGTTACTCCTAAAAGAAAAGAGAATTAGCTGTGAAAACAGTTTTTCACTAGCCTATTCCAATAAGCAAAAATGTCATTTCATTTTATAAAAATAAAAATTTAAGATCTTTGAGCTTTAAATTAACTTTCTTAAGCAGTAGGATACTGTCTGTAGTCTGGCACTTAGCTAGAGTAATCAGCTTCATTTTGATGCAAGAATGAAAATATCACAATTATAAGTGCACTTCGTGTTAACATTAGTGTTGTAAAATGCTGTAAAACTGAATATGGAGAAAAATCGTCTATCCTGAGGGTACAAAAAATTCTAAAACCAAACATACAACTTCCTGACTGTATGAAAAATAATAGTCAAACTCTGCTGCCAATTTTCGAATTGTTATTACACGAAAAATAACATACCAAATTAACGGAATGTGACGAATTGACACTTGCAAAACCGCACTTCCGGTTTATAGAAAGGGTGCTTCCGGTCAATAAAAATTCAGTTAATTAATTAACCAAACATCATAGAGACAAAATTGATAGTCTATATTTTTGAAAACTAGGAAGTTAAAGCTTTCAGATGACACAAAAATAAAACAATTGAAATTTTAAAGAAAAATTAAAAATTAAATACTGCCACATAAAAATGGCCAACGGGATCAGATCAGGTGAACATGGAGGCTAAGCATTTGATCCACTGATCAGACAATACGTAAACCTCAAGCCATTTTTGAGCGGATTCGTAACTCAATGAGACGACGAGCAGATTCTTGCAATATGATAGAGGGAAGATATTTTAATGTAATAAAGAGAGTGCATAATTACAGGAGATTCAAACAGACATTACGATTTTACTGACCGAAGATTATGTAACCTTTTTTTTTCTGCTCTATATTATATGATGAATCCAATCTTGCAATTTTGTTGTGTATTTTTGAAATACTCTATAATATTGCTATCTTTGTGCTATTAATCATCAACATCCACGTCGCCCTTCTGTGCCCGAGATTGCGGGTTCGATTCCGGCCCAGGTCGATGGCATTTAAATGTACTTAAATGCGACAGGCTCATGTCATTAAATTTAGTGGAATGTAAAAGAACTCCTGTGAGACAAAATTCCGGCACGTCGGCGAAGCTGATATAACCTCGGCAGTTGCGAGAGTCGTTAAATAAACCATAATTTATTTTATGCTCGACCATGCCGAAATGTAGTAATGTATTAAATGTAGTAACCTGGTAGCAGCCCTTTAATGGACCTCATTAAAGTACACCTATTCATTAAAGTTCAGGTGTTCCACCAATCAGAAAACACCACTGTAGCAATATTAAAGCGCAAGTATCGATTATTCTCGGATATACAATTGAAAGACAACTAGCGAAACGTCACGGAGGCTGGAAATCCAATGCCGTCGCAGAAGGTTATGTTCTGTTACTATAATAATTAGCGTTAATTGTAAAAATATTCAAATAAATTCAATTTGTCATCTCGTTTTTCAATGCCTAAATCAATTTCAAGGTTATATCAAGATTAATGTTTATTTTACTCTCTACATTATATCAAGGTCAATGACATTGGTTTCTCGGGAAAAAATCAATACTTTCGCGTCTGCGCACATCTCACAATTTACGAGATATTGCACGAGGTCAGTTCCGCTCCCCAGTCGCTTGCGCTCGTTTCATAAACATACTCGCGTCTTAATTACTACCATTATAGGCTCGTTGCATAATGTACTATTTATTTATTTATATTGAATTACTATTTCGTTATTATTGCTAAGCCTAAAGCACTGCAGAGCCTTGAAAATGCTAAAACAACTAAAACACTGAAGTAATGAAAATTATTAAAAATAATTAATTCAAGGAAGCATATTATAACTTTTCGTTAATTCCTTTTCTTGTGTTGGATTACATTTGAAGGTACAGTATATTCAACTTCAAATTTAAGTCTTTTTTTCTTGTTGGACTCGTCTTTTCTCCAGCACATTGCATTGAATAGATTGCTGTGAAATTGAATTCCTGACACCCTAAGATATTCTATACATATTTTTCTAAAATCTGTTCATTTCGTTCTGTGAACTTATGAGTTATACCTTTTATCTTTAACTATTTCCCAAGCATATTTTTCTTCACTTCACTGTATGTTTCACGAAATTTAAATTAAATTTTTTCAAAGGAAAATTCGCACAAGACAACATTGTTGTTGCAAATTAAGTTGTTAAATGAACTAAGGTATTTTTGGATAAATATCCCTTTTATGCTTTTAGTGAAGATTTCAAGACGAAATATGTGGAAAGTCAAGCGTGTTCTATACTCCAGAATCTTGTTAAAAAAAAAAAAGAGTAACTGAAGCGTCCATTATATTACTGCAAAGAATTCCCATTTCTTATCAGACTTCCCCCACACCATTACTGCTAGGAGGTTAAATTGAAATTCTTTCGATGGCGTTATTTTATTTGGACATCTTGAAGCGAAGCAAAACATCCCCTATCACATACTGAAGTGACGTCTATATGTGGACGTAGCCTATACGATACAGGGTTATTCACGAAATCGTATCGGTATTCACAGAGGTTATTCCCAAGGATATTTTGAAAAACGGACTTAATATGAAGTGGTCATCAATAATTTATTATGATCCTATCATAATTCAGAAATGTATGTACTTAGGAGTACATCTTAATATGTGTTTCAAATGATTATTGACCAATTAGACGGTAACTTATCCAATGGTATCTGTGGGCCATGAATCTCTCACGACATCTATGATACAGATTTATGACTGGAAACTTTTAACACAGTTTCACACGATTTAGATACCACAGGATATCGCGGTAGATCCAAGATATATATTATTTTCTTGAATTAATAAAATACAAGATATATTTGCTTATCTTGTACCCCCGGTTTATTCTTCAATAATTAATTTAAAAACTAATGATTACGATCATCTTTCACGATCAAAATAAAGCAGTAGGCCTACTTTTTATCTTTTTTAGATACATTTGTATTTTTATTGATAACATGGTACCTACATATTGCTGATGCCAGCGTTCCTGGCGCGTGTCCTTGAGTATAATGCCCAGTCTGCGAGCATCTGTTGATAGTGTAGCTGAGAATGGTACCACCTCCTATACACGTCACGTCAATAATCTGCCAACCACAGTTGTCAGTCTTGCTGCCAGACTACGGCAAATGTAAGATACTCGCACTTAAGTTCCCCTACGCTAGCGTTCCTGCGATGTGTCCTTGAGTGCAGTCAGTGAGCTTCTGTTGCCACTGCAGCCGAGAACGGTACCTCCTCCTAAATACAAGTCACATCAACGATCTGCCAATCACAACTGTCAGCTTTATCGCCCACAGACTGCTACAAAGGTAAGACACTCGCACTTAAGGTTCCCATTACTTATTTCACATGCCAAAAACGGTGGCGCGGCCTAGATCTATTATTCTGGTATTTATTCTTGTTAACTTGGTTCTTCGCGTGAATATTTATCGTTTTTACATTCATTTCCCTTAACATTAAGTAGTAACCTGTAGAGCTATACATAGTAGAAGTAATAATTCTGCAGCTTGAAGGATGTAATATTGTAATAGAATGCATGAAAATAAATAAAAATCTATTATGTATTTTGTAATGAATTGTGTGAAACTCTGTTAAAGTTAATTGCTACTACTATCAAACACTGTGATGTTATTTACGCCAGAGTGGAAGTATTGGTTGCTCGTTTATACATATAGCAAGATGGAATATTATCTTTCGCATATATATATATATATATATATATATATATATATATATATAGAAACAGAAGAATGGCACGTGGTAGTTATGCTATTATATAAGTTGTTTATTGTGATATAGTTCATTGTTTTAATGGCTGGAGTTAAAATAATAAGAGTGAATATTTTTAATAATATCTTCACTATGGATGAAGAATTAGTTGCTGTGGAAGAAGATCAAGAGATAAACACAATATTATTCAACTGAGCTAGCTGGATGAGACGATAAAGTTTAAGACCCGCATTTGGAAGGTCCCGAGTTCAAATTCCGTTTCCCGCCAATCCGACTGGGATTTTTCATGATATCCCTTAGCCGGAAGGGAAATACCGGATTGGAAATTTACATACCACAAATCATCATTTCCTTAATCACCAATATCATAAATATTGAAACAAAATATAAATCAGATAGATGAATACATAGTATCTATAATACACAATAGAAATAGAAACGCGACAATAGTCTACTGATATACTCAAAGATCCCAAACTCACGGTATGTCTATTGATGTTGAATAAATGAATGCATAATTTAAAGTATTATTCGCCACCATATTTGTAATACGCTGTCAAATCAAATTTTCGTTCGTCAATAATAGACCACTTTTATGGATAATTTTACATTATATGAGGCATTGTCGTGTATTATTTCAAGAAATAATGATAAGCAACATATTTGCTATAAATTGTGATATAAATCGTGTACTCAGGAATGGGTAAAAGGTACGGAACCCTTTCTTGCCTTCCACCGTGAGTACGGGTAAATATTTTGGTCAGTGTTTACATCAAAGGCGGTTTTCATTCTGGACAGACTATAGTGCAATGTTTATATTTCCGAGGAATTTGTAAACCTGATGTCGTAGTTTTGAAACCAACTACGTACTTCCATTCTCTGATGATTGTAATTTATTTTATTGTACAATAATTCTGTATTATTTTATATTAATAAACTCTCATTAAGTTTCACAAACGTTTAAACATAATTTGCACTTATTTCCAGCTACGAGACTAGTTTTCACTGCTACACATACAAACCATGTCTGAAAAAAAATTGCTTGGCCATTGCATTCACACAGCTCTGTAGACACAAAGCAAAAGAAAAGAAAGCAGCTACACGCGTCAGGATTCAAATTCACTACTCCAATATGTTATACTGACACTGACGCATAACAACGAAAAAGTGTGGCAGCTTGGTTTAAGTGGAAAATGTGTCTATAAACTTTTACATGTACAGTAATAACATTTTTTATATACAGAATACAATACACTGACAAATATTTAAAAATAATTGCCATGAAGATGGCACATACATTTTCATTATACGTTTTAGACATTTTGCAAAAATTCCGTTCCCTTATCATACTGTGAATGTCGTGCTGTTATATTTCACTCTCTTGAACTGAAGGGTGATCCGTTTGGGTACGGATAAATAAAAACACCTTAAAAACATTTGCCACTGAACTTTATTTGTTTAAAATTTGTGCATACAATACTGAAAGATGGGAGATTCCTCAGAGTTCAACATAACACCCATTGTGCACCCTGCACAACTCATAACGGTGATGCAAGTGAGTTCATGTCCGTTGTAACATAAGAGGGGTGATTTGTTGAAAAGCTTGAGTAATTTTTAATCTCAGATTATCAATGTTCCTGAGTTTCTGTGAATAGACAATGTCTTTTACAAAACCCTACACGAAGAAGTCAGGAGGGGTTATATCTGGGGAGTTTGGGGACCAAGTCAAGATATAGCTGCTTCTCGTACCGGGTTTCGCCTGCGATCTTCTAAATGTTTTTTTTTTTTTTAAACACAGAACCTGTTTCTACACATGTTCGATATCACAACATTATGGAATCGTATTTAGGTACATTACTCACACCATACTCGCACCGAAATTTCTTTGAACTCTTTTAACACTCTCAAATTTAGTATACCAAAGAACACATTGTGCCCGGTATTGATTTGTAGTAGCCATTTTAATCATCTACGATTTTCATTTGTCCTTTCAGATCATGCATTGTTGATTGTCATATATGGAAACTCCAATCTTTTAATCATAATATAACCAGCAAGAAATTTTTCCTTCTATCATAATAGATTTATAATAATAAATTAACATTATCCATACCCAAATGGGTCAGACTATATTATTATTATTATTAATACATGTAGGGCAAACTTGGCTAATTTATTGACATGGCTAATTTCATGATATTTATTTTTAAATTTACCACAAAATTATACAAACGACAAATGTAACTTTGATGGTATAGTATAAACAGCAGAAGCTGTACTATAACATACTCTTTGTTCATTGCGTTACCGAAGTGTCATGAGCGGATTTTGGGAAATTACTTGAAGAGTTGTGAGATCTATATATTTGAATTTCTGAGTTAATACACGATGCAATTTCCTTTATTAAAAGAAGATTTTTTTTACGACATTTTGTGGTCCAAATTGTTTTCAATGGTAAGTACTGACATTTGTATACTTCTTGCTGAAAAATATATGCCTACCAATGCACTAATTATGTAACAGAGCCTAATCTTCGGAGGTTATTTTCTTAGTTTTTTTTTTTTCATTTCACGAGGCCACTTGTTTTTCTTTAAATTTTTTATATGCTATAACAACACTGCCTAGTGGAAGAAATATCAAATGCATGAAACGTAAAATATTTGTGCGTGTATTCATAGCATCTCTAACATATTGTACACGTCGAGAATGTTGCAGATGGCAGATAATAAAATGTGGAAAGAAATACAATGTAAATGATATGAAAGAGACAAATAATTGTGTCTTAAACAAATGACAACTGTGTAGAGAAAGCTCGTATTTTTCTTGGCAAGTTTCGACGAGAACCAGAAGGGACCAAAGCAGCAGTCAATGACAATGACATTTCCAGTCTCTCAAGTGACCTATAGAGGTAGACAACGAAACAGCATCATCTTCAGGAGCCAAACAAAGAAGATCTGTGCTTAAAGAAAAGCAGAATGATAAGCCTAATGATTTGTTGCGATCTTGGTCAGGAAATTTTGAAGACGGCAAGCATGGTGAAAGATGGATTCAGTGCGTCAGTTGTGATCAGTTGCTTCATGAAAAATGTCAAGGCCCTTCAAAATACAGAGAGAATTTTAATTGTTTAAGTTGTAGGTATGAATCTGACTGAGGAATTTCAAATTTGACTGAATATGCCTAAATATTTTGAATTCAAGGACTATAAAAAAATACCCTTGTAATCACGAAAATATACCAACCCTTCTAGAGTGCTAATTATTTTTGGTTTATATGCAGTGGCGGTGCATCAATAAGAGCAAAAGAGCACGTGAACACCTAGTCCATTAATGCACGACTAGTTTTATTTAATACCGTATTGGAGTAGTGGGGATGTATAATATCAGGATCGAGTATTTTAAACTTCCCGCGTCTTGCATAAACTTCTTATGTAAACTTGGCAACATCCGTTCACGTACAAGTCGTGCTCTTTTCAAGAAGGTTACAGAAATTTCACGCATGCGCGGGAGAAAATTGTCTTTCGCTGGCCGCTAATGACTCGTCAAGAGCACAAAGCACTAAGTGAACAGTGAATCTAACCTACAGATGTCAGGTGCATCGATGCCTATCGTTCACGTGCTATATCTCGAGGAGGAAATTTAATTAGTCTGTACTTTAGCCTGCAGGTGTCAGCATCTCACTGTCGGAACGTTTAATTTATGTGGATGTGTGTACAGTGCTGCTACGAGAGTGAAGTATGTGAATTACTATACTTCAGTGTCTGCATATAGCATAGTTTGGTTTTCAAAGACGTGCTGGCTGAATGTGATGGTGGTATGAATTTAAATATCTGTATGGAGATGTATATTATTTAAGAATAATATTTACTGGCATGTATTTATAGTAATCAATCTATGCGAATGGGATTACAGTACTGGTATAGGCAATAGTGTATCAGTGTGTTGTGAATCAAAATGTATTACTGAACACACGCTTTTGTAAATAACGGCACTGTGGTATGTATTAATTTTTAACAAACGTAAACAATGAACTCTGTTCAAGTAATTTTGAAGAGTAAAGAACTGGGTAAACTGCCTTACCAGGAAAAATTAGAAATAAAAAGACTAGGTTTCATTATTATTATTATTATTATTATTATTATTATTATTATTATTATTATTATTATATGTTGTTTTGAATTTATATACGGTTTTTTCGACATTGAAACATTGGAATCATGACATTTCATATTAGGCTAAAAGCGTACGATTTCAAATTCTCTTCGATTTTGGAACACAAAATTGTGAACACACATAATATTATATCACGAGCCGCCACTATTTATATGTATTGCCTGTTTGTAAATATTACCTAAATTTGAGGTAAAAATGCCGACATGCAACTTTCTGAAATCTAAAAATATATGTATATTTAAGAAAAACAATTTTTTTTTTTTTAATTTGAACCTTAATTTTGAGCCAAAACCTTAGTGTCACGAAATTAGTCAAGTCCTACTTATAATCATTATGGATTTACCAAAACAAGAACATAAAAATTTTAAAGTGGATGAAAAACTCATTAATTGAAGTACCTTAACTCTGTATCACCTAATGGCATTTAGAAAACGATTATAACGTTAAAAATTTAATTCTATCCTACAATGATCATAGAGCAAGTGGACAGCTTCAAATACTTGGGGTGTACTATAGGCAGTAACATAAGCTGCTGCCAAGAAGTCAAAAGGAGAATAGGAATGAGAAAGGAAGCTTTCAGTAGAAGAAGGAGCATCTTCTGTGGACCTCTGGAGAAAGAACTAAGGAAGAAACTAGTGAAGTCCTTGGTGTGGAGTGTAGCATTGTATGGGGTAGAACCATGGACATTACGAAGAAGTGAAGAGAAGAGACTACACTCAATACCAGATGTCTTTGGAGCAGATCATAACAAGGGTCTCGATGCAGCTCATGTTATCGCTGCGTTCCCATTGGTTGGCGAGTCATTACTTAGTTGAGAGCGTTGTAGACACTAACGCGTGCATATCCTGGTTACGAGACGGTATTCAGAGACGCGTCCACTACTACAGTTCTATTGCGTCTAGCATCTGTGAGGTGTATAAGCAGACGACAGCAGTACAACTAGTGACTGATGCAAGAAGACACATTACTTTAATTTTCACTTTTAGTTATATGAATGTAGTCCAGGGCTGGGCACATTACGTGATTCTGAGAAATGAGCGCTGTTTACTTTAAAGAGCATTTCTCCCCAGCGGTGTGACGTTTGCATACTGTACGTCACTCGCTGTCAGTGCAGTGGTTGACTCTGCAGTAG
Source organism: Periplaneta americana (assembly GCA_025594305.2). Lineage (NCBI taxonomy): Eukaryota > Metazoa > Arthropoda > Insecta > Blattodea > Blattidae > Periplaneta > Periplaneta americana. Next base: position 22,028,023 of record JAJSOF020000005.1, read on the forward strand.
GATGGCGAACTTTGAAGATGCACCCGTCTGAGAGGATGTATGTCAGACGAAAACCTAAATTATATTTTGAACATGACTAATTCATTTGTTCCAAACATTAAACGACTTCTGCATATGAACCGATCTCATAAGTCTCGGAAAACAACCACATAGTTATTTTGGTTATTGAGTTTGAAAAAGTTTTGTTTCAATAGCAAATATTTATTGATTTCAGATTGATAGACGCACGATTTTGTTACAATAGTTTATTCATACAAAACAGGTGTAAGAGAATGTTTATTATTAATTTTGTTATTGTGTTTATTTTATTTATTTAATTTAGCTATCTAGTGAGTACAAATTAAAATTTTAAAACAAAAGTGTTTCCAGCCACTACCGTAAGAGCCAGGCTCATGCACGGTGCGGTCTTAGCCAATAATATAACGTTAAATTTACAAGGACAGTAAATTTCTGATTTAAATCCTTTATTACATATGTTTATATTATTAATACCATTATGTAATTGTTAAAGCACTGTGCATATAGCCTAATGATCTGTGTGTATATATGTGTAGAGCGAAGTTTATTACATTAAATTAATAAGAGTGTTAAAAAGACTGTACTGTACAATGGACTGATGTAATATTCTTATAAACTATTATATACTGACAGACTGAATGAATAGAACAACCGTGGCTCTTGTTATATTAATGCGAGTCCGCCACTGCTTGAGCGTTCTGCTCCGGCTTGGAATTGAAGTGCCTTGCGGAGCGAGAGCAGCTCTCGCAGTTTACACGGAGCCGCTCTCATGCCCGGCGCTGATGTAGTCAGTCACTAATTCATACAGAGACACTGATATCGTGTGAACCGCGCTCTCTTGCATTTTTGTTTCCGTTGTTTATATCTGCTCCAAAGACATCTGTTATAGAGTGTAGAAGCATTTTAAATGTGGATATGGAGAAGAATGAAGCGTGTGAAATGGAGACAGTCAATTAAGAAATGAAACTGTGTTGGAAAGAGTGGATGAAGAAAGAATGATGCTGACACTAATCAGGAAGAGGAAAAGGAATTGACTGGGTTACTGCTTGAGAAGAAACTGCGTTATGAAGGATGCACTGGAAGGAATGGTGAAAGGGAGAAGAGTTCGGGGCAGAAGAAATTAGATGATATACGACATTACGATATATGGATCAGTGGCGGCTCCTGCATATTTCTTAAGAGGAGGAAAAAAATTAACAGCACGAAATGACAACTTCTTGAATAAAACATGCTACAAATTAGCCTACATGCATGCATGTAATACCAGGTAATGTTGGGGTTGGCCTTCCCTTCTGTATAGCAATAATCTGTTCTTGTAAACTGAGTTTCCTAAATTGTCCAAAATATATTATGTTTTCACTTCCATTCATTGTTGAATAATTGCAAAAATTAACAATTACAAGGAAATTCACAACCTCGTAGCATTTTTCGAGCACACTACTGACTACAGCATCACACGTGTTGGAAGAGACTAGCTACTAACTTGTAACCGGAACCGTTTTACGGAAATGGGAATGGGAAATAATCTGAGGAAAGCGAGAACACTGCACCCACCCACCTGGTCTGTGTTGCCACATGTACATTTTACAAGTTCAGTATTACATGCATTTGAAGAATGTCAGTTCTTGTAAAGTCATACTATCATTATTGTTCAAAGCTGTCGGTGGCCGATTAATTTTTTATGTTAAAAATGATGTAGTTTGGAGTACCTACTTTCAGTTTCAAATATATTTGTACAAAACTGACAACTTGGCTGTTGCCCTGTCTAGTAAACAATGAATAGAAGTGAATTTCAGGGGCAAACTACGTAGAACTACTTCCTCTTTGTTTTACATAAACCCGACTTTAACTTTAAAAAATCCACGAAAGTTTCAAACCATGAATAGTAGCCTATATAAAGTGCAATGAATAATATTTTTGATTTATAATTTAAAAAAAATGTTTACATGGTGTCTTTCATAGTGTTGCGTTAAAACTGTTTTTGTTGTATCTCCTCCTAGATGTGTTATAGTCCGGTTGAATGCAACATCGTTAGGTGGCAGCGGTAGCGAGCTTGCTGCACGACCAGTCGGTTTCTATTTCCCGCCCATGCGCTGATTCAGAGGAGGATCTCCTCCCTCTCCGTTCATTTACTTGCTTTAAAACTCTGCTTCTTTCTCTGGCCGCTAGTGCGCTGTTGTCTATGTGTGTTAACTGCAGTAGAGGAGGAATGGAGTGCCTTTCCTCCACACAGAAAATCTCGCATCTTTCTCACAGTTTTCTACAGCACATGAGCGCGTGTCGTGTTTCTTACAGCCGTGAACTTAAAAATTATCGAATCTTCCTCGAATTTCAAGGCACATATTTTATTTGGTATTTACTTTCAAAAGAAGAAAATGTGAGGAGGACGTTCCTCCCTTCCCTCCCCCGAGGAACCGCCACTGATATGGATCATATGCGGACACTAAAAGGAAGGTAGAAAGTAGGAAAGACTGGAGAATGCTCGGTTTGCAGTGAAAGACCTACCCTTGAGCAGAACACTATGAATGAATGAATGAATGAATGAATATGGTCCACAGTTGATTAGTATTTCTTTCACCTGTTGTCTAGTCAGAAAACTGTATGAGAAAGATTACTCCAACTTTATTCGGAGACCAATCCATAGGCCTACTAGAAGTAAACTAATTTACAAGTCAACTGGCAAAAGTGGTGAACATCTAACAAGAACGATGGCATTCTGGGTAGGAAACTGAATCTCGTCATATCACAGCAGAGGCCACCACATAAAGTAATCCTCCTCGCTACAGCCTCTTCATCTGTGTGCATGACAATAAGGAAGTATGGAGATCGCATCTTAAACAGGCAAAACTGTGTTACCTGAAGGCAAATTTCTACGCTGGCTGAATATTCACAAATCTAATTCCACGAAATAAAATGCTGCTTCTCCTCAAATATATGATTCAACGATAACACAAGTATAGTGGCATGTTTTCTGTGTTTCTAACTTTCACATAGAATATACTTAAGCTGTTTTTACAGGATAATTTATGCCGATGATATAATTATGACAATGGGATTAACAATCTAAAGCTAATTCTGAACAGAATATATATTATAGGGACTGTTTTAATTTTATTATGATCTCGAGGAAACCCAGAAAATTAATGGTAAGACCACAGTCTACTATATACAGCCGCGAAGCTCAATACGTAGTAAATATGCAAACATTAGATAGTTGCTCACCACTAGGATCGCTAATATTGCTTCATTACAGGCAATGCAAAATAGTACCGTCACAGTCTATTGTTTCTAGCACCCTCAAAACTCAAGCTTCGTGACTGTATATAGTAGACTGTGGTAAGATTACACTTAAAACCTTGGTTTTTCAGAACCGACGCATGCGAGTCTGCGAACCTCGTAGCTATAGAAACCACTCACTCTATCCTCTCGATATGGTGTCTATGTTAAAAGTTGTTTTGTAATTATTCTGTTCTCTATACTCTAGGTATGTTGATATGTTGTTAAAAGTTATTTTGAAATTCCGTTATTCTCTATCCCCTCAATATGCTGTCTATACTAAAAGTTATTTTGTAATTATTCTGTTCTCTATTCTCTCGATATGTTGTCTATATTAAAAGTTGTTTTGGAATTATTCTGTTCTCTATACTCTAGGTATGTTGATATGTTGTTAAAAGTTGTTTTGAAATTCCGTTGTTCTCTATCCTCTCAATATGCTGTCTATACTAAAAGTTGTTTTGTAATCATTCTGTTCTCTATTCTCTCGATATGTTATCTATATTAAAAGTTGTTTTGTAATTATTCTGTTCTCTATACTCTAGGTATGTTGATATGTTGTTAAAAGTTGTTTAGAAATTCCGTTGTTCTCTATCCTCTCAATATGCTGTCTATACTAAAAGTTGTTTTGTAATCATTCTGTTCTCTATTCTCTCGATATGTTGTCTATATTAAAAGTTGTTTTGTAATTATTCTGTTCTCTATACTCTAGGTATGTTGATATGTTGTTAAAAGTTGTTTTGAAATTCCGTTGTTCTCTATCCTCTCAATATGCTGTCTACACTAAAAGTTGTTTTGTAATTATTCTGTTCTCTATTCTCTCGATATGTTGTCTATACTAAAAGTTGTTTTGTAATTATTCTGTTCTCTATTCTCTCGATATGTTGTCTATACTAAAAATTGTTTTGTAATTATTCTGTTCTCTATTCTCTCGATATGTTGTCTATACTAAAAGTTGTTTTGTAATTATTCTGTTCTCTATTCTCTCGATATGTTGTCTATATTAAAAGTTGTTTTGGAATTATTCTGTTCTCTATACTCTAGGTATGTTGATATGTTGTTAAAAGTTGTTTTGAAATTCCGTTGTTCTCTATCCTCTCAATATGCTGTCTATACTAAAAGTTGTTTTGTAATTATTCTGTTCTCTATTCTCTCGATATGTTGTCTATACTAAAAGTTGTTTTGTAATTATTCTGTTCTCTATTCTCTCGATATGTTGTCTATACTAAAAATTGTTTTGTAATTATTCTGTTCTCTATTCTCTCGATATGTTGTCTATACTAAAAGTTGTTTTGTAATTATTCTGTTCTCTATTCTCTCGATATGTTGTCTATATTAAAAGTTGTTTTGGAATTATTCTGTTCTCTATACTCTAGGTATGTTGATATGTTGTTAAAAGTTGTTTTGAAATTCCGTTGTTCTCTATCCTCTCAATATGCTGTCTATACTAAAAGTTGTTTTGTAATTATTCTGTTCTCTATTCTCTCGATATGTTGTCTATACTAAAAGTTGTTTAGTAATTATTCTGTTCTCTATTCTCTCGATATGCTGTCTATATTAAAAGTTGTTTTGTAATTATTCTGTTCTCTATTCTCTCGATATGTTGTCTATGTCGTTAAAAGTAGTTTTGAAATTCTGTTGTCCATCTCCTCGATATGATGTCTATTTTAGAAGTTGTTTTGTAATTTTTATCTCTATCCTCTCGATATATTATCCACGTGAAAAGTTGTTTTGAAATGCCGTTGTTCTCCTTCTTCTCGATATGTTGGCCATGTTAAAAGTTATTTTGAAATTCCGCTGATCTATATATCTCTCGATATGTTGTCTATGTTAAAACTTATTTTTAAATTTGTTTCTGTATCCTCTCGACATGATGTCTATATTGAAGTTGCTTTTCTTATCTCTGTCGATAATAGTCTATGTTAAAATTAGTACTGGAATCCTGTATCTACAGACGTGGACAAATTATTAGCAAAATTGAAGATTTTTATTATATATTTTTACAAAATATTATTTTTCAATTTGGACTACAGTTGACATTTTTGTGTATTTCCAAATAAGTAGCCAAATTGAAGATTCGTATTGTATATTTTTCAAAATTTAACACCTCAATTTGGACTACATTAGATATTTTTGCATATTGACAAATTATTAGCAAAACTGAAAGTTTTTATTGTATATTTTTACAAAATTCGATTCTTCAATTTGGACTACAGTTAACATTTTGGATATTTCCAAATTATTAGCAAAACTGAAGATTTTTGTTTTATATTTTTACAAAATTTGACTCTTCAATCCAGTTGAAATTTTTGCTAGTTTAAAAATTATTAGCAAAATTGAAGATTTTTATTATATATTTTTACAAAACTTGACTCTTCAATTTAAACTACAGTTGACATTTTTGCATATTTCTGTCTACTGTAATGATGGAAATATGCAAAATTGTCAACTGTAGTTTAAATTGAAAAGTCAAATTTTGTAAACAGAATTATCATAAAAATCGTCAATTTTGTTAATAATTTGTCCACGTCTGTACCTTTTCAATACGACGTCTACTCAAGCGTACCTTGGAGGGCGAGTCACGCTCGCTACCTCTAGACAACGCGATGGCTATGCCAAAATTACAGAAAGCGTTGAAAGCATTTTTACGATCAGCATAAGGAATTTCGTAGCTTAAAATGGTGTGGTTTGGGACGAAGAGAGGAAACGCTTGTCTGACTGATGCTGGGGAGAGTTAGATGAGGTAGTAAAGATATAATGTTATTTTTACTACTGAAAAAGAAAGAGATACATAAAAATGAGATAATGTAAAACATCCTTAATTAATATAGTGGTTATTTTTATTGCTGTGTGAAATGTGTAATGATAAAACATTTATCATTTAATGACACCCTCTTTATTAGACAATTATATTTCAGGCAGTCGTACCATGGCTTTATTAGGGCGTATATAAATGTGAAACAGACCACATGATGATACGCACTCAAAATATGTGTTGTTCAAGTTAAAAGTGAGGTCTATAACTCCAGCTGGAGAATTTTATGGTGCGATAGGCGGAATGGTATATTGTGCAATGTCTGCACAAAATTAGTTGACTGCAGACTTGCATGATGAATATTCGGTTCACTGTCCAGCTGACAAATCCCCAAACCACCACGTAACACGACTGTGGAAGCCTCTGTAGGATTGCTGATTTACTAACCCGCATACGGAAGGTTTTCTACGAGTTCTTTCATTTCCCCCTACCATTTATTCCACTGTACAAACATTATTGCTCATTTATCTTCAAACCGAAAGCATAAAATGCCAGACATTTTACACAGGTCCACCAAGCACGTTGCTAAGAACTAGACCGTGTGATTTGAATACGGAAATAAAGCAGTTCGAAACGTTTTCCCGTCTACAAACTACACTCTCCCACTTTTCCTGAGCACTTCCACCTTCAAATTTATTAAGCAACCTCAGTAACGAAATATTCTCCATCGATATTTAGGCAACTCCAATATGCTGTAAAGTATCCACATATTTTAAACGAAATATTAGACAGAAAAGTATGGCATGATCTTCTCATCATAACCGATAACTAAAAAAATGAGATTTTGTTCTACCTAAAGGGACATCATTTTATTTTGACTTCAATTTTTATTGTATCTGAGTTTTTGAATGTACTTCACTCTCACCCCTTCTACTAATGAAGTTCAACCGCCCTCCACACAGATCCAAGACCGCATATACAGTCATAGTAGCCTTACGGTCATAGTAAACCGTATGTTCCAAAAATATGTTCGCGTTTTCCAGTGGCGAAAGAGCTTTCAATATTGAATCATTTTCGCACAGGTACTGTCGTCCATTTGCCTACGTCGTATCCCGGTTTCCTCCACCAGCTTTTATTCGCCAGCTAGTGGCTGGGCTGTCTTAGCTCTTTTCTGAGAACATTAATTTCTGTTAGGAATTGGACGTCTACGTAATATTATACAACTGTTTAACATAACTTAAATAAAAGGGCCTCGTTAAGTAATTAACTGTCACGTGATTTTCCCCCTTTGTACGACCCTACGACATAACCACTCGGACGAACAGTACATAGCATTTCTGAGTAATTTTATCTTTTCGGATCGGGCAGAAGTGAAGATTGAATTTACAGTACGTAAGGTACTCTTTTATAGAGTAGGTACAGAATTATTTCAATATGAATTACTAGTACGAAGAACGAAACTGGTAATTGGAATTAGATGCAATAGTGTATAGTCCGATAATATGGACATTAGAACTGAAGCCTGTATCGAAATGAACGGCCACCATTTTAAAAAATGTGTTTAAATATCCATATTATGATTATTTTTCAATTTAACTTCATTCTCTATAGTGTACGCTAATGTGCTGTAGACGGTATAATATACACTGCATACTGAATACGTCCACATGGACAGCTCAGTTCGTGAGTAAAAACACTCACTGCTAATACTGTACTGTATTTTGATTAAACAAAAACCTAATGAAAATGATCAAACTCAAAAGCGCAATATTTCCTAGTTTACGTAAATGGATGAACTACTTTTCTTCCCTCCTATACCTAGTAAAGTGATTTGTTTGTATATTACGCCAGTATCATCGAACTCCAGTCGTGGTAGGGGAATAGGCAAGTTAATATTAAAAATGTTAGTAAAAATAAAATGATGTCCCTGTATAAGCCCTCAAGGGCATTACTTAAAGTCGCGGAAGAGCTGCGCGAGGCCCAGGACGAACGTAAAATTTACAATGACTTTGCTCGACTCTTTACCTACTCAAGTAAAGAAAATGACATTACGGTGGTATTTCCACATTTTGTTAATCTTGTTGAGCATATTTTGATATTACCACACTTTACTGCTTCTATAGAGAGGGTTTTCTCATTTGTATACAACATGGAAACAAAGACAAGGAATAAAGTTGCCAGCTCAACAATAATTTCAGGCCTATTGAAAGTAGGGAAATAATACATAGAAGTGTATCTTTTTACGGGTTTTATACGAGGCGCTCCATAAAATAACATTCCCACTCGTCCCACAGCTAGCGAAACGACTACGTGTACGTGAGAGAGTAATGTCCTGGCATGGCGCATGCGCTAGCGGAACTTCCCGAGTGCTCTCAGTAGCTTCGTTGCATTGGTTGAAGATGGACGTTCCTATTCCAGCTCCCGCCGCGTGAAGTGCGGTCAGTGATAAAGGTTCTGAATGCACAGGGCATAGTGCCGATTGAAATTGATCGTCAGCTGTCTGCTGGGCCTAACGTCATGAGCAAGCAGATGGTGCGTTGCTCCACAAGGTCGTCCGTGATGATGGTTGGCCTCCCACTGCGCTCCTCGTCATGCACATTTTGGCGTCCTGCTGAAAATTGTCTACAGCAGCAACGCACCATCTGCTTGCCCATAGACCTGGCACAGCTGACGATCAATTTCAATCGGCGCTATGCCCTGTGCATTCAAAAACTTAATCACTGATCGCACGTCACACGCGGCGGGAGCTGGAATAGGAGCGTCCATCTTCAACCAATGCAACGAAGCTACTGAGAGCACTCGCGGGAAGTTCCGTTAGCGCATGCGCCATGCCAGGACATTACTCTATCAAGTACACGCAGTCGCTTCGCGCAACATATGGTTTGCTAGCTGTGGGACGAGTGGGAAAGTTACTTTATGGACGCGCCTCGTAGCAGCAGTAGTTGACGGAATCTCCACTGAATTAGTGAAATGCTTGGATGAAGATAAGAAGGAAATTTTGTCATAATGCAACAAAATATATGAGAAAGGCGACTGATTTGAAGATTTCACGGATACATTGTTGCTACCAATACCGAAGAAAAATAATGCCAAGAAATGTAACGAGTTCAAGACTATCAGCCTGATATGACACTCGGCGAAGATTCTTCTGCGAATACTGAATCGACGTTTATATTCTAAGATGGAAGAAGAGTTGGAAGAAGAGCAGTTTGGATTCAGAAACAGAAAAGGTATGTGTGACGCAATTGGACTACTACGAACATTCGGCGAAATATACCTAGAGAAGAATAAAGAAGTGTATATACTATTTGTGGACCTAGAAAAGGCGTTTGACAAAGTGGATTGGTATAAACTGATGGGGACCTTAAGGAAATTGGTGTGGATTGGAAAGAGATGAGGCTGTTCAGTAATCTTTATATGAAACAAAGAGTCAAAGTTAGGATAGGAGAAGAAATGTAAGAAGGAAGTGAAATAGGGAGAGGAGTACGACAAAAGGAGCCTGATATGCTCACCAGAGGCCATGAAGAGTTTGATATGTCGTTTACATTTGTGCATTCAGCACAACGGAAGACATTTTGAAAACTGTATACCATAATTTGCCAACAATTGAAACTGTTTTTACATTTATGTGTTTTAATAAAGGTTTAAAACACTAACCATTCTTTCGTTTAATAACTCTGGCGGCGAGAGGAGGAGATGTTTTTTTCTCAAATCGACTGTACGGTACCAGGAAGGGTTCTTTCTCGTGAGGATGAACATCATTTCAAAAAATTATCCAATTTTTCGATTGACTCGTTACTTATGAAAGACCCTGTATATTGATAATAATTGAAGTGGAATGCAACTGTTTTAATAAGAACAAAACTGAATCAACAAAGCCTTCTTGAGTAGTAATCGTCCATAGAGTTCAATGAAGATTATAAAGTTGACACAATTAGTAACAAGGGAATAGTAGTCATAACACACTATATTTGTAATGAGATGGTAAAATAAAACATTTTCAAGACAGTTTAGAATTTTATGAAGTCAATTAATATTTTATTGTATTAGAATATTTTAATTTTTCTAATCTTTTATAATAATAATAATAATAATAATAATAATAATAATAATAATAATAATAATAATAATAATAATAATGGCTTTATTTAACCTGGCAGAGTTAAGGCCGTAAGGCCTTCCACATTCAACCAGGATTAAAACTTGCTTACACAGTTGAACATAAAACTGGATCGGAATTAAGTAATTACACACTGTAACAATTTAAGTACATAATGAGATCAAAAGAGGTAGTTACATAAAATTTACCTCAGAAAATAAAAATAAACATAGTGAAATACATATTAATATTGTTAGAATCAAATACGAATCACATAAAAACAGAAGCCGATAATACAATAAAAATAAATGTACACAGTAAAAATAAAAATAAACACATTAGTATACATATTAGTATTACATTACAATTAAGTAGGATATACATAATTAAACCAGAAAGCGACAATTGAATAAAATGTACACAAAAATTAGATTAATAATAAAAAACAACAACACAGTGGGATACATATTGGCGTTAAGTGATAAATAAACATGATTTAGATAATAAAAACAAGAAAAAAAAATAAAAAATAAATACAATGGAACACATTCCAGTAAATATTTGCAACGCGTTAGGTCTGGCAACTCATCATAAGATATTTTTCTAATTTACATTTAAAGGAAATTAAAGTTCAGCAGCCCTTGACTTCAGGCGGCAGAGAATTCCAGTGACGAGAAGTAGCAACAGTGAAAGATGAAGAATAAAGAGATGATGTGAATGGTATTTCTAGCGTGTTATCATATTGTGACTGGTATTTAAGTTATGATATGAGAAAGACTGTGGAATCGGACAGATAAGTAAGAGGGAGTAGAGGTGAGCAAAATTCGGTATAAGAGAGAAAGGGAATGTAACTTTCTCCTCTCATTTAACCTGAGCCACAATAATTTATCGAAAGAAGGCGAAATGTGGTCGTAGTAGCGGACATTACAAATGAAACGAACACGTGCATTATGAACACGTTGCAGTTTCTGGGATAAATCCACCCTGAGATCGCTGAATAAAGCGTCACAATAATCGATTCCTCGAATCGTGTAATAGTCAATTAAATCCCACTGTAGTTTTTATTTTCTCTAGATAAATCATAAACTCTAGTGAAATTACTGTACATAAAATCGTTGCTGAATTACCCAAGAATTACAACTCTGAATTAATGGACCAGAGCTGAAACTCCCTGTATATATAAATTTCATCTGTTAATATTGTTGTGTAATGGTTTTATTCGTGATAGCTAGTTCTGAAATTGTGTAATAATAATGAACTATTTTTTTTTTTAATTTTTATATTCGCTCTGTACTGCTTACACTATGTTATCTGACTTTCTTTTTCAGGATATTACGTTCTCAAAAGTTTAAAATATTTGTAGATTGATATCTTTTAGGATTAGAGATCCAGTGTAGTCTTTTACTTTGTGTTTTGTGAGGCTCTGAGGATTGCAAAGGAGTTCACACTAAAATTTCAAGACAAGAACGTAACTGACCGAAGTTCATTCACATCTGTTGAAATTTATCTCCTGTCGCACTACATTAAGCACCCTAACCCGCAGATTTCGATGTTCCTAATGGTGAAACAGGGAATTTAATTCAAACACACTAAAGTGCACGAAGTTTGAACCACTAAGTTAATAGTCTCCGAGGAAATACTGCAACACAACCAAATGTTGACCCTTATGTGAATCCAAGATGGACGACTATGACCTTTACGGCTTCTACAACAGCAATCTCTACTCCCAAGCCGTTACCATGGCAACAACCCTGCATTAAACGACTTCAACGTTATAGTCTTTTGTTGTTGTCTATATAAAAGTGTAGGGGTCTACCTACGGCCAAGGCAGAACGGGGAAAAACAAATTTGGGAAGTGCTAAAGTGCAGAGAGAATTAGATCTTATGACGACATGTTGGGGATAGTAATGACCCCGACAGTCGAGATGTACACAGGCCAAGAATACGGGGCATGGCCACTCTAACAAGAAGTAATGAAACGGCAGGAAAAAAGGGAGGACATCAAAACAGCCATCTACAAGGAGAGCGAAAAAATATAAGGGAAAACATCTATTCTAGACGCGTCCTACTTACAGAATTGCAGTCGGTGGTAGTGTTAAAAAAGAAAGATAATATACTGCAGTGCATCACAAATGATTTCAACAATATATCAAAATTAAGCTTCGTTACATTAAAGAGACTATTTCATTTCATTAATAACTTACTCTTTTTGGAGGTGCTAGAGAGTTCTTATATTAAAAAAAAATCAATATGTATCTTTGTTCTGGCAATAAAGTATTATTATTATTATTATCATTAATATTATTATATTTTTGACCAATGAAATGTAATGGAATTTTGAATTCCAACCAATCACAGTCATACTTTGCGATAATTTTTGTAGCTCGATTTATCACTATCAATTTATTGCATGGTCGTTCTTTTGTTTAGTCAGTGTCGCCAACTGTTTTCCCCTAAATCGATGAGCATGAATCCATGGTACTAAATAAAGTGCGAAATCCTATTTCGACATATACAGTAGTGGCGTGCATCTCAAATGATTTGAACATTATATCAAAATTAAGCTTCAGTACATTAAAGAGAGTATTTCATTTCAATAGTAACTTACTCTTTTTCGGGATGCTAGAGAGTTCTTATATTAAAAAAATCAATATGTATCTTTGTTCTGGCAATAAAATTATTCTTATTATTATTATTATTATTATTATTATTATTATTATTATTATTATTATTTATATGACGTCATATCATTTTTTTGATCAGTGAAATGTAATGGAATTTTGAATTCCAACCAATCACAGTCATACTTCGCGATACTTTTTGTAGCTCGATTTATCACTATCAATTTATTGCATGGTTTTTCTTTTGTTTAGTCAGTGTCGCCAACTGTTTTCCCGTAAATCGATGAGCATGAATCCATGGTATTAAATAAAGTGCGAAATCCTATTTCGACATGTACAGTAGTGGCGTGGATCACAAATGATTTCATTTCATTATATCAAAACTAAAAAAACTTCATTACATTAAAGAGACTATTTCATTTCATTAATAATTATTATTTTTTGGAGGTATCTAGAGAGTTCTTAAATTAAAAAAATCAATATGTATCTTTGTTCTGGCAATAAATGTATTATTATTATTATTATTTCAGCTGTTTATTATTATTATTATTATTATTATTATTATTATTATTTATATGATGTCATTCAATGTTTTGTCAATGAAATGTAATGAAAGTGAGCGAGATAGAATTACAACCAATCACAGTCATACATATGTAGGTGTACATAAAATTAGGTTATTTTATGTTTTATTATTAATTGCAACTTTTTGCATTATTTGTCTTATTTCAGCTGTTGTATCAGTGAAGTAATTCTATTGTGTATTGAGGTGATTCAGTGAAGTTATGGTTTTACAGTCCAGTGAATAGTTCCGATCAGTGATAATTTATAGCTTCAATGAAATGTGTTCTATAGTGTCAGTGGAATGAAATTTTGTTATAAGAGTGTCAGTGAAATGTGTCCTAAAGTGTCAGTGAAATTGGTTGGAACATAGTAACACCAATAAGGCAGTGACCTGAGATGAGAGTAATAAAAATGATTTCAAAATACTTAACAAATTGAAACTTATATACATATGTAGGAAATTGTATTGTTAAAATTAGGTTATTTTATGTTTTATTATTAATTTTTTTAAATCAACTTTTGTTATTGTTTTGTTAAATTGTATTGTGTATTCTTATTGTATTGTTTATATAATAAGTAACATTGAACATTATTGAATTGTAATTCTTGCGACTAGGGTGTAGGAAGGGATGGAAAATTGTTTATAATAGGCTTCTTGTTTATGCATCACAAATCATCCAGCTGCCCATCCAATATTTAATGCGTAAATATGCCTATTAAAATTGATAAATAATTTTCTTCTTGCAGTGAAATTATTAAACTGGGAAGCTACATACATACGTACATACATACATACATCGCGATAATTTTTGTAGCTCGATTTATCACTATCAATTTATTGCATGGTCGTTCTTTGTTTAGTCAGTGTCGCCAACTGTTTTCCCGTAAATCGATGAGCATGAATCCATTGTACCAAATAAAGTGCGAAAACTTACTTCGACATGTACAGTAGTGGTAAAAAAAAAAACCGGACCGACCCTTGTAGCTGATTTCAGAGCCTTGTTCACTCCAGAGCACGATAGACTGGTGACTAAGAGTTTTGTGGTTCGAAACCTGTCTAAGAAGGAAACTTTTTTTTTTGTTCCTTATTCAAATGTATTCCCAATACTTTTCGATTGCTGGTAAAATTCATGTTCTGGGAATAGTAAGTTCATTAAGTAGTAAAATATCGCTGCAATCGAAAACGGGAAGAAAAAGGGGAGGACATCAAAACAGCCATCTACAAGGAGAGCAAAAAATATAAGGGAAAACATCTATTCTAGACGCGTCCTACTTACAGAATTAAAGTCGGTGGTAGTGTTAAAAAAGAAAGATAATATACTGCAGTGCATCTCAAATGATTTCATCATTATATAAAAATTAAGCTTCAGTACGTTAAAGAGACTATTTCATTTCATTAATAACTTACTCTTTTTGGAGGTGCTAGAGAGTTCTTATATTAAAAAAAATCAATATGTATCTTTGTTCTGGCAATAAAGTATTATTATTATTAATTATTATTATTATTATTATTATTATTATTATTATTATTATTATTATTATTATTATTTGTATCACGTTATTCCACTTTTGACGAATGAAATGTAATGAAATTTTGAATTCCAACCAATCACAGTCATACATCGTGATAATTTTTGTAGCTCTATTTATCACTATCAATAAATTTATAAAATTTATAAAATTCTAAAATTATGGCCTTCTGCGGAAAATACCCTGTGCCTAGCAAAATATGTTTAGATTCAAAAATATTAGAAAGGATAAATTATTTTACATATCTCGGATACACATTATCTTTTTTCGATGAAGTAGACATTTCACAGAACATTTCTAAATACACCAAAACAATGGGGATAATTAACACCATTATGAAACCTTCCCTAGTACAAAGGCATACTCGAATTCGCCTTTACAAGACCTTGACGAAACCTGTACTTTGTTACGGCAGTGACGAATGGACATTGAGGAAGAAAGACGAAAGCAGAATAACGGCTAATGAAATGAAATTTATGAGATATACAGCGGGATATATGAAATGAGATCACAAACGCAATGAAGATGTAATGGAAGAATTACAACTAGAACCTGTAATTAATCACGTAAAACATTATCGGAACAACTGGATAAATCATCTGCATCGCATGCATAGAGATAGAATCCCAAAAGTCATGCTCCACTATCGTCCAAACGGGAAGAGAGCTCTCGGTCGTTCACAGAAGCGCTGAATTGAAAATTCAACTGTGAGATCGTAACAGGTCATTAGGCCTAATACTTGAAGGGAAGAAGAAGAAGAATAAATATATTGCATGGCCGTTCTTTTGTTTAGTCAGTGTCGCCAACTGTTTTCCCGTAAATCGATGAGCATGAATCCATTGTACCAAATAAAGTGCGAAAACTTACTTCGACATGTACAGTAGTGGTAAAAAAAAAAACCGGACCGACCCTTGTAGCTGATTTCAGAGCCTTGTTCACTCCAGAGCACGATAGACTGGTGACTAAGAGTTTTGTGGTTCGAAACCTGTCTAAGAAGGAAACTTTTTTTTTTGTTCCTTATTCAAATGTATTCCCAATACTTTTCGATTGCTGGTAAAATTCATGTTCTGGGAATAGTAAGTTAATTAAGTAGTAAAATATCGCTGCAATCGAAATGTATTGGGAATAAATTTGAATAAGGAAAAAAAAAAGTTTCCTTCCCAGGTAGGATTCGAACCACGAAACTCTTAGTTACCAGTCTATCGTGCTCTGGAGTGAACAAGGCTCTGAAATCAGCTACAAGGGTCGGTCCGGTTTTTTTTTTCCACTACTGTACATCTTCATCTTCTAATTCCATGTCCATTGCATCTAAAGAAAATGACAGTCCTTCACAACAGTTGTTCATTTAATTAAAGTATTAATCAGGTTGTTTCTAATTATATTATAAAATGTTCAAATTAAATTATGATTTCAGCAGATAATGAAAATGTATTTGTTATAATAACAAATGAAAAGCGCAGTACATGTAATTAACATTGTTAAGCCTATATTTTGCTTTTCTCAATTGGATTTAGTGAATAACATCCAATTTCTTTATTGAAATAATCGATATTCATCTATTTTAACATCACAATGTGTGAATAGGTTAAGTATTCATAAATATACAATTATTAATATTTTGTGAGAGAATTTTAGAGCTATATTATTTACATTTTTATTTTATTCACGAAATAATCCTAATAAATCTCAGACCTCTTGTGACATTGTATGTATGTATGTATTTATTCACACTGCAATGGGTATATACCCGGTGGCAGTGGTAACTAATTACACTCAATAATGACAATAATAAACTTGTTAATTAAAAATACACTTAATAATAATACCAATAATTAATACAAATAATTAATACTAACAATAATTTATAATAATAATGATAATAATAATAATAAAATAAGAATAATAACAAGGAGCATCCTAAATTAAATGAAGCACGATCACTTACAATAACATTTAAAATAAATCTAATTTGTATCTTAAATCTAAGTTCGAACTAAAACCCACGAGTATATGTTCATATCTGCACAAGTATCTTTCCACATTACACTCATTTCGCTGTCAACTCACTCACTGCACTGGAACTACGACACATTTCACTGATTCTATCCTGATTTCACTAACACTTCAAAAACATTTCACTGTTCAAATACTTTGCACTGCCACTATAAACTATAAAGCTTCCCTGACAGGAACACGTTTCGCTGACACAACACACTTCACTGGCACAACATAATTCTTACTGATACAACACTTCAATAACAAAATATCATTTACATCCTTTACATACTGTGTATAATTATCGCCTATCAGTAAAGTCCTAAGCCTACTATTACTAACATTACTATAGAACATTTTATAATAATCACTCACACTTCGATTTCAGAGAAATGCGATACTATACAGGAGAGATAGAGAACTTAGAGAATTAAATATCTGTATTTCAATTAACGTGCAGTTGTATACCAACAATTTTGGGCGGTAACCGGAAGGAACACCCAATTGACGTTTAAAAAATTATGGAAAACTCCTCATTGATATATTTACAACAGCGAATAATGGATCGAAACCAGACAACATATGATTCATTTTGACGATACATAATTTTCTTCTTATTCTTTTTCAGCATCTTCTTTTTCTTCCTCTACTCCTTTAAAAGAACAGACATGGTAGCCAACGACGCAGCTCACGCGGTAAACTGTGGATTTGATTCCCTCTTCGGCTGATTACACGGAACAACAAATTTTTACTTTTTGTCTTGCTTCGAAATAAAAAATACGTGAATATAACTAGTATCAGTGCCCTAAATCTGTATTTAAAATGCAAATTGCCCGATCACGTACCAATTTCCGGAGAAAAGGAATTGAATTTTTAATGAAAAAACTACTTTTTTTTTTTTAAATTTTTCACTGCTACTGGTAAAATCACAACACACTAGGGATTCAAAATGCCTCATAATACTTGAAAAAATGTGTACTGGATACAAAAATGATGTTACATAGTTTGAAACACACACAAAAAAAAAACAGAACAATACAAATATTTTATGCGTAATGAGGAAAATCTCGGAATTTGAACTTACATTTAAAAGAATTTTCTGGATGACTTTGTTTATAACTAGAACCGGAATTGTCTTTACAAGGAATCAACAATAGTCTGCAAGCATGCTGGATGATCTTCTTTTATGTCGCCTTTCCATTTCAAATATCTCTTGAACAAATCTTTCCCCATGTTTGTCGCTTACCACTCCAAGGTTAGGCGGAAAGAAATCCAAATGAGAATGTAAAAAGTGTATTTTGAGAGACATATTATACTCCATGTACTCATATGCACTTGACATGGTTTCCACAACAAGTTCTATGTAGTTGACTGCCCTAGAATTTCCAAGGAAACTTGAGCAAACATCTATGAAAGCGCGCCATGACATTTTTTTCTGTAACGGAAACTTTTTCCTCAAACAAAGAGTCAGCCATAAGTTTCTGAATGTGTGGACCGATGAAAATGGCCTTTTTTAATTTACTTTCACTCAAAATGGTGAACTTTTCTTTTAAATACTAAAAACCACACCATTGTTTGTTCATTAAGTAGACCTCACTTTGAACTGTTAGGAATTTTACTGAATAGAAGGGACCCATATATGTTTATTTATTAGAAATATAAAAGAACATAGTCCACGCCTGTGGACTAACGATTAGCGCGTCTGGCCGCGAAACCATGTGGCCCAGGTTCGATTCCCGGTCGGGGCAAGTTACCTGGTTGAGGTTTTTTTCTGGGGTTTTCCCTCAACCCAATATGAGCAAATGCTGGATAATTTTCGGTGCTGGACCCCTGACTCATTTCACCGGCATTATCACCTTCATCTCATATCTCATTCAGACTCAAAATAATCTAACATGGTGATAAAGTGTCGGAAAATAACCTACTAAAATAAAATAAATAAAAAAAAGCAAAAGAACATACCAAGAACCATAACAACCGGAAATAAGTCATAAACTCATAAAATGCATTAACTTTTGTTTTGGTTTACAACCCACAACTCGCGACATGTTTCCTGGCGGAACACTCATCGAAAAGCGAAATCATAATAAATCTTAAAAACTTAAATGATACCAAGAAAAGAGAATAAAATAACCTACAAAATAAAATAATTTAAAAACAAAAGAACATACCAAGAACCATAACAACCGGAAATAAGTCATAAACTCATAAAATGCATTAACTTTTGTTTTGGTTTACAACCCACAACTCGCGACATGTTTCCTGACGGAACACTCATCGAAAAGCGAAATCATAATAAATCTTAAAAACTTAAATGATACCAAGAAAAGAGAATAAAATAACCTACAAAATAAAATAATTTAAAAACAAAAGAACATACCAACAATCATAACAACCGGAAATAAGACATAAACCCATAAAATGCAATAACTTTTGTTTTGGTTTACAACCCACAATTCGCGTCACGTTTCCTGGCGGAACACTTATCGAAAAGCGAAATCATGATAAATATTAAAACTTAAATGATACCAAGAAAAGAGAATAAAATAACCTACAAAATAAAATAATTTAAAAACAAAAGAACATACCAACAACCATAACAACCGGAAATAAGTCATAAACTCATAAAATGCATTAACTTTTGTTTTGGTTTACAACCCACAATTCGCGTCACGTTTCCTGGCGGAACACTCATCGAAAAGCGAAATCATAATAAATCTTAAAAACTTAAATGATACCAAGAAAAGAGAATAAAATAACCTACTAAATAAAATAATTTAAAAACAAAAGAACATACCAACAACCATAACAACCGGAAATGTCATAAACCCATAAAATGCAATAACTTTTGTTTTGGTTTACAACCTACAATTCGCGTCACGTTTCCTGGCGGAACACTTATCGAAAAGCGAAATCATGATAAGTATTAAAAACTTAAATGATACCAAGAAAAGAGAATAAAATAACCTACTAAAATAAAATAATTTAAAAACAAAAGAACATACCAACAACCATAACAACCGGAAATAAGTCATAAACCCATAAAATGCAATAACTTTTGTTTTGGTTTACAACCCACAATTCGCGACATGTTTCCTGGCGAAACACTTATCGAAAAGCGAAATCATAACAAATCTTAAAAACTCACGTGATACGAAGAAAAGAGATGCATTTTCGGATTCAGAGCACACAAAACCTTAAGGGACACATTGTTTTAAGTCGCAGCAAAATTATTGTTGTTCAGTGTTACAGGTTAGGGTTCTTCCGAGAATTTCATATGAACTTCAAACTTGTTTCAGACAGTTACACAATTGTTTCGAATTTTGAAATGTGCATCACTAGACCTATAGACATCGCAGCTCGTACGCGCCTATACAGATCTACAAAATGTAGTTTCACCAGATATGTGGAATACAAAGTCATGGCAACAAATTATTGATCAGCGCAATTTAGAATGGTCACCTGAATGCGCGATTCAAGCAGTGAGGTGAAATGAAGCGAGACGTGGCATTTATTCAAATATATTGTAAACGTCGCTTCGCCTAGTAAAAAATAAAAAAATAAACACTACTCGTACTGTACATACAAACGCAGCAGTTACAGAATTCTGAATATTTTTTACTCTCTGTGAAATAAAATGAAGAAAAATCTGAAGTACACAAAATTTTGTGCAACTAGAACAGAAAAGCTTTCATCAATGCCCGATGCCAGTACGTATTTGCTCTTTAATAAAACAGTTCTTCAGGAAACGTTGGCTCTAGTGTTACCAGGGGCGGCTCGTCCATAAGAGCTGCGGAGCTCCAGCACTCCCTGCTTTCATAGAAAAATAAAAATAATACTTATTTTAACTTGTAGAAGAATTATATATATTATTTTAATGTACCGAAGTACATATGATATTTCCATGCAGATATTCTGCGTCATCATACGATGAAAGAGTAATGGAACGGAGAAAAATTCTCTCCGGCGCCGGGATTTGAACCCGGGTTTTCAGCTCTACGTGCTGACGCTTTATCCACTAAGCCACACCGGATTCTACCCCGGCGTCGGACAGAATCGTCTCAGTTTTAAGTTCCAACTCTTGGGTTCCCTCTAGTGGCCGCCTTCTGCACTACGTCATACACATCTATGAACCTAGGATCGAAGTCCACACATGTGCTGAGGTGCACTCGTAATGAGTGACTAGTTGGCCGGGATCCGACGGGGTAGAATCTGGTGTGGCTTAGTGGATAAAGCGTCAGCATGTAGAGCTGAAAACCCGGGTTCAAATCCTGGCGCCGGAGACAATTTTTCTCCGTTCCATTACTCTTCCATCGTATGATAACGCAGAATATCTGCTTGGAAGTATCATATGTACTTCGGTACATTAAAATAATATATATGATATGCGTAAATCACTTTGTGATTTAAGACGGCGCTTATTCCGTCGGATCCCGGCAAACTAGTCACTCATTACGAGTGCACCTCAGCACATGTGTGGACTTCGGTCCTAGATTCATAGATGTCTATGATGTAGTGCAGAGGGCGGCCACTAGAGGGAACCCAAGATTTGGAACTTAAAACTGAGACGATTCTGTCCGACGCCGGGGTAGAATCGGTGTGGCTTAGTGGATAAAGCGTCAGCACGTAGAGCTGAAAACCCGGGTTCAAATCCCGGCGCCGGAGAGAATTTTTCTCCGTTCCATTACTCTTTCATCGTATTGTAGAAGAATTGCTACAGCTTTTATTGGTAAATTGCTTTATATTTCATCTGACTAGGAATATGTACTATTATCTTATGCATTATCTTTTTGCGCGTCGACTGTACTGGAATTGAGACTGCATTCAAAGTCCTGGGATCTGCAGGGTGGGTCAGCTCATAGAGAGTGTGTCTTGCTAGGTCAGGGGGTAGAGAGGTGAAGGGAAGCAGAGGGAAACTGCCGCTGTTTAAAACCCATATTTCGCTGCAGTGGCTTGCAGAGCCAGGCGACAAGGGAAGATCTTTCCTCTCCTCCCACACCGCTATTGTAATTCTACGTCAATTGGATTCTCTATTCCCTTGAAACTTAATGAAAACATTTTTATTTTCTCTTCACATACTTATTGCTGTAGAAACTTATTGAGTTAATATAATAAATTAATATTCTCTTTTGCCTTATTATTACGTATATATCCAGTCTCCAGCAGAACCTAATATTTGCCTTAACTCAAAATGATTGCAGGAGTATAATCCTTTTGATATAGTACGTAAAATACGAGACTTCTTTTTCAGTTTTAGAAAATTGTTGATTATCAGTATATCTGAGTGTTGCTTTGGTGTGACGTCTTAGTACCGTAACTTAACCAGTGCAAATGTGCAAGCATGAGTGTGTGTGAATTACAGAATATTAATTTTATTTTTCTCAGCTTTCCCTTGCGGAGAAAATTGATGTAATGAAGTGAGATTAAAGGGTCGTTCGTTACCCGACTTATATCTTACTCAAGCTTCATCCAGCCGAAATAGAAACAATGAAATTTACACTGAGCATTTGTGGTTGTCTTCTCTTCGGTGGTGATACTGCATAGACTAGGAGTGGTGTGACAGATTTAGAACATTTGCCCCTAAAAATTAAAAAGCACGAATCTTCGCAATCTCACCTGAAAAATGTTGTTTCATTGGCAATGTTAGGCTACACTAATATTGCTGCGCAATTGAGTGAAATGAACAGAACAAACATTCTCAAACATAATCAAGAAGTGAGAAAAAATCGTGAAATTATTTTAAAAAATATTTATTGAATCAAATTTTGTGGCCAATATGAACTTCCCCTTAGGAGACATTATGAAAAAACGATTCGAAGGACTCTGGTGTATTTCGTGGGTTGCTACAGTTCGTGAGTAATCTAAACGAGCCTCTCAAAAATAATTTGGAACATGACACTGTTTAAAGGTAATTCTAAGACAATTCAGAATAAACTGGTAGATTGCAAGTTGAGTGTCTGCCGATCTGAAATTCAGACTCAAATCAATGGTATTAGTTTTTTTTTAGCGATTAGCAAATGTTGAGTACATCAGTTATTCATAGATTTCAAAAAGGCGTATGACTCGGTTAAGAGAGAAGTTTTATATAATATCCTTATTGAATTTGATATTCCCAAGAAACTAGTTTGATTAATTAAAATGTGTCTTAGTGAAACTTACAGCAGAGTCCGTATAGGCCAGTCTCTATCGATGCTTTTCCAATTTACTGCGGGCTAAAGCAGGGAGATGCACTATCACCTTTACTTTTTAACTTCGCTCTAGAATATGCCATTAGGAAAGTTCAGGATAACAGACAGGATTTGTAGTTGAATGGGTTATATCAGCTTCTTGTCTATGCGGATGACGTGAATATGCTAGGAGAAAATCCACAAACGATTAGGGAAAATGCGGAAATTCTAGTTCTATACTACCGGTTGTTCTGTATGGTTGTGAAACTTGGACTCTCACTTTGAGAGAGGAACAGAGGTTAAGGGTGTTTGAGAATAAGGTTCTTAGGAAAATATTTGGGGCTAAGAGGGATGAAGTTACAGGAGAATGGAGAAAGCTACACAACGCAGAGCTGCACGCATTGTATTCTTCACCTGACATACTTAGGAACATAAAATCCAGACGTTTGAGATGGGCAGGACATGTAGCACTTATGGGCGAATCCAGAAATGCATATAGAGTGTTAGTTGGGAGGCCGGAGGGAAAAAGACCTTCGGGGAGGCCGAGACGTAGGTGGGAAGATAATATTAAAACGGATTTGAGGGAGGTGAGATATAATGGTAGAGCCTGGATTAATCTTGCTCAGGATAGGGACCAATGGCGGGCTTATGTGAGGGCGGCAATGAACCTCCGGGTTCCTTAAAAGTAAGTAAGTAGGCAAATGATGCCACAGACATCTCCCAACTAAGTCAGAAAGTTTTCGATATGTAGTGCATTTATTTTTGTCCTATACTTATTAATAATGGT
This sequence comes from Periplaneta americana, assembly GCA_025594305.2. Lineage (NCBI taxonomy): Eukaryota > Metazoa > Arthropoda > Insecta > Blattodea > Blattidae > Periplaneta > Periplaneta americana. Next base: position 22,051,832 of record JAJSOF020000005.1, read on the forward strand.
ATCAAGAAGTGAAATTTGTATGTACCAAAATCTACTGCAGCTCTCCCAATCCACAAGTTCACGAGCCGCCACGAGTGTTACGTATTTATTCTTTTGCAATTAGCAATATTACTAGTGTTATTCTTTTTCTTCATACTTAACTTAATATAAAGCCGTAATTACTCGGAATTGTATCCATGTACACAAGAACTTTTTCTGTCTGCAAATAACAGCAAGCATAAAGTAACGATGTACTGTATTTGGAAATAAACAATATAGGCATAAACTTTTGTAGTTGAGAAATTAGAACACGGTATCGACAGAAGTTAGTCTGTGTATATGGTGTTGAGCTGGGAGCATGTTACAATACAGAATAGCTGTTCACGTGTGAATGAAGGAACGCGATCTGCAATACAGATACGGGGGTTCCGCATCGACGACGACATCGGAGAGCGATAATGCACGCTTCTATCGCCAACAGCGACGTACATTAATGTGAAGACCGACCCATCAGTGGCTCACTACAAGAGTGCAAGAGGATGGTAATGGCTGAATCTCTTCCAAGCTATCATTACGGTGAACTGAATGGGTTTAAAACCGAGCGACCTGGCTGCAGGCAACTACGGCATATCTTCACAACACTTCTCTTCAAAATAACATAAAATGCCATCAAGATTAGTACGGGATTATTTTTCTAATTAATTTTATTAAAATATATTCCTTTTAAATTTAATCTGTTTCTTGGATTTTATTTATTTATTTATTTATCTATTTATCTATCTATCTATCTATCTATTTATTTGTTATTTAAATTTAAATATACAGAATACAGAATATAATTACAACTATAGAAATAGAAATAAAATAATACAATCAATATAAAAAAGGACATAACACTAATATTAACAAAATTTGAGGAACGAATGAGCAGCGCTCGTGTTCTGTCGCAGTTCAGATATTATATTAGTACTAGCCGTACCCGTGCGCTCCGCTGCACCCGTTAGAAATAAATATAAAGTAATTACATAATTAAAATAGGACATTTGATCCAGGGAACATTCGTGTTTGATAGAAGGATAAATCGTTTAATATGTTACTTAATTTAAATTGCATCCAAATAATTAAAATGCGATCATTTTGGTGCAGAGACACTCATTTGGTGCAATGACAATTCCTTTAACATGTTTCTTAATTTTTATTACATGCAATCATAGCTTAATGAAGATTGACATCATTTAGATTTAATGTGTATATTTTATTTTACTTGTTATAGGTTTCCATTGAATTATGGTAATAACTTAATTTTAACACTTGTTTTCTACGTATTCAGTAAATGGCGCTTGGCCCACTATGGTTCTGAACCCTTCAAATAACTTAAATTATATTATATTATATTATATTATATTATATTATATTATATTATATTATATCAGAAGTTACTGTAATAACATTATAGCATTATGTCCATCTCGAGAAACTACACTTTCCAATGGTGAAATAATAATTAATTATACAAATCGGTTAATTTAGCTTCCGATATTACTTCATACAAACACAGAAACATTCTCTGTAGGATATCTTTCATAGCTTTCGATTGTTGCTGTCCAAGGCCCCTTATAGACGTAGTCATTTGTTTTCATTTCATTACACCGCCTTAGATGGCATTGTATTTTAACTTTAAAACTCATTTATCACATTAAATATCAGTCCTATCAAAATTTTTCGAGGAATAAAACTTATCGCAAATTATTTTAAAGAAACTTTTGTTATGTAACATTTTTCACAAAAATCAATAATAAGCGAGATATTTCGATTTATTTAATTCAGGCCCCCTTATAACCCCCCTTTTAAATAATGTATTTTGAATTCCATATAGCCTAAAATCTAAGTTACAACGAACTTAATTTATATTCCAATTTTCAACGAAATCAGTTCAGCCATTATCGCGTGAAAAGGTAACAAACATACAGACAGACAGACAGACATACATACAAACAAAAATTTCAAAAAAAGCGATTTTCGGTTTCAGGGTGGTCAATTGTATATGTTAGGACCAATTATTTTTGGAAAATCGAAAATTACCAGAAAAATTTCGGCTACAGATTTATTATTAGTATAGATAGGCATATAAGAAAATATACAAAATGAAAAAAATAGGAACTAAAATTAAAATTACAGCTACAGTGAAATTATATAATATACTAGGCCTATATTAATATAAGAGGAATATAGAAAATGAAATGAAATAAAATAGGAAATAAAAATGAAAATAACAGCGGCAATGAATTTATACAATACAATATTAACATACAGAAGAATAATATCGTACGTGAATAAAGTAGGATAATTTATAAAAAAAATCCAAAATTATAGAATACAAATATTATATAGGCTGATTAATTCCTACGCATAGGCTATAAATTTATTTAATCAAATTGAAGACATTAATACTTTTCTAATTTCCTTGTTATATTTTAGTGGTTTACATGTTAAAAGTTGTGTGTGTAATTTAGCTAAAGAATTAGACAACCGAGGGCCAAAATTAATGCTATGCTTTAGACCAGCAGATGAGAAACATTTAGGTTCTACTAATGTTGAATTATTATTTCGTCTTGTGTAATGATTATGTGCCTGTAATATAAACTTATTACGATTTTTATGATAAAATTTTAACAGAGTATATTTATAAATTTGTTCAATATTAAATACATTAAATTCAGAATAAATTAATTTAGTTGGAAAATCAAAACGCTTCTTCAAACAAATTGTAATTATTCATTTTTGTAGTAAATTTAACGGACTAAGATTAATTTTTGTACTTCCACCCCAAACAATGATACCAAGTAACTAAAATTGATAATGAATTTAGTTTTACTCAAAACATAAAAGTAGAGGTCCCTCAGGACACAGTTCTTGGTCCAATTTTATTCTTGATTTATATAAATGATTTGTTATTAACAGATTTACGCAAATATAACGGGGTTATATATTCATATGCGGATGATACCGTAATTCTTTTTGGTGAACAATCTTGGGAAAGCACTTATATTAATGCGAATAATGGATTACAGGAAATAAAAGATTGGTTTGATTCAAACGCTCTTTCCTTAAACACATCCAAAACAACTGTTGTTCCATTTTCACTAAGGTCCAGTGGTCTTCAATCTCCTCAATCTTCCTTTAGGCTCAAAATTCATCATTCAGATTATTCTTCTCAAAATTGTGAATGTCCCATATTAACCGAATCCTCAGAAGTTAAGTATTTAGGCATTACGATCGACCAACACTTACGATGGAACAAATATATTACATATTTATGCAATAGATTACGTAAAACAATTTATATCTTTGTTATACTTCGGTCATATTTACCAATTAATATTTTACGTCTCATTTATTGAGCTTTATTTCAATCCATTCTCCAGTATGGAATTTTAGGGTGGGGAAATGCTTGTAATTCTAATCTCACTCCACTAATACTTATTCAGAAAAGAATCATTAAAATATGCCTTAATAAACCAATTGATTACCCATCTGAGCTTTTGTTTACTGATTTTAATGTTTTGAAAATTAAACTGATTTATTATATTGCCTTATTAAACTTCATACATAAAAACCGCAATAAATTCAAGTTGTATCATCATAAATATGGAACTAAAAGATCCGATTTTATACGACTAGAGGAACCAAAGTGTTTCACAAGCACAGCTCTGAGCCATGGTATCTAATTTGGTCCAAGGTTATACAATAAAATAATTGATAAATGCCCAAATTTGGAAAATTTTAGTATCAGGAATTTCAAAAATAGCGTTAGGAATTTAATTTTTAAAGAACATATATTGATTTAATATGTATATGTATTTGTATGACTTAAATTGTTAAAATTGAAATTGTATTTTTAAATTTAATTTATTTCTGTAATTTTTTTTCTTGACCCAGTTTGTGTCAAAAAATTATCTTTGTGTTTAGATATCTCCCTGAGCACGAGTTTTTTACTCCTTCAGGGAAGAACTAAGATTGTATTTCTGTCAATGTTATTTTATTAACAATAAACAATAAACAATATTGAATAATAGACTGAAAAACGGCCAAATAAACATTTCGTAGAACTCTAATGGGTAAGTAGCATCAAAGATCAACGAATTTATAAATTGTTTTACAAAGCCTCTTACAAAGATAAGTAATGTGATTTTCAATTTTGATCAATAATGATACCCAGATATTTCACATATGTGGCTTCTTTCAATGGTGGACATTTACAACTTTTGGGATCTAAACAAATTTCACTGTGCATTATTAGTCTATATTCATGGCTAATTTTTAAATTTTGAAGGCTGGCAGTTGTTAACGAAAAAGGAACTAAGGTTGATTTAGATATATTTAAAGAAAGGACGGTGTCTTATTTTTCTTATATCTTTCCTATCTTGATACATTAAAACCTAAGATTGCCAGAATAATTCGTTTTGAAAACGTGCTCTTAATCCAAAACACTCGCATATCAAAGCGACTTTCTCCATAAAACACAATGCAAACTCAGTGTAATTCGTTTCACAAGCTTTTATTCATATAACATACGGTACAATTTACGTAAAATTTAGTGCAATAATAATAATAATAATAATAATAATAATAATAATAATAATAATAATAATAATAATAATAATAATAAAAGCCGTAAATCCCCAGTGGGGCAAGGCCTCCTGCTTGGGCAGGGGTGGCTCAAGTCTTGACAATCAGAAGAGCCGACCTGATGGTCTATTTACATTCCTAGTTCTTTGTCCACAATTTCACTAGCACTGGTTGTTGCTCCCACTCAAAGTTGGTTGACTGCGTCCTTCCACCGTGTTCTTTGGCGTCCTATTCTGGTTCACAGTCCTCCTAGCTGCAACTTGAACTCGTCCCCCCATCTGGTTCTCGGTCGTCCACGGTTTCTCCAGCCAATTCTTGGATCCCACAGTGTCGCCGTGTGTGCCCATCTGGTAGGTTGCATTCGTACCACGTGTCCTCCCCAGCGCCATTTCATCCTATTAGCGAGTGTGACCACGTCCTCTACGCTGCTTCGTCGCCGTACTTCTTCGTTTCTGATTCTGTCCTTCAGGCTTATTCCGAGTATTTTCCTTTCCATTCTTCTTTGGCATCTTCCTAATTTTAATGCCTGTTTCTTGGTGAGCGACCAGGATTGCGCCCTATATAGAAGTACAGGTGCAATGCAGCTGTTGAACATCTGCCTCTTGTTCTGCAATTTCTGGTTCTTGTCCATTAGGATGAAGGACAGACTCCAAAACTTCCTCCATGCCGATGCTATTCGTCTATCAATTTCTTTGTCCATGCTGTTCTGAAATGATATAGTCTGGCCAAGGTAAATGTATTGCGTGACAAATTCGATGTTCGCATTGTTGACGATCATCTGCCCTTCTGCGTCTATAGTGCAACACAAATTACTTTACTATATTTTACGTAAAGATTAATTTTTGATCCTACAGAATATATCTGATATGGTAACAATTTATTAGAGGAGAAAAATTCGCTTCGGCACCGGGGATCGAACCCGGGTCCTTGCTTCTACATATCAATGCTCTAACCACTAAGCTACGCCGAAGTTCAAACCACAGCACCGGATCGAATGTGGACATATTATATATGGACATGTTTGGACCACAGCGACAGCCATCTTTGTTTCTGTATTAAGGTCTGACTATTCGAGACGGTCTAGGTTAAGTAATACCACCTTGAACTGATGTAAACAACACGACTTATTATAACACGCGACGTGGTTAATTTCATAGGTTTGGTGTCCGAATTTTCATCACCAGTGTTGAGTTAAAGCAGATTTTTTTCGCAATGTCTATCATCCTCCATCTCCCAGACGTGATTCTAACTCATGATCACGACTTCCAACAAGAGTCAAAGCGACTCCTTGGTCGCTGCATACTCCCCTACGCACGTGAACACAAATTTCGAACACGCCTCTGTCTGTGAAGTCGCCGGCAGTCATTAGAACTGCAAGTAATCAAATCTTCAAAAGAGTAATCAGGTTGAAATGACATAAAATGCCTCCCTTCACTATCCCTTAATGCCAAATAGTATACTTAACTTCGTTTCAGAAGCGACGTCCTAGAGACTGCACAAATTGAATCAGTATAACGAATTGTGTAATACGTCTGCAGATAGCACAATCTATTCGTCAATGTTTCTACGCTTAACAAAAATTAAATCATCCTTAAATGAAAGTGGATGGGGTGAGGCGGAACGCAGACCAGACCAGACGCTAGAGGAAACTAACAAGATTAATTTTCAGAAGGGTAATTTCCATTCGACAGAAATAAAATATTCTTTTCACTAATGAGCCTTTTCATTCCTCTTAGGTTTCTATTCAAATCGTTCAATTCATCAGACGTAGCTGCATGCGAGATATCGACCGAAAGTCAAAAGTTCCACAAGAATATTTTTAGGCTACAATATTTTATGGAATTCTTTCTCTCTGAAGACGAGTCTGTCTATATGGCTGGTCAGAGATGAATCTCCTAGTGTGTAGCCTATTGAAAAGATGTAAGCCTACATTTAAGATAGATAAAAATCCTTAGCTAGCTCTTCCTTATTCTTTATCTTAATAATAATAATAATAATAATAATAATAATAATAATAATAATAATAATAATAATAATAATATTATTACTACTATTACTAGAGGAACATAGACTAAGGGTGTTTGAGAATAAGGTGCTTAGGAAAACATTTGGGGCTAAAAGGGATGAAGTTCCAGGGGAATGGAGAAAGTTACACAACACAGAACTGCATGCATTGTATTCTTCACCTGACATAATTAGGAACATTAAATCCAGACGTTTGAGATGGGCAGGGCATGTAGCAAGTATGGGAGAATCCAGAAATGCATATAGAGTGTTAGTTGGCAGGCCGGAGGGAAGAAGACCTTTAGGGAGGCCGAGACGTAGATGGGAAGATAATATTAAAATGTACTTGAGGAAGGTGGGATATGATGATAGAGAATGGATTAATCTTGCTCAGGATAGGGACCAATGGCGGGCTTATGTGATGGCGGCAATGAACCTCCGGGTTCCTTAAAAGCCAGTAAAGTAAGTAAGTATTATTACTATTACTACTATTATTATTTTTATCAAAAATGCATATCACTCGGTTAAGAGAGAAGTTTTATGTAATATTCTTATTGAATTTGGTATTCTCAAGAAACTAGTTCGATTAATTAAAACGTGTCTCAGTTAAAATTACAGCAGAGTCCGTATAGGCCAGTTTCAATCTGATGGTTTTCCAATTCACTGCGGGCTAAAGCAAGAAGATGCACTGTCACCTCTACTTTTTAACTTCGCCCTAGAATATGCCATTAGGAAAGTTCAGGATAACAGACAGGGTTTGGAATGGAACGGGTTACATCAGCTTCTTGTCTATGCGGATGACGTGAATATGTTAGGAGAAAATCCACAAACGATTAGGGAAAACACGGAAATTTTACTTGAAGGAAATAAAACGATAGGTCAGGAAGTAAATCCAGAAAAGACAAAGTATATGATTATGTCTCGTGACCAAAATATTATACGAAATGGAAATATAAAAATTGGAGATTTAACCTTCGAAGAGGTGGAAAAATTCAAATATCTTAGAGCAACAATAACAAATATAACTGACACTCGGAAGAAAATTAAACGCAGAATAAATATGGGAAATGCCTGTTATTACGGTATTCGGTTGAGAAGCATTTGACATCTAGTCTACTGTTAAAAAAATCTGAAAGTTAGAATTTATAAAACAGTTATATTACAGGTTGTTCTGTATGGTTGTGAAACTTGGACTCTCACTTTGAGAAAAGAACAGAGATTAAGTGTGTTTGAGAATAAGGTTCTTAGGAAAATATTTAGTGCTAAGAGAGATGAAGTTACAGGAGAATGGAGAAAATTACACAACGCAGAACTGCTCGCATTGTATTCTTCACCTGACATAATTAGAAACTTCAAATCCATACGTTTGAGATGGGCAGGGCATGTAGCACGTATGGGGGAATATAGAAATGCATGTAGAGTGTTAGTTGGGAGACCGGAAGGGAAAAGACCTTCGGGGAGGCCGAGACGTAAATGGGAGAATAATATTAAAATGGATTTGATGGAGATGGGATATGATGATAGAGACTTATGTGTAAGCGGCAATGAACCGCCGGTTTCCTTAGAAGCCATTTGTAAGTATTATTATTATTATTATTATTATTATTATTATTATTATTATTATTATTGCATATAGAGAGGCCGAGACGTAGATGGTAGACTAACACATTTTCAAAAAAGTTTAGTGTTTTAGTAAGTCAATTAATATGTTATTGTACTGGAGTACTTCGTTACTTCTAATCTTTATATACTTTCTTCTAATCGTGTAACAGTCAATTAAATCCCACTCGAGTTTTGATTTTCTCTAGATCAATCAAAACCTCTAGTCAGATTACTGTCGAAAAAACTGTCCATTCTACGCCTTAACTCGCTTGTTCTTGAGCGCTCAGTGCTGGCCGCGTGTGGGCAGATGCGCTCTGCATTGCTGCTTCCGCTCTACTTCCTCGATCGTGGAAAAATAAAGTGTATGTACTTTATATAAATGATTCTAATTTTAATATAATTGAAGAGGTGAGCACTTCCATTCACCTAATATACTGTATCTCACTACACTAACGCATTGCACTCCGAAAATCTCCATAAAATATATTGTGTTTGTGGTAAATTTAGAGAATCTTTACAAGTACATACATATATATACATACATAGATACATACATACATACATACATGCATACATACATTGCCTATTTCCATCGCTTCAAAATCAAGGACAGTGCTATGTGTGTATGCGAACAAACCGTGGACCATGTAATATACGACTGCATCAAATTAAAAAATTAAAGAAAAACTGTAGCAGATTTTATACATAGGAGTGGTGAAAGGTGGCCCATAGACAAAGACAAATTAGCTAATAAGTATACAAAACAATTAATCAAATTTGCGAATAGTATAGACCTAGGATAACTACAATAAAAAGACATAACAAAGACATAAAATAGGAATCACAACTTGTTAGAATTAGTGATGTAAGTGTAAATAGAAATAACGTAAGAGGATTGTAATGAACAGTATATTATTTAAATGAGTGTATATGTTAATCACAACTTGTCAGGTTTAGTCAGTGTTATAAGTGTAAATAGGAATCACATCTTGTTAGGATTGGTAACGAACAATTATAATTTAAGTAAGTGCAAATAAGAACCATAACTTGTTAAGGCTCCGTCAATGTTATAATCAATGAACAGTATATTTCAATGAAATGTTAATAGGAATAATAACTACATAGCTCAGGATTAGTGAGTATATAACGTTAAATGTAAGCAAGGAAGTATTCATGACATGTTAATATTGTATATAGATATATTCGTATTGTCAAATGTAAACCAAGGCTTGTAGTACTGCAGGAACTAGTGGTGGAGCATGCTGTTGTATATAGACTTCATATACATACATACATACATACATACATGCATACATGCATACATACATAGATACATGCATACATACATACATAGATACATACATACATACGTAGATACATACATAGATACATACATACATACATACATAGATACATACATACATAGATACATGCATACATACATACATAGATACATACATACATACATACATACATACATGCATACATACATAGATACATGCATACATACATAGATACATGCATACATGCATACATACATACATACATAGATACATACATACATAGATACATGCATACATACATACATAGATACATACATACATACATACATACATACATACATACATACATACATACATACATACATGCATACATACACATAGATACATAGATAGAGGGGCAGAAAAGGCCTGACGGCCTTATCTGTACCAGGTTAAATAAATAAATCTAAATCTAAAATCTAGGTACATACATAGATACATACATACATACATATATACACAGATACATACATACATATATAAATATATACATACATAGATACATACATACATAGATACATGCATGCATGCATGCATACATACATAGATACATGCATACATACATACATACACATAGATACATACATAGATACATACATACATATATACACAGATACATACATACATATATACATATATACATAGATCATACATACATAGATACATACATGCATACATACATACACACATAGATACATGCATACATACATACATAGATACATACATACATGCATACATACATAGATACATGCATACATACATATACATAGATACATATATACACAGATGCATACATACATATATATACATACATACATACATAAATATATACATACATAGATACATAGATACATACATACATACATACATACATACATACATACATACATACATACATACATACATACATACATACATACATACATAAGTGCTCTTGCCCATGGCCAGTTCTTTCACTGGAAACTCAGCATTTCAGTCTTTCCTATTTTCTGCCTTCCTCTTTGTCTCTGCATACGATCCATATATCTTAATGACATCTATCTTCTGATGTCTTCTTCTGCCCCGAACTCTTCTCCCGTTCACCATTCCTTCCAGTGCATCTTTCAGAAGGCAGTTGCTTCTCAACCAGTGACCCAGTCAATTCCTTTTTCTCTTTCTGACCAGCATTAATCTTTCTTCACCCACTATTTCCAACACAGCTTCGTTTGTTATTCTGTCTGTCCCTTTACACGCTCCTTCATTCCCCATATTCACATTTCAAATGCTTCTATTCGCTTCTCTTCACTCCGTCGTAATGTCCATGTTTCTGCCCCATTCAATGTTACACTCCACACAAAGCACTTCACCAGTCTCTTCCTTAGTTCTTTCTCCAGAAGTCCGCAGAAGATGATCCTTTCTCTATTAAAAGCTTCCTTGGCCATGGCTATACTCCATTTGACTTCTTGGCAGCGGCTCATGTTACTGCTTATAGTACACTCCAAGTTTACTGACAATCACGTAAGAGTAATTCCTAGAAGACTAGTTTGGCCGTCTCCTCAATGTTGCCAACTAATACTAGATATCACCAAAAGAGGATAAAACCACATAATGCCATGTACTATAATAATAATAATAATAATAATAATAATAATAATAATAATAATAATAATAATAATAATAATAATAATAATATGGTATTAGCAATAACGATGTCTTGCTTATTTACCACATCTCATCTTTATGTTGGACAGGTGTTTTCTGAAAGGTTTAATAATTTGTGAAAGAGTAATTTTTCTTCTGGACCTCTCTCACATTATGTTAGTAGTTAGTACATTAGTGTATGATCTAATATTGAAATGTATTTTGTCTGACAACATGAACTTCATTGCTTTGAATAAACAGTTTACGATTCACGGGACCTAACCTAAAAATGTATTTTATTTGATCACGTGAAGTGATTAGTATGAATTCCGAAAACGAATGCTATTTTGAAATGTATGCTTTAGAATATTACTCTATTATTGTGATAAAAGTCTAAACACGAAAGAAATTAATTAAAATGTGAAATTATGTTTCTATCGATTACTCAAGGGCATGTATTACACGAAATACGTTATATTTATTTACACTTAGCCTACCTGACTATAATCTTGAAATTGTAAACACAACACAAAGCAAGACATATAGTCAAATAATATTGATATTAATTAATTATTAGTATGTTCAAATTTCACTAGCTTCCAGTAATGGGCAAAGAAATCTAGAACAATTTGGATTTTCAGAATTTAAACTACTGACAACTTATGTCACTGCTGCCAACATAACAGTTATAAAATCACTACCAGTTGTAGTATTTCTGAGTACTGAAATTCGAAACGAAGTTGGCAGAAGAAATTTCAACCTGTAAACTAGAAAATCACCATAATTCACTAACTTATGTAGTAATGGGGGAAAATGGTTAGGTTTCACCCTTGGAGTATTAAGTAAGCTGACCCGGACTATATTTAAATAAGACATGATAGCGCCACATTTTTTTTTATTTTTAGGCACTGGAACGTTTGTATTTCTTAAACCTGTCTGTAATAAGTGTGTTGGTTTATATATTATGAAGCATGGTATCGACAATAATAAATTGCTTTTAAGATTTCCAGTTCAACTATTTATTTATTTATTTATTTATATATTTATTTATTTAACCTGGTAGAGATAAGGCCATCAGGCCTTCTCTTCCCCTCTACCAGGGGATTACAACTACAATATTAATAATACAATTAGAATTAATATTAAATTTACAAATACAATAAAAATCAAAGTACTAAAAGATTAAATTATTAATAAAAGCTACACAGTTTATTGTAAAAGTTAACAAGAGAGAAGCATTTCTTTTATTGATTAAGTAAAAATTAAACCTACTCTACGCAGTAAGAAAATGCTTAATAAGCTTGCTTTTGAACGCTACTAAATTCCGACAGTCTCTGATGTCACTGGGTAGGGTATTCCACAAGCGCGAGAGCGAGATTGTGTATGATGATGAATACGATGATGTCCTATGTGTTGGTATGGCTAGTATGTGGCTATTTTGCGTGCGTGTGAAGAGATTATATGATGACAGGTAACTGAAACGGGAGGCAAGGTAGGTAGGTGTAGAGGTGTGAAGGACTTTGAAAAGGAGAACAAGAGAATGAAAATTTCTATGTTCGTTAAGCTGTAGCCAGTTTAGAGTTTGGAAGGATGGGGTAATGTGGTCAGCGCGACAGACATCGCAGACGAAGCGAACACAAGAATTATGAACACGTTGTAATTTTTGCGACTGGTTGACACTGAGGTCAGTCAGTAGAAAATCACAATAATCGAAGTGGGGCATTACTAGTGTTTCCACTAGTATTTTCTTGAGTGATAGCGGAAGGAATTTTCGAATGCTGTTTAAGGAATGTAGTACGGAAAGCACTTTTTTGGTAATATGGGTTACTTGGTTATTCCAGTTTAAATGAGTATCAAAGTAAACTCCAAGGTTTTTGATACAGGAAGCAAAAGGGATTATTTTGTCGTTTAACTTGACTGGAAGAGCAGGAGTAATGTTGCATAATAGACGTTGATGTCCCACTAGGATTGCTTGTGATTTTCTTGCATTGAGAGTCAAACCAAACTTTCTGGCCCATGCAGATATAGATTCAAGGTCCGCGTTAAGATTTTGTATTGCGTCATTGAGAGAGTCAGAGGTTGTATGGATATAGATTTGTAAATCGTCTGCGTGATGCTTACAGTGCTGTAGAGTCGAGGGGATGTCATTTACGTGAATAGCAGAGGTGATAGAACGGATCCCTTTTATTTTGACTCTCGATGGAATTGGGTTACAACAGTATCACAACGACTTTGAATATTTTCATTTTAGTCTTCATTTTCATAAATTTCTTTCGATACGTGAATTCGATTTTTGAACTCCGTAAAATATACTGCGTGTTCATTTCAAAGTGTGTCATCACGTCACTGTTGTGAGTCAGCGATTTGAAGCGAGTTTCAGCTTTTATGTCAGAGAAGTTTCCTATTAATCAAGGCGTTCAATCTGAACTTGAGAACGTGTACGGTATAACTTGAACGTCGTAGCAACAGATGGCGATCTGTACGGTCTGTGTGCTACCATAACCTCTTTCGAACTGTGTTTTGCGAGGGCAAGTCGTACGCAGGGTATTTGTTGTCATCCGTTGCATAACGCAACATTCTACAACATTCCACAACACAAATCAAATGTTCCGTGTCCATGTTGACCGTCCAAGTTAATGTCAACAAATACGTAAGTAATCGTCTTAACCCTCTCGCCATATCCCGACAGTAAGAAAAAAACTCACCTCAGTACGTGTTTCCAAACAGTTCACATTCCTGCCACTACCGGCGTTACCGCATGTATCGGTACGTGCTTCCAGAGTCCGTGGGTATCCACTGACTCTGCGTACTTCAGAATGAACGCCGTACTTGCTAGGCAACTTCTCTCGCATTTAGGTAATACGCCTCTGCGGAAGTGTAGGAAGATTGAATTTTCTAGACTCATCGGCTAGCCACATGACGGCATACAGCGAGCCATGACACACTTTGAACTGAAAACGCAGTATGTAGTTAGCCTGTCAGCGGCAATTTAGTGTATTAGAAGTTACTAATATGTATAGAAAAAAAAAAGATAAATATATGGTAATAAACTAACATTAAGATTCATTGGTCTCATAAAGGATACAGCCTATCTGTGCCCGAAGGGATATTTGGTAACACGTGGGCTCGAAAATTACAAAAAGCTTCGCAACCAGTGTAATGCGGCTGAAGGCTTCCAACTAGATCTGACGTCTGTGTAAGGAGAACGCAGGCCAATTTATTCCTTCAATGATAGATAGTCTTTTCCCTTACACAAGTGCCAAAAGCAGATGATAGATTGCAGATACGACTATACAGTAGAGGAGAATTACGACCGAAAAGGATTGAGTGAGGCCGGGGTTAAAGTTTTGCGTATTCACAAGTCTTTCCGACACCACGAACACAAAGCTTTAACTAAATTGGCTCCAGAGACCATATTTTCTAGACCTGAATGATAAATCTAATTTAAACTCAATTGATTTCTCTGCGTTCTCCCAACTTTACGATCTTATTTTCGTTTATTAAAAGACCCCGCTTTGCCTTGTTTGTTGCTTCAAAATCAGTGTTTTTGTTTACAGGAATCTATATAGGCCTACTGCAGCCTCCTAAGTTCAGAGAAGGTGCATTCTGATTAGCTAGAATTATGCCTTCGGAAATAATTATGTGATTTGTATCCTCTAGATTGTACGAGTAAAACGAGTTCACGGAGAAGGGAAATTGAACACAAAGTACCTTAATATATTACTTACAAGAAGGGAAGGTAATTCAATCATTAAAATGAAAATAACTCGAGTATTGTATTGAGTAAGAATTTAATATTAATAAGAAGTCAGAATGAAGGCTTTCTAGGTTAAGTTGATATTAAAAGAGTAAAGTGAGAATAAAATTAATTAAAATCAAATATCACCAAATCATAAGACAAATACGTATATAGGCCTAAGTAAAAATGTGATAGTAAGCTAAATAGCGCATTCTACATATTTCTTATTGAATTTGGTATTCCCAAGAAACTAGTTCGATTAATTAAAATGTGTCTCAGTGAAACGTACAGCAGAGTCCGTATAGGTCAGTTTCTGTCAGATGCGTTTCCAATTCACTGTGGGCTAAAGCAAGGAGATGCACTATCACCTTTACTTTTTAACTTTACTCTAGAGTATGTCATTAGGAAAGTCCTGGATAACAGAGAGGGTTTGTAATTGAACGGGTTACATCAGCTGCTTGTCTAGGCGGATGGCGTGAATATGTTAGGAGAAAATCCACAACGATTAGGGAATACACGGAAATTTTACTTGAAGCAAGTAAAGACATTGGTTTGGAAGTAAATCCCGAAAAGACAAAGTATATGATTATGTCTCGTGACCAGAATATTGTACGAAATGGAAATATAAAAATTGGAAATTTATCTTTTGAAGAGGTGGAAACATTCAAATACCTGAGAACAACAGTAACAAATATAAATGATACTCGGGAGGAAATTAAACATAGAATAAATATGGGAAATGCCTGTTATTATTCGGTTGAGAAGCTTTTATCATCCAGTCTGCTGTCAAAAAGTCTGAAAGTTAGAATTTATAAAACAGTTATATTACCGGTTGTTCTTTATGGTTGTGAAAATTGGACTCTCACTTTGAGAGAGGAACTTAGGTTAAGCCCGCCATCGGTCCCTATCCTGTGCAAGATTAATTGTCTCTATCATCATATCCAACCTCCTTCAATTCCATTTTAATATTATCCTCCCATCTACGTCTCCGCCTCCCCAAAGGCCTTTTTCCCTCCGGTCTCCCAATTAACACACTATATGCATTTCTGGATTCGCCCATACGTAATAATAATAATAATAATAATAATAATAATAATAATAATAATAATAATAATAATAATAATAATAATAATAATAATAATAATAATAATAATACCTTATTGCCAGAACAAAGATACATATTGATTTCGTTTCTATATAAGAACACTCTAGCACCCCCAAAAAGAGTAAGTTGCATACTCGTGCTCAGGGGGTATCCCACGTAAGTTAATGTTAAGACATTTTATTCAATAACAGAGTAAAAAGTAAGAAAAGAAAAAAATTACAAAAAACACATATCACAAAAATTGAACTTTAAAATTTTCTCTGTTAACAGCAATTTTTTAATAGTTTTTTTTTAAATAAGGAGCATTAGCAAATTGTATGTTTGGGAATTTATCTATTATCATGTTATAAAGTCTTGATTATGTGTGATTATATGCTACAGTTGTAGTAGGCTACATTTAGGAACTGTCAAGCATATGTTGTCTGATCTTTGGTTTTATATTTATGTGAATATAAATTAAATATGTTTCGGTTTTTATGTACGTAATTCAGTAATACATTGATTAAAACTATATTTTTCAACATAAGTGACCCGTTTTCTCAAAAACTATAAGGTCTATCTGAATGACATGTTTACCATACATTTCAGCTAACAGCGAGATGATATAGAATTCCTTTGATTGAGTTTTATTTAATAGTTTATTAAAAAAATTAAGGGTGCTATGCATAGACATTTCGCTAGCCCGCGCTACGAGCGTGCTAAACTAGCCCCGGCTATCGAGTGATTACTTGTACAGGATTCATATCATATCATATCATATCATATCATATCATATCATGTCATATCGCTAACACTGGTTTATGAATACGAAAAAATTTAGTTCGCTGATCATCCACCGGAAGCCCGCGCTAAGAATGTCTATGAATACGTCCCTAAGGGTGGTATTCATAGACATTTCGCAGCACGCGCTACGAGCGTACTAAGCTAGCCCCGGCTATCCACTGGTTACTAGTACAGAATTCAAATCATATCCTATCGCTAACACTGGTTTATGAATACGAAAAACGCTGATCATCCACCGGAAGCCCGCGCTAAAAATGTCTATGAATACGGCCCTAAGTGACTAATTTGTTTTTTTTTTTTTTAATTTCAGGTGTTTATAAAAAAACATAATTTTTTCTAATAGATATTTTATCATCAAAACGAATCTGTGCACTCAGATGGAGTGCATAAATATCCTGTAAAAATATCACAATTTTATACTCAATATGTTCTCAGATAACGGGTCATTAATATTGTTGTTTTAACGTTGGTGAGATAGGACTTGACGACTCCCGGTAAACTTTCGATTTTCCACAGACGCCAATGGACATACCGTAGAAGAGGGTAAAGTCGATAAAAATTTTGCAATTTTTTAATGATATTGAGGTTATGCAATGGAGCGAAGTTCCTCAGAAAATAGCATTTTGTCATATCCTTCACTTATGAAGACATGTTACAAGAATTGAATTACAATCTATTAAAAAATTATTTTTTTTATTTGACTTGTGATCGAAGTTACGTGTTTGAATAGGGTAAAGTCGATCACCATTGAATTTTTAGTTTAAGATCGATTTTAAAATATTGCGGAGTAAAGTCGATTACTGTTTATGTTTTTAAAAAACAAATTAAGTGTATTACATATATTTTATGTCTTATAAGGGGTGTAAAAACAATAATAATCTTCAATATATGCCTTTAGCATTATATAGTGTATCTTTTGTTACTGTGATCATACTATTCGATACAATTAGGCCTATAGGTCTCCTTTGTACAATCGTATTATGATTGCAAACTTATAAAACATAAAAAACACATTATAATACTTCACATACCAACAAAGAAAGATTTAAGAATTCAGAATTTACATTGAAATACCACCCTTCAATTATAATCTAAAATGCAATTCAACATTGCTTAGGTTTATATTAGATGTTATTTGAAATCTTCCCCTCCTCATGTCACTTTAGAAACTACGTTGTTCCCCTAGTCAGGTACAGAGGGGTGTACAAAATATGTTCCTTTGGCAATGCTTCTCTTACGCAAGAAATTCACCATAATTTCGTCTTCCTCTTTCCCCACTATCCCATCAATATAAGCTACACTATGACACTTTTCTGTTTATAAGTGTTAGTTGGAGGTATTTCGGTGAACAATTTATTCTTCCTGCTAGTCCTATCTGTTTCGAGTAGGTCGATGGCATGATCGACTTAACCCTACAAAGGTACAAGTTTTCTTAAAATAATAAGTTTCATTACTGGCATTTACGAACTGCAAAACTATTATTTCAGGATACAATCACAACGAAAAGTACTTACGTATACAATTTTCACTTCAACGGTAATTACACAGTGTTCCCATTGTTGGCATTCGCAGGCTTTTTGTTGTCCCTCTAGCTTACATTTACAATGTAAGGCAATGAAGTCAGCATAACAAAATTTTAACAAGTAACTGAGAAAATATATAATTTTCAATAAAAATCGCAAATGATCGATTTTACACTGATTGACTTTACCCACTTCTACGGTACATTCTAGAGTAGGACACTGCGAAACCCATGAATTAAGAAATCCTTAAAATAAAACGTAGAAATTAGCTGTTTTATACCGTAAATCGAAGAAGTGCTGACGAGCGTTTGAGCACAACCAGGTCACCGGGCGGTCGGTTCATAATATCTCTACACAGCCACATCTCGACCCTAGATTTCTTTCTGCAGATACATAAAAAGTGATGTTTATGGACGGGACGGTCCGATGGGTAATTTTGAAGCACAAAAACAACGGATCACTCCGGATGATGAGGCCGTTACTCGAGAGAGACGCTGGACTCAATATCTGGCAGACATCTGCTACGTCGCACAAGAACCGCTGTAGCAATTTACTAACAAAACCTGCAACTCGTGTTATTTCACTTCCCTCATGCATCCCACAGCCGTTCCCGGAGTACGACCTACCATCACCTACGTATTACTTCGTCTCGTCTCTGCAAAGGCTTTACCGGAATAGTAAGCCGCTGGGTTTGAATGTAAATGAATCATAATGGAAACAATTATGTCAGATTTAGGTCATATTTGGAAAGAAATACATTTGTTTGTACAACAATGTAAGGGTGAACCGTACGTAGTGTAATTAATTCCAGAGGGTTATTTTTTGAGATATTGCAAATAAAAATTTTATTTTAGTTCGTTATTTAACGACGCTGTATCAACTACTAGGTTTTTAGCGTCGATGAGACTGGTGATAGCGAAATGATATTTGGCGAGATGAGGCCGAGGATTCGCCAGAGATTACCTTGTATTCACATTACGGTTGGGTAAAACCTCGAAAAAAAAAAAAACCCAACCAGGTAATCAGCCCAAGCGGGGATCGAACCCGCGCCCGAACGCAACTTCAGACCGGCAGGCAAGCGCCCTAACCGACTGAGCCACGCCGGTGGCTGCAAATAAAAAGGTTCAATACAGTTCTGTTCGTTTTTACTTCCTTTTCGAGATAAAAACTGTTTTATGTGACACATTTCATAGTCTATTTTGGAAAAACCATTGATTTAATTTCCTATATGCTGAATCAGTTCAGGAGAGCAGTGTGTTATGATTAGACAGTGAATACGGGATGACTTATCGTTGAATGTAGGTGCACATTTACTATATGTTACATTTTTTTTTTTTCATTCAGACCATTGCTCAACAGGTTTTAAACGTAAAAAGACGACGTCAACATGCTACTGTATCTCCGTACAGTCAGAAGGAAAAGAAAAATAACGCACTGTAGTACATACCTTGCAAGGTTCAGTCGTAGTCATCATTGATGCAATTACCAGCGTTGCAGTAAACGACGATATATTCTCGTAAGTTGTCGAAGCTGAATCGTCTTCGCCTAATGCTTAAACAGTTTTTGTGTCGAGAGAATTTCTGAAGAAAACCTCTAAAATGGGGATCACTCAATTTCTCTAGAGGGATATTTGTACTGAGCATCATGTTGCACGTGTCGCTAGATCCGCACAACTAAATGATGATGATGATGATGATGATGTAGATGGTTCCTCAGATTTCATTTCAACGCATTTCCTGTGCGATGTACTGTTGCAATGTTTCTCTATAGCCTGAGTTGTTCTGGTTTTTATTTCAATTTTACATACATTACACATGATATTGTCTTCGTTGATGCATAAAATGTCACTCTCATGGCCGGTTTCACCAAGCTTCTTTAAATCAGCATAAACGACTTGTCAACAAATGGATCGTTTAATTTTAACGGAATCTTTAAAAGTTGACTGTTTCACCAAGCCTCGTATCTTTAAAATTAACAGGAGTTTACTAACGAGGGGATTTTGTACTTGTATCTTGCATGTTTTGTTTTTCATACGACCATGGCTTCGAAATCGCGAATTTCATTGGTTACATATGATCATGGCTGACTTTGTTTGGTATGAGGAAACAATCATAGGCAAACGGGTAAGAGGCTGTAATTTTAAGAACATGTTCCTAAATACAGTAAGTTGTCACACCGCAATTAAAAAAGAAAGACAGCTGCTTCCAAATGTAAATAATAGGAATGTAGAGCAGTTAATTTGTAACTTCTAAAGGAAATCTGAGAAAATTTAGCGGAATGTAAGGTCGACAGCTTCAAAATTGATGCCACAATTAATTAGGGCCACAAAGCATTCTAAGCATTTATATTAGATCTAAATTTAGGACGGGAAATCGCCTCTTCCATAAATTGCATACTACTTTTCCACTGTATTTCATGCAGATTTATGTAGTACCCTGTAACAATTTTGCCATGCTTGTGTGGCAGTTTTCAGGAGAGGTGTCATTAAATTGGATTTTAAGGGGTATCCATTGTCTCCTAAAAGAAAATCTCTTTGCACCCTTTTCATTTAAAAGGCATCCTCCTTTGGAATGTTGTGCTATCCGTGTAGACCGTAACATTATCTGAAACCGAGAAGAATCTGTTGGAGAGGCGTTAAGTGGGTGATTCCTGTCTTTCGTATTCTAACCTATTACAATTTCAATAAACTAGCGCTGAGGTAGTTCTGCTGGTTTCAGAAGTGAAAACCGTTGAATTTATAAGGGATTTTTTGTGGTAATGCAGTTGATCGTATATGCAAGGCATAACAAAACCTAAACTAATCAAACGTAACCTGTCACAGATTCGTATGTGCAAGGTGTATAAGCAGAGTACGAAGGAAACTACCTTAGCGCTAGTTTAGCCACAATTTTTCTATGTGGAGCGTTACATTAGGCCTATGAAATTGTTTGAATATTGAAGGAAAAATAGGATCTTCTATTGCAGAATCTTTTGGCTGTATTACTGCCAGGATATACGATTGGAACATGTACACAATCTATGTTGTATATGACGACATAAAATTTAGCTATAGAAATAATGACTATTATAATGTTGATAGTACGTCTGATACTTTATTCACATATCTAGACAATACAGCTTTTGATACCCCGTTCATATCATCAATTACTATTTCAAAACTTCCCGCAACGTTATCTTAAAGCGAGTAGAATCTGTTGAAGAGGCGTTAAGTGGGTGATTTCTATCTGTCGTATTCTAACCTATACAGTATACCGGTATTCAGTTTCTTCTAGAATCATTCTTACTACTTATTTCCTTAATGTGTAGCTTTCGTGGAATTCTTTGTCACTTAAATCTTCAAAATGATTATTCCGAGTGTTATTACAACATATAAGTTAAGTTCGTCGTTATATTGAAGTTATAAATAAAGAACTTCATCATCGAATAATTGCGTCCGCCATGTTGTTGACTTCTTAACGCATCGTTACTGTTTTAACGCGACGAATATGTCCTAATAAATTAACGATGAATTTAAAGATGAGTTAGCAATAATGATACTTTGTGAAACACAAAAACTGACTAACGTGTCATTAAATTATTTAACGAGACGTTATAATGATAACGAAGGTTGGTGAAACCGGATATCATACTTCTTAATTGCATTTCGTATCTCTGAGCGAATTTAACGTTTTCCCATTATGAATGGATCAGCACAACATATTCAACGCGTACTAAATACTTGAGCAGGATAACACAACTGCACACATTGCATTGCAATGTGGACCGGGGTTCCTTCGTTATGTACGCTGCTGTACTCGCCAGGTACACAAAAGGCGGACGGCGCGGCACGTGCCATATACTCTGATACGAAACAACTTCACTTTTCCTTAAGTCATCCCACATCCACTGTCTAGTTATGATAATAAATGATTGAAATAATTTGAGTTTTGTCCTTCAAATATGCAGAAATTTGGTTCGAAGAAATGTAACTTTTCGTTCTGCAAACGTATTTTAAAATGTTACGGATTAAATTTCAGCACATTTAAAGGACAAAATTAAACTAAAATTCTTTCTACAATTTATTACCATAATACACAGGTAATAAGACGAAGGCCCAAACAGTGTCGTGATTAATTTAGGGAGCTACAGCGGCTAGCGAAATTGGGTTTCGTAAGCCAGGTTTAACTGCTGGAGAGTGGATCATCGTTCTAAGCACCAGTCATCCCGTCCTGGTTGAATGATTGTTCTGCTGAGCCATATTACATAAAATTGTTTTTAGTGAATGGTATAGTGTATCTGACCGCAAATTCAGAGGATGCGATTGAATTCCCACCAGAGGAATGGGCTCCCTTTCAGGAGGAGGAGTTTATGTCCAATGTTTTTTATATGTTCTGGTTACTTCAGAAATTGTAGCACTGCGTCATGATAACCTTATGGTGAGAAATCTCCTATTTGAGAATTTGTTCAGAATTCTTCCAAGATTGAGGATGTCTGGAAAAGTAAGATTATCAAATATTTGTGGGCTTTCAACAAGCCTATGATTCAGTGAAGAGAAGTTGGATAAGTAAAATTTTGCAAGAATTTAAAATTCCTGGAAAGCTAATTCGGTTTGTGGAAACAACAATGAGGAAAACTATCTCAGCTGTAAATATTTAAAGGGAATTGGGAGAATTCTTCAATGTTAGTCAAGGTCTAAAACAGGCAGATGGGTGCTGGAGTATGTTATTAGAAAAACTGGAATAACAAATGTCAAAAGCCCCTTGGAAGATAAATCTGTACAGATTGTTGGCTACGTGGACGATCTTAACCCCTTACCGCATGGGACAGTCTTGCAAGCACCGGTTTAATATTCAAATAACTTAAGTAGTTCTTTCTTTCTCAACTGATGTCACATACGGTCAAATCCAATTCTTGACCGTGTGCTGTATCTGTCCCAGTATGCAGTTTGAAATATTATATGCTTATATTATAAATTATCTATATATATAATTTGAACTGGTAATGAAAATTACGGGAAAACGGCTGAACGAATTTTAATGAGTGACCCCTCATTTTCATGCCTGGCATCCAAAGTTTTTCGGAAAAGTAATAGTTTTCAGTGAAATGCCAATTTTCCTACATAATTTTCCTATTTTCCAAAATCCATCTGTTGTCAGTTTTGAGAACTAATTTTATTGAATCACGGCCGACTTGATTGAATTTCAGAACAAAACTAACACTACAATAAACAATAGGCTATTACACGAAGGCCATGACCTGCAGGATTGCCGACATAATATTTAGAGCTCAATTCAATTTGTTATTAAAAACTGATTCTGCAGTGTATAATTTTCTGAGTATAGCTGTGTATTGGATATTCAAATCTACGAAACTTGGGGTGGTTTGATGACATTATTACCATTAGAAATTAAATATTATTATAGTTAATATCATGATGCGTCTATTTTTCATTAATTGTACATAATATTGATGCTATATTGATGACATGAAAGTGAATGTAGAGAATATCTTAATTTAGATCTTCATTTCTATAATTTACTGAGTGACTGCTATATATATAACTACAAAACTTAAGTAAGATAATAATATTGTTATTAAAAATTAAATATTTTTTATACTTATTAACCCAGTGGGGTTGGGTCTTTTTTCATATACTTAATCGTCCTGACATAGATACTTGCGTTTTCGCGTTGAAACTCAAAAACTGAAATTGGATAGGTTCAAGAAAAAGTATTTGGCCTAAAAAAATCGATTCAGAGGGAGTATGTTTCATTATTATGGAAGCAAATAACTATCAAAAAGACAAGTATTCTTCATTGAAAAGAAATCTGAAAAAATTTTATTTGAACGTCTAACGAACTTAGTTTGCAGCAGCATTTGCTGCACAAGCCACTAGTATGAATATAAAAACAGTATGTGCCATATCTGTCTCAGAATGCGGCAAGGGGTTAATGTAATGGAAAGAGCACTCCTTTCCGTGAAAGAAGCTTTACAAGCTCTAGATATAGCTAGAAAGGAAATTGGCTTGAATATAAAAGGAATTACTCTTAGAAAAATGCATAAAAAGTCGTCTATTAAATTATTTGGACAAATACAACGTACTTTCTTCAAATCAATTCGGTTTTAGAAATAAACTTGGCACAGATGACGCTATTTCATGTGTTACAAACAAAAACATATGTGAGTTAGACCGAGGGAATAAATGCTTGGGTATATTTTAATACCGTTAACCATGATAAATTAAACTTTTTAGGCATTAATAATGGTCATGTTCTAAGTTTATTTAAGTCATATTTGAATAACAGAAATCAAGTAACTAAAATTGATAATGATTTTAGTTTTACTCAAAACATAAAAGTAGGGGTCCCTCAGGGCACAGTTCTTGGTCCAATTTTATTCTTGATTTATATAAATGATTTGTTATTAACAGATTTACGCAAATATAATGGGGTTATATATTCATATGCGGATGATACCGTAATTCTTTTTGGTGAACATTCTTGGGAAGGCACTTATATTAATGCGAATAATGGATTACAGGTAATTAAAGAGTGGTTTGATTCAAACGCTCTTTCCTTAAACGCATCCAAAACAACTGTTGTTCCACTTTCACTAAGGTCCAGTGGTCTTCAATCTCCTCAATCTTCCTTTAGGCTCAAAATTCATCATTCAGATTGTTCTTCTCAAAATTGTGATTGTCCCATATTAACCGAATCCTCAGAAGTTAAGTATTTAGGCATTACGATCGACCAACACTTACGATGGAACAAATATATTACATATTTATGCAATAGATTACGTAAAACAATTTATATCTTTGTTATACTTCGGTCATATTTACCAATTAATATTTTACGTCTCATTTATTTAGCTTTATTTCAATCCATTCTCCAGTATGGAATTTTAGGGTGGGGAAATGCTTGTAATTCTAATCTCACTCCACTAATACTTATTCAGAAAAGAATCATTAAAATATGCCTTAATAAACCAATTGATTATTCATCTGAGCTTTTGTTTACTGATTTTAATGTTTTGAAAATTAAACAGATTTATTGTATTGCCTTATTAATCTTCATACATAAAAACCGTAATAAATTCAAATTGTATCATCATAAATATGGAACTAAAAGATCCGATTTTATACGACTAGAGGAACCAAAGTGTTTCACAAGCACAGCTCTGAGCCATGGTATCTAATTCGGTCCAAGGTTATACAATAAAATAATTGATAAATACCCAAATTTGGAAAATTTTAGTATCAGGAATTTCAAAAATAGCGTTAGGAATTTAATTTTTAAAGAATATATATTGATTTAATATGTATATGTATTTGTATGACTTAAATTGTTAAAATTGAAATTGTATTTTTAAATTTAATTTAATCCTGTAATTTTTTTTTTGACCCAGTTTGTGTCAAAAATTATCTTTGTGTTTATATTTGTGTTTAGATATCTCCCTGAGCACGAGTTTTTTACTCCTTCAGGGAAGAACTAAGATTGTATTTCTGTCAATGTTATTTTATTAACAATAAACAACAACAATTAAGACCAAAGGTTTAATTCAAACAAAAAGAAAAAAATAACCAAATAGACAAAATTCAAACAACAACTTTATAGAAGTAGTCCACAAATTTAAATATCTAGGTGTAGTACTCACAGATAGGAATGGAGAAATGGAGGAAATGAAAAGCACAATTCAAACAGCTAATGAAGCATATTATGCGGTACTACCCCCGATCAGAGACCGAAGTGTCAGTTGGAGGACCCGAATAACACTCTACAAGGTACTGATTCGCAGTATTATCACATGGAAGTGTAACATGGACAATGCTACAGTAGAAAAGAGAAATGATTGATTCTTTCGAGAGAAAAATCCTGAGGAAAGTGTTTGATCCGTTGTGTTCAAATGGAATCTAGAGAATCAGATACAACCTTGTGTGATGATGTAGCATTGTCAACTTATATGAGCTATTCCATCTCAAATCGACCGAAATATAGAGAGAATTGACCTTACAATTTCTAAATACAATGAAACTTTTTTTGTACGTAGAGAACTGTGATACAATGCTTTGTGCAACGTTTGAGGCATCAGAACTTCATAGTGTTTAAATTTAAAATATTTAAATTTATCGTATTTTCATAAAATTAGCAACTTTAAACTGTTGTAGCTCCGAAACCCTTTTACACAATGATCAAAATCGTTGTTTATTTTGATGCTGAGAAATTAAAGTTTATATTGACATATAAACAGATTTTCTTACTTTTTATGGAAATGGAGAAATTTAGATTTTTCCTCTTTAAGACGCCTTTGCCTAGGAAAAAATATTTTAAAAATATATAATTAGATTCCGCATTGAAAGTACAAATAAACATATTTTTACTGATAGTATGTTGATAAGAAAGTATTGAAAATATCAAATAAAGGAAATAAATAGTACGGGCGTGAACTAACCAGCTGATTGTGAGACGGAAGCTAGCCGAGGGAAGCAAGGCCAGGAGACAAACACGTGAAGTTTCGTCTAATAGCGCATAGCTGGGCTAGCTTTATCACAAGTTTTCATAAACACAGGAGTAAAATGACGCCCAACGCTTGCTTATCATCATCTCTCGGCCAGTGGATGCGGTAATGCGCCGTTCAAGTCTAGGCGTGTGAAACTAATTTATTTAATACCCTCGAAACTTATTGCCGTACCACTAAGCAAACAATGCCGAATTTCTCTTAATAATGCAAGGTTTTTTGTCAATATTTTTTTACATTTTTACAAATGAGCAAAAAGCCTAAAAGTAAGTAAAATCAGATTATCTGTCTCTCTGTGCACAATAAAATAAGGATTACTTCTTATCATAACCTACCAAATGTCAGCTTCAAAATGAGCTCTCGTTCAATGTTCTACAGCAAATGGTTCCAGAGTTCTGAGCGCTGAAAGAGGCTTGTTTTTCTAAAATACGCTAAATTTGTCACTCAACAATACGAACACCGTTTGACTTTCGATAGTATATTTTTGCAAATGCACTCTCCTCAACACCTTCTATAAATAGGGACAAAATTAGAGTATAAAAAAGCGAGGTTTTTTACTGATCGATTTCATATGGAATAGCCCATACGCATCAGGAGATTACAGTGGTTTGGACATCTCGTTAGAATGGAGGAGAGACGAATACCGAAGAAAGTTCTGGAAGAACACTTTGTAGGGAAGCGAATGGTAGGAAGACCCAGAACCCGATGGGAAGACATAGTTGGAAAGGACGATGTGATCCTGTTCCACATAAAGAACTGGAAAGCAAGAAATAGAGAAGAATGGAGGAAAGCAGTTGGGAAGGCCATGGCTCGAAAACGAGGCGAAGCGCCAATGATTGATTGAAAAGTAGGATATTTTCTGATCTAAAACAGCGGTCATCAGCACAGTGCACCATCGGGCTAGCGTCTCTTACCCTCGGATTAGAGATTGCACTATAGTGTATCCATGGCTGCTGGCAGGTATGCTCTCTCCCTCGTTCTACTGCACGACGGGGCACATTACGAGGTCCTGCTTACCCGTTACCCATTTCAGCGAATGCTGACGACTGCTAGTTTAAAACATTATTTCTGTTTTTTTACTTTTATTTAATTCTAGTTGTATGTAATTATTTTTATATAGTAAATCTGTAAGAAATAAAACATTTTTTTCAGATCCAGAATTAAAAAAATTATATGACAGACTTCCCTGTATTATATTATGTATCATGTAGGCATATTCTAAAACAAGTTTATTTCTATCCTAAGTATATTTTTTCTATCTTATCTTGGTTACTATATCAACATGACCTGTACTAATTATACTACTAATAATAAGTTAATATTAATCCACCAATCTCAACATCGTCTCTTTTTTCACTCAGTTACTACTAGTATTATTATTACTAACTTTATTATCATCTTTATGTAACCTTTTTTCTTAAGTATTTTGTCTACAAAGTATGTATATTTATGTAACGAACACGAGCTTTGCTCTTTCGGGGTACTCTAATGTAACGTTTTTATGTATATGTTATTATTAAAT
Source organism: Periplaneta americana (assembly GCA_025594305.2). NCBI lineage: Eukaryota > Metazoa > Arthropoda > Insecta > Blattodea > Blattidae > Periplaneta > Periplaneta americana. The sequence goes on from JAJSOF020000005.1 coordinate 22,080,156, forward strand.
AAATCTAAATCTAAATTATTCTCTATTTTTATTTTTATTCTATTATTCAGTTCTGCGTAATTATTTTTATAATTGATCTGTAAGAAATAAAAAAATTCAGAATTAAAATAACAGAAAAATTTGTTATAGGGTTTTAAAAAAATTCTGCCGTTTACCGTTGAATTTTATTGAATTGAGGCATAAAGCTGTACGAGCTTGTCTCCGAGAACAGTGTTCTCCCCATAACATGAAAGGGATTGCTTGCTGGGGGCAAGTTTTCGAGAGTAACTACATTTACGTCGGGTTTCCAAACCGTTCCCAAGACGCCGGGGACAGTTGTGGATAGGAACTCTATCAACCTTTCCTGCCACCCATGATGGAAGAGGGAAGTTTCATTCCTCAAAATGAAACTTATAGTTGGGCTGGTGCACTCCGCTAAGTAGTTTCGACTCTCTGCACGAGGTTCTGTCTATTGATTGGTTGCTTGGCGCCTGATTCTCCAAGATCCACGAGTGTCTCCACCACATCGCTTTTATGTACCAAACCAGCACTCCACCGCTGCATGTAGTTCATTCAGAAGCATTAATTTCGTATTAGCTTCACTGTCACCAATCAAAGGCCCGCGACTGTGGCTCAGAGTTAGCTCATTGGTCTTCAATTTTAACAACATTTATTCGATCCTCGACCCGTCCGTGATGAGGGTCTGTGGCTCACAAGGCAGACGTTCGAAGGTTTTTTTTTTTTTTTTTTTGAGGTATGCTCGTTTCAATCTTTCATTGCACAGCCACACTGTACTAAAATTTTATTTTTCGCGTCGTCGAGTTTCGGTCAATCCGGAAATTCGTAAAATCGCGACTCGGTTAATCGCGACTCTAGTGTTTAATGATACAGTTGCTTTTTACACCTTTTCCGCGTTGGTTTTAATTTAATCTGTCAATGAATTTTATCCTATAGTTACTCTAACAGTTATTCGTTTTCTTACTATATTCTTCTTCTCCCCTACAAATTTTATTTATTTATTTTATTTAATGCTGGTAAATTTCAACTGAATACAAGTTAATATAATACAGGGACATCATTTTATTTTTACTAACATTTCTAATATTAACCTGGCTGTACCTTTGGATCAACGATTAAGAACCGGAAACACAGTTTGCTACGACTGGAGTTCGATGATACTGGCGTAATATACAAACAAATCACTTTACTAGGTATAGAAGGGAAGAATAGTAGTTCATCCATTTACGTCAACTACGAAATATCGCGATTTTCAGTTTGATATTTTCATTAGGTTTTTGTTTAATCAAAATACAGTACAGTATTAACAATGAGTGTTTTTACTCACAAACTGAGCTTTCCATACGGACGTATTCATTATGCAGTGTATATTATACTGTCTACAGCACATTAGCGTACAATATAGAGAATGAAGTTAAATTGAAAAATAATCATAATGTGGATATTCAAACACATTTTTGAAAATGGTGGCCGTTCATTTCGATACAGGCTTCAGTTCTAATGTGCATATTATCGCACTATAGACTATTGTACGTAATTCCAGTTACCAGGTTCGTACTTCGTATCAGTAACTCAAGTTGAAATAATTCTGTACCTACTCTATAAAAGAGACCTTACGTACTGTAAATTCAATCTTCACTTCTGCCCGATCCGAAAAGATAAAATTACTCAGACATGCTATCTACTGTCCGTCCAAGTGGTTACGTTGCAGCGTCGTTGAAAGAGAGAAAATCAAGTGACAATTAATTACTTAACGAGGCCCTTTTATTTAAGTTATTTTAAACAATTGTATGGGTATAATATTACGTAGACCTCCAATTCCGAAGAGAAATTGGTGTTCTCAGAAAAGAGCTAAGACAGCCCATCCATTAGCATTTACAGAGAGGCGAATAGAAGCAGGTGGGAGAAACTGGGATGCGACGTAGGCAAATGGAAAATGATGCAATATTGAAAGCTCTTTCGTCACTGGAAAACGCGAACATATTTTTGAAACGTACTGTTTACTATGACCGTAAGGCTACTATGACTGTATATGCGGTGTTGGATCTGTGTGGAGGACGGTTGAACTTCATTAGTAGAAGTGGTGGGAGTGAAGTACATTAAAAAACTCAGGTACAATAAAAATTGAAGTAAAATAATATGATGTCTCTTTATAATATAATATAATATAATATAATATAATATAATATAATATAATATAATATAATATAATATAATATAATATAATATAATATAAACTAGCCCACTCCTGAATGGGTAAGACGCATGCTCAGGAGGGGATTCCAATACAAACAAAATAAAATTGACAGTGAATAAATTACAGATTAAAAAGTCTTAAATATCTTTAAACCCAAAGTATAAATCCAATACAATTTTTTTTATTTTATTACTGATTTGAAGAGGATTAGTGGTTAAAATAATATTAGAATAAAATTTGTTTAATAATCTAGGACCTTGACTCATGCAAAAAGGTGCATTGGTTTTACATTTAGGTTCAAATAAACGCAGAAAATTCATATTTTTACTTCTATATTTATGTACATATATACCGTACATTTCAAATTTATTAAGATTTTCGTCAATATGTCTTAATAAAATAAAATAATCTTTGTGTATTCTTTATTCAAATCTCTGTTTATAACTTTATTATGTAAATCGTGTTCATTTAATAACTAATACTAATATATATTCCACTATATACATACATATACTGTATATTATTATTATTATTATTATTATTATTATTATTATTATTATTATTATTATTGTGTACATTTTATTCAATTATCGGTTTCCGGTTTAATTATATGAATTCTACTTTCTTGTAACTTAATACCAATAGCCTATGTATTCCAATGTGTTTATTATTATTTTATTGAGTACATTTTATTGAATTGTCGGCTTCTGATTTCATGTATTTCATTCTATGACATTAATATGTATTCTACCGTGTTTATTTTCATTTTATTAGATAAATTTTTATTTAACTGCCTTTTTTGATATCATTCTGTAAATTGTACCTGTATATAATTACTTAAATCCGATTCAGTGTATGTTGAACTATGTAAGCAAGTTTTAATCCTGGTTGAGTGTAAGAGAAGGCTCTACGGTTTTAACTCTGGCAGGTTAAATAAAGCTATTATTATTATTATTATTATTATTATTATTATTATTATTATTATTATTAAATTTGTTTAATGCTGGAACTCGGAAATGTTTAAATAACAGTTCAGTTGAGTAATCTTTCTGATTTTTTTATACAAATGTTTTATACTTTTTTCTGTAGTAAAATTAACGGATAAAGGTTGGATTTATAAGTTTCACCCCATCCTATAATACCATACATAAGTATAGATTGAAATAATGCTAAATAAATTGTACGTAAACAGTTAGTTGAGAAAATATTTCTTAGAACAACAAAGTTATCGTATTCAGGCAATAACTCCTACACATAACCGATATTCAGTTTTCCACGTGCCTCTTCTATGTAATGTTCAACGTAGAAGGTGATTTAAATAGTCATGTGAAAAATGTTCACGACCGTTAGATGAAATTCGTGACTTATTTCAATACGTGGGTTATTGCTTTAATGGTGAATACATCACATAAATATCTACGTACTACCACCCCGCTGTGGTGCACTCTGCACAGTCTCTGACGAACTAAGTAGTTTTCGCTTCTCGGTACTTACGACAACTATGAGCCACGCTCGTACATTCGGGGCGAAAAACGAAAAATTAAGAGCCCTGCGATTGCAAAAAACGTAATACAGGGTGGGAGTGAAATAACCTTGCAGATTGAAACGGATGATAGGGTACACTTAAATTAATAAAAAAATCTATATCACGTTTTGTGACTAAATGCACTGTTAATTAGAAAATTAAGTTTCAAGTTTCAGCAGTAATTATCCAGTATTGAAATAAAACTGATTTCGAAAATAGAATTTTCTAATTTTATTTCGAGAGAGAGAAACAAATCGTCCGGCCTTAATTAAGGATGACCATGAGGATCCGAAAATTAATAGCAAATAAATATAATTAATTAAATATGAATATTGTTATAAAAATAAAATGTAATAATTAAGCACCATTGATTATCAATTATAAAATAAAATCTTAAAAGATGATCTTAAAATTATACTCATAAATAAAAGATTTTATTTAAAATTAGCATATCCTTCATTAAAACCCTTTGAGTGGTATAAATGAAATTGTATAATCTGCAGGGAATCTTTAAGAATTTTCGAGATGAGTTATGTGTTATGTTTTATTTAACGACGCTCGCAACTGCAGAGGTTATATCAGCGTCGCCGGATGTGCCGGAATTTTGTCCCGCAGGAGTTCTTTTACATGCCAGTAAATCTACTGAATGAGCCTGTCGCATTTAAGCACACTTAAATGCCATCGACCTGACCAGGGATCGAACACGCAACCTTGGGCATAGGAGGCCAGCGCTATACCAACTCGCCAATCAGGTCGACGTTTGCGAGATGATCTTTTCAATTTCAAAAGATAGTATTGATAATTGTTTAAAAAAAATATATGTAAATTTTCGTAAAGAACTCCGAGCACCAAAAAATAAACCTGTCACTGACCAATTGAAGAGAGGGATGTTATACTTGGCACTAAGGTAGGGAATACAAGGTTCATAAATGGCCCTCTTTTCCTGATCAACCTGATGAGCTTGGTTTAGATCTCTCCCCATGCGTATAGTTGGATCTATGATAATAGCCTTTTGTTGTTGCCTGTTTATTGCTATTATATCAGCTCTTCTGTGAGAGTCGTCTTCAGAAATACAGTGGACCTCTTCATGAACTTCCCTACTCTTGTTCCGAAGAAGACAGGCAATACTTCACGGACTCTATGATGCCTGTTGTTACGCAATAACTCTTCTTTTCGACAAAAGCCAAACACGTGGCCACAATATATCCAAATTACCCCACATTTTTTAAATCCTGTACAACTCTGCGGGTAAATCGGATAGCTCAATTCTGAAGTCAGTTATAGTTCTTAATATTTTATAAGATTTTTATTTCTTCTTTAAACATCTAAGTACAGCAGTTCATATTGATATTAGCGATAATATGGAAGTATTCGAAGAAAATTGTTAAAATGCGTGAAATTATTAAAATTACACCTCTTCATCCACTGCATATATAATTAATATAATATTATATATAATTATCTTAATGAATATAAAAGTCATGGACTGATGGCGGTACAAACTACAGCATCCTGATAAAATCTATTAGAATGATGTTTTTGTAGGACAAATATCCTTCTCAATTTGTTGAGTATACACCCTTTATTTGGCGCAGAATTGCAGATACATTAACCGTTTTGTGAACAATAAGTTTTAACCTAGCTTGTGAAACTCTATTCGTTTCTTTTTGTTCTTCTTCCCACTGCTCCCATCCATCTATTCCATCATCTCCTTTTACTGTTATGCATCATCACCTTTCTTCATCAGCATTCTCCTCTTATTCCTTCTCCTTCTCTTGTATTTCTCTTATCCCCTTCTTTTCCTCTATTAACGTCTCTTGTTTTTTTCCTCTCCTCCTTTACTCGTTCATATTTTCTCTCCTCTCGTTTCATTCTCCTCTTCCTATTATAATTATACCTCAGTCTAGTATATACAGTCACGAAGCTTGAGTTTATGAGGGTACTAGGAACAATAGACTGCGCAGGTACTATTTCGCGTTGTCTGTAATGAGGCGATAGTAGCGATCCTAGCAACTATCTATGGATGCATATTTACTACGTATTGAGCTTCGTGACTGTATATACTAGACCAGTGATGTCAAAGCAAGCGCATTTTTCTGACCTTGACGTCGTGCGCGGGCAGCAAGCGCTAAGTATGGAAAGAGGAAGGGTTGTGTACATGAATAAGCAACCTGTTGGATTAAGAAAACAGTGGTGCACAAACTTCAAACAGAACGTGAAATTTTATGCAAATCAAGCTTTCAGATATAACTCCCTGTAAAGTTGATTTGAATAATTCCGGGGCCGGGTATCGAACCCGGGACCTTTGGTTTAACGTACCAACGCTCTATCAACTGAGCTACCCGGGAACTCTATTATTCAAATTATTCGTGAAATTTTATGTCGTTATTTTTATATGGCTTCTTTATGCTTAATATTATCTATATTGTCTGTAAAACTAAAGTACTAACACTGATTTCTTAATATTGCACTTGTGTTTTAAATCTTAATAACATAATAGAGAGTTAAGAAGGAATATTGACTTAAATTATATAGTAGTATAATATTATACTGTATTAAGTGGATGAAACACATCATTCATAAAGAAAGTGATATTCCAAAGAAAGAGATTGAGTATGACATGATAAGTTGGAATTTATATTGGCGGTATCTTTAGCGTTACAAAAGTAATCAATAAACTAATCAAAACAATATTAGAGTACAAAGCAAAGTTACCTAGGTACTGTATCTGTTTTAAGTGTAACTAATATTACATAACAAAACTCTTATCGCATTATGCTTTCAAGGTGATATTTGTGAGCAACTTCCTATCATCAGAATATTAAATCATTTTCTCGAAATCTGCTGAAGCTATAGAGCTGACATTTTTACAACACATGGGCACGTATGTTTTGATTATGATGTAACAGTAGTTGCCTTGTTAATTCATATCCTTACAAACAATTTTCATGCGAATATTTTAAAAATTTTCAATACACTATCTTCAGTAATACGTATATACGGTATATTAGATTTACGAAAACATTCTGTAAGGCTACTAATAAATAGGCCTATACCTTAAAATTTCACTTTTCTATACGAAAAGTTGAGAAAATATTTCTTTTGAATAAAAAAATCAAACTTGTGAAATATGAGCATTAAAATTAAAACTTACATTCTTATAATGCATTTATACTTCTCAGGCAAATCTAAAAATTAACATGAATACAGTTTTAATAAGTTCTCTTCCCTTTATCTATTGCTGGCCATCCCTGAAAATAGCTCGACCAAGCGGCATATACCACCTCTTTCGTCTGTCTCTTTCCTTTCCGCTGTAAAACGCTCCGGCTCTCCTGGGCTCTAAAGCGCGCGCTTGCTCCTGTGGGCATCAATTGACATGCCTGTACTAGACTGTATTTATAAGCCAGTCACCGTTTCTCTTTCTTTCTGTTTTCCTCGTTTTTCTCTTCTTCACTTCCTTTATTTTCCCTCTCCGTCTTATTCTACCTTCTTCCTCAGTTTCTACTCCTCTTTTCTTGCAACAGTTTTTTTTTCTGTCTCTTCCCTAACTCCCTTCGATCCCGGCTTGTACTACGATGCCTACAACGAACTTCAGATTTTTAATAAGGCACTTTAAATAGTCCAATTTATTGGCTCATTACACGAAAAAGGTTCATAAAGGAGAGCATACTTGTCATCTTGCCACATCATTAAATCTAGAGAGCTGAATTCGAGTTTCCTCGGAAGGAGTAGAGTTTCGCGATGAAAACAGCAGTTAGCGCTCGTGAGTTTCATATTATTCCCCTTCCTTGACTGGCTGGAATTAGGCCCTAGCTACCTGTTCAGAGCCATCGTCTATCGATCGCCTCGTACATTCAATGGGAGACACGATTTCTTTCTACCCTCCGATTCATTTAAAAAATCTTCAGTGCGGAAACAGAAACAGGGACATCATTTTATTTTTACTTGCATTTTTATTGTACCTGCATTTTTGAATGTACTTCACTCTCACCCCTTCACTAATGTCCTTGCTCCCGTCAGACACACAAACTTACGGCCGCTGTTGCATTCGAAGTCTTAAAGCAGTGAAGTAAACACTGCAGTGTATAGTGTGTTTCATAAATATGATTGCGTTTTCTATAGAAGAAAGAACCTATATTAATAATATCGTACTAAAAAATTATATTCAAGAAACAGTAAATTCAATTTCAAAGAATATGCTTCAAAATGTTTCTAATAATATGCGCACTGAATTGAAGCCTGCATTGTAATGAACGGCAACCATTTTCAGCAACTTGTTTAAAAATTCAGATTAGCTTTTTTTGAATTGAGGTGGCTAGAAGCAAAGGAATGCTAGTGACATTTGTAATAACATGAGTTAAGTGCATCCAGTGTAAGCAAAAGTATCTAAAATTTTAGTGGCAAAGGGATATTTTAATCGCATCACACATTAAAATTTAACTAAAAATTTCACCGATTTTACGTAAGCTTAAATATTTAAACCCCATTTTCTCAAAAGTAACTTAAGTGCACTTACAGCCCGTTACTTATGACCCCCTCAATTTAAATGCACTCTCTATATTGTATGATAACATCAATAATTAATATGCTAAATAAAGTAGACATTACATAACGAACATAGCCGCGTGAAAAGTTGAGTTCTTGAAAAAAAAATGTTACTACTCTACTGTATTTTGATAAATTCCGTAAAAGTGATGATCAAACTGAAAATCGTAATATCGTATTTCCCTACAACATAAATGGATACACTACTTTTCTCTCCTCCTATACCTAGTAAAATGATTTGTTTACATATTGCACTAGTAACATCAAACTCCTGTAATGGAAGGAGGCAACAGTGTTTCCGAGTATAGCCAGGTTAATGTTAAAAATGTTGGTAAAAATAAAGTGATGTCCCTGTATAACACTTAACAAGCAAGACCGTGAATAGAGTTAACACTATCATAAATATGTAAATACTTTACATTGTTCAAATATTTATGGCGTACGGTTAAATTTTAGCTTTTCACGTGGGAGTTCCAGATCTGAATATTGGCGGGACCAAATGGAAAACTTTTGTGGCATAGGCGATATAAAGGTTTGCCTAATTCATTAGCGTCTCACAGCCAAAATCGTACTTTATTATTATTATTATTATTATTATTACTATTATTTTAATACTATACTATACTATACATTAGTGAGATCGAAACTCGAATATGCATCTGTAGTTTGGAACTCTATTACTAGTTCTGATTCGGCAAAAACTGGAAAATATTCAAAGGAAATTTATTTCATTATGTTCGTACAGATTCCTGCCTAATAACTCTGATTATAACTATGATAAAAAATGAGAGCACTTTAAATGTCGAAGCCTGTATGCCAGACGTCATGATTTCGATTACCAATTCTTATGTAAGGTCCTTAAAGGTGACATTAATTGTCAATCTTTCTTAAACAGTGTAAGCCTTCGTATTCCTATGAAGGACATGAGACATCACAAACTCTTTTACATTAGAATTTCTAAATCTTCCTCGCCGGTCTCCAGATGTATTAAAAATTCTAACTTACATGTAGATGATTTCGATCCATTCAATGTAGGCCTATAGAAGTATTAGAATATGGCAATGTCTTTGCTAATATTATTTGTATAATCCTTATACACAAATTGGTAGTAAGAATCTACTTCTTTCTCTAATATTTTATAGTATTAATTCTTGTAAATTAATTATTGTAATCTATGTTATTTATTTTGTTGTTAACACAAGTATTTAATTTGTATCATAGTTGCTGATTTTAATATATTAATTGTATCACTGTGCTGGACTTTTATTGGCCAATGGCTGTTGTCCAGGACATAAATATCAGTAAATAAATAAATAGACAATAAATAAATAATTATTAAATTGTGACAAACGCGAAACGTTATTTACGGATAGAGCAATATTTCAATACCTGACTTTTAAGTCACGTAGAGTCTTATAATGAAACGTAAATTTCACTAAATTGAGGTAAATCTGAAAATTTTACTATTTATAACATGAAAACGAAAAATTGTATATTTTGTAATTACTTAGTCAACTGTCCGGTTTCAACCCCATAAGTGATACCAATAAGGCATCAATCATGAGGTAACAAAGAGAGGAAGTAATGGGGTAGGGTGTCTAGTTCTTTACCCGCTCCATTGCATACAACGCTCACTACTTACATATTACACTAATCAGACTTCATATGTATACAAACAATTGTTTTTCCTCTGACACATATCGTCAAGTGAAATGTACTGAGTCATAATAATTAAGGTCCGGATAAAGTAGCTGTATCATGATAGGCAGTAGCCTATTGCAGTATAGGATAGGGCCTTGACTTGCTTCAGACTAAGTAAACACTACCTAAAACATTAGTGAATGGACAGTACAGCCGATAGGAACTGAATATACGTCGTCACTACTGTCGGTACCAAAACAGTTTGGTTTTTTTACAGTTTCCCGTAGTTTATCTTTTTTGATCATATATATTGTTCCCTATTTCTGAAACTAATGAACCAATTAAACTGATTTTTTTTCTATATGCTTTTTTAGTCTATATAAAACAGTCTGAATCATTTAGAATTTTCAAAACTGACTTCCTTTTATAAAATATAATAACCTTCCAAATGTGTTACAAATTTTATAAAGGTGATTAATTTTATTTAATTTTGTTTGTGATAAAGTAAATTATAAAAGTAAATGATTCAGATTTTTTATTTATGTCTTAGGTATAAGTATAATAAAAATTAACCATATCCACTAAATAGTTTTTGAGAAACTTTACAGCATAAGACCATGGCCCGGTTTCTTCAACCTTTGTTATAATGCACCTAACATAGCGTTAATTAACTGTAAGTTAAAAGTATGAATTGATGTTAAAAATAGTGCGTTTCTTCGACTTTACATTTCACATTTTAACATTCTGTTTGTTAACTCTCTGTTAGGACCAGAGATTCTAGAGTTTAACCATAACCTATAACCAAGTATAGGCTCACTTCTGTTCTCTGAACTCTGACAATTGCGATTCACGCTTGTTTCTGTTTGTTAACTCTCTGTTAGGACCAGAGATTCTAGAGTTTAACCATAACCTATAACCAAGTATAGGCTCACTTCTGTTCTCTGAACTCTGACAATTGCGATTCACGCTTGTTTCCGTTGTTTGATTCAGAGAGAATAGACTAATTTCTCCTCTTTCGAAAGAAACCTTCTGCTGGAAATTATTTCCCAGTATAAATAAATTAATGAGAATAAACAAACAAACGGACCTAAGTTGAAAGCGAAAAGTGAGGCTTGGCAGAAAATAGCCCATACCTTTGTATGAACTTCTGGTCTGTCAAATCACAGAAATCATCCGCTCTGTTTATGTATTCATGGATATCATTTTCTAAATAATTCAAATATATAAGTTCAGCATCTAACGCACCAGCCATATTGGATACTTCTATGCTAACAGAGAGTTAGATGATTTAACTGCATGAAATTGGGCAGTTAAAATAACATAGGTTTTAACAGCCTGTTAGTACTAACAGTAGTTGAAGAAATGCTTCAACTGTTAAGTTTACAGTTAAAATTGAATAACACACTGTTATAATTTAACAAAGGTTGAAGAAACCGGGCCCATAAGTGTTAAAATTGATACAAACATTTTAATGTGAACTGTTAAACAAATACTAAAAATTGTGTGTTTTGAAAGTATCACTGAAATGCTCAAAGTCTGTTTAACAAATGTGCCAACTTTGGCTATTTTCCAACAAATACTTTTATGTAGCCTATACAATCATTTTAACAAATATGTGACTTTTCATGATTTTCTCATGTAGCGCCTCCTTAATGTATGTAACTGAATCTTATGTTGGATAATTTAACTCTATTACCATATTCTTCACCCTTTCCAGTCACTTCTACTCTCAATGTGTGGAATATTAATGTCTAAGCGCCCTGTATAAAAATAAAAATAAAAAATAACTGCAGGGATTATCGCGAATTCCGATTTAGCGAAGTATGAATTAGCAGAGTTTTACTGTACAACTAGCTACTATAGAGCAGCACTGGGTATAAAGGGGAAGAGAAAAGGAAAGGAGATACCCACGCTCATGTCCTTATCGCTTATATCGCTTCAGGAAAAAAACACATACAGTAGAACCTCTATTATCCGTGGTAATGAAGGGGGGATGAGCTGAACGGTTAATCGAAAAAATCGGATAATCCGTACTATAGAAGACTTTCATAAATTAAATGTTGCATAATGCAGTTTCGTAATTTTCTCCGTGGTCATGTGTTTTAACACATTAGGTAGTGGATCAGAAGGTTTAAGTATAATAGTTCTGTTGGAAAGAATGGGTGAAGAAAGAATAATACTGAAACTGATGAGGAGGAGAAAAGGGAATTGGCTGGGTCACTGGCAGAGAAGAAACTGACTACTGAAGGATTCACTGAAAGGAATGGTGAACGGGAGAAAATTTCGGGGAGAAGATGATATCTAATAATAGACGGCATTAAGATATATGGATCATATGCGGAGACTAAGAGGAAGGCAGGAAATAGGAAAGATTGGAGAATACTGGCTTTTCAGTGACAGAACACTATGAATGAATGAATGAATGAATGGATGCCAATGACGGGTTTCTAAGAGTCAAGGAAACTTCCTATGATGGATTTCCGTGGAAAGATAGGAAAAGTATAGGTCTCATGTTATAGATTTAAGTAATTTATACACTTTACCCTTCTTTTTTTTTTTATTAAATCTCGCATAGTTAACTCTAATCTAGTATTCCGATGTGAGATGAACCACAGTTCCTCTTTTCCAAAACCACTCAATTATATGCACTTCTCTTCCATACTTAGCACAACATGTATCCTTTTGGCACTTCTGGAAGACGTTTTGCAGAGAAATTAAACAGGTCAATCGAACAGTAGATCATAATGTGTAATGGCAAAGGCTTATAATACCACTCTCTATAAAAAAAAATACGCAGCCTACTAATGTACTGTGCACTACTCAATACTTTTTCTGCAACAAAAATAGGAGAGAATGACAGAAGGATAATCCAACAATCGGTTGATAGGGTGACGGATAATCGGGGTTCTACTGTAGTAAGGCACTGTGCATCAGTGGTGGATTTTAGCCGATCAGAGAGAGTCGAAAGCTGTAACATCTGCCTTATACAATCCGTCACTCAGCAATGTTTGCCTTCCTGGCCACTCGTATCGGTCTGAAACATAACTGTATCTACCGGGAAGGTGGAGTGGGGAGTTAAGGGGTAATCTACAGTGACTCAATCGAGTTATTAACGCCCAGACCTGCGATGAGGATACACTGGATGAATAAGAGCGGCGGAAAACTCCCTCTAAATCAGGGATGTCGAACAGCGCTCTCAAACTGCGAAACGATTAAAACTGTTTCCTACCGTAGCTGAGCTGAAACGACAGTCAGTGCTGTAGCAGTGTTCTGTACGCAGTGTGTTTATCAACTCTGGCGGCTGGTATGGATAAGGAACGAGATTCAACAGTGAGTGGATGGATAGATAAATATTTCTGTATCTTAAAGAACGGAAAGACACATTGCTTAGGCCATCATAATATTAAAAGGCATTTTAATTCAACACATGCTGAAGCTCACGAACCAGAAAAGTTATCCGGTTCCGCTCGTGAAAAGGCTGTAGAGAAATTAAAATCAAGATTGAATTCAGAAAACCTTCCATCATCATCATCATCATCATCATCATCATCATCATCATCATCATCATCATCATCATCATCATCATCATCATCAGCATTCATCCTCATGTATAACGCTGGCCTTCTATGCCCAAGGTTGCGGGTTCCATCCCGGGCCAAGTCGATGGCATTTAAGTGTGCTTAAATGCGACAGGCTCATGTCAGTAGATTTACTGGCATGTAAAAGAACTCCTGCGGGACAAAATTCCGGCACATCCGGCGACGCTGATATAACCTCTGCAGTTGCTAGCGTCGTTAAATAAAACATAACATTTTTTCATCCTCATGTAGATCTACATTCTTTGTCCATCAGAGATTAGCAAGGCGTACAAAAATTATCCCAAGTACCAGCCGCCGCATTAGTAGTTTCGGTTTTGTTTACTATCATTCGACCGGTCTGCCTGCTATCTGTGTTCAACCGTTGCACGGTAAGGGAGGAATGAAGGCTCTTCATTTCATAGCTCGAGAGCGCTGTTCGACATCCCTGCTCTAAATTCGAAATCCCGTAAAATATTGCTAGTCTTCTACAAATGAAACTCCTCCAGCCAGATACAGTACAAGATAGGTAAATCTCAACTGGAAAAACCACCAACGAAGTTCTGAAATTAGTATAATCGTGGTAAACAGAAAATAACAGGAATAAATTACAGTATTTGAGCTGTACTCACCAGGTTGTGCGGCCCACAGCTTGATGTCCACCTCGCGGGTATAGGTGGCGTCACCAGCCTCGCTGCATAGGCTCGCGATGTGACGCGATATCACGCCGGACTTGGCCACGTTCACAAACAAGTCCATTGTGAAATTCTCTCTCCCCTTGTCTTCTTCCGGTGTCCGGATCGTTCCGGGATTTTTCTGTTGACATTCAAACATGACAGTGTCAGTACTTGATAAGTTGATAAATTATTCAAGGGCATAAATGGAGCTGGGAGTTTGACAAGATTCCATCTATCAAATAGCCTACATTATAAAAATTGTAAGTTTCAATATTTACACAATTCATAAAATGTCGTATAGATACAAACTTCAAATTTGACACCTGGTCACCACTAATCCTAAGAAAAACTATCGTTATTAACGTTGATACAGTCCGCCCAGTTAGCTCTGTGGTAGTATGTATGCCTCCAGACTAGCCGGCCAGGGTTCGATTCCCGGAGGGGTCAAGAATTTTATTGTAAAAATTTCTACCTCGGGACTAGGAGAGATGGCGGTGCAAAACTTCTAATCACTACATTGTGCACCAATATGCCTGGGTTAAATCCCAAATCTGTTCGCAGTGCATATGAAGGGAAGGCATATGTCACTGTTGATAATGATTCGTCCGTCGGATGGGGACGTTAAACCTGGCCGCCCCCTTGATGTTATTCGACAGGAGTAGGCTACTTGCCGGAACCGAGTTCCCCCTTCTTCCTCCCTCACCTTCATCATCATCCTCACCCATTACTTACACTACACTTACACGAAAACATAACATACACTCACCCTAGTACACGACATAACTCTTCACAGATACACATCATGCATAACGTGGCCCGCCGAAGTGGTGTGCAACATGAAAAAATGCGGAACCCGAATCACGCAAGTGGGCCATATGTCCGCTGATCGTCTCGTATTAGAGTATTATTGTTATTATTATTTTATGTGATGTCATATATCATATCATATCATATCATATCATATCATATCATATCATATCATATCATATCATATCATATATCATATCATATCATATATCACACCATATCAAATGTTATTTTAAGTGATCGTTTCATTTAATTTAGTATATTCCCTGTTGTTGTTGTTGTTATTATTATTATTATTATTATTAGTATTAATTATTAGTATTATTATTAATTGCATTTTTAATTAATAAGTTTATTATTGTCATTATTGAGTGTCATTAGTTACCACTGCCACCGGGTATATACCCATTGCAGTGTGAATAAATACATACACACGTACATCATAATGTAAATCATATCATATATCAAATCATATCATATCTTTTATCATATATCATTTCAGATCGTATATCAGATCATATATATGATGTATAATTTCAGGTCATATATCATAGATCATATCAGATCATATAATTATCATATCAGATCATGTATCACATCTATTACCAGGAAGGAACCTACTGTCTGAACGCCAGCTCTGAAACAGCAGCAGGAATGCGGCGTGGAACTCGGCAGGCTGTAGAACCCGGACAAGAAGTTATGGCACCGGCGCGAGGGACGCATTTTAGTTCGTTTGCTTGGACTCGCCCTCACACTCAACTGGAGGGGTGTTGGGTTAGTTGGTTACTAGCATTCCGAGTGTTCAGATCGTTCTGCTACTACCGCTATTGCTAATACTGAAAACATTGTCCTTCTGAGCGCCCTCATTATGGCAATGTCTAAGGTGTGAAATCATAGAGTAGTTCATAGTCAAGGACATGAAATAGCATACAATGTATGGAAATTCATGTCAGAAGAGGCTGTAAACGGAATACCAATTCCATTGAAAAGCGTGTGTGCAGGAGTACTGGCTGCCACTGGTATTTCAAAGCGAACCTTGGCAAGAATCAGGAAAGAAGGAAAAAAATATTGGGGCAGGAACAGCAGATTCTTTCTCCAGTCCGGAAAAATCAAAGCCGAAGAAGAAGATTGTTGCAGCTGTGGACAGTTTTGATGAAGTCCTACGAAGACTCATCTATAATTTCTCCGCTACGCATAAGCAGAGGCCGACTCTGCAATCGCTTCTTCCAAAAATGGATATCAGTGTGTGATTATGTGAAGAAACTAGAGAATAATTGCATTGAAAGTGAGCACGTGATGGACAGTATTTTGGAGAACATTTCCATAAACTTAGGGACATCTGATTCCAGCACTGATCAGTCGTCTGATTCAGACGGAGAATAAGAAATAAAGATGGAATAGCGGGCGTAATTTCATTAGGTACCTTCGGACTCTTGAATAGGAAAGTGATGATACTAAGATAAGACAAATGTTTTTGGAAAGAGATGAAACGCATATGCCTGCCGCTCTGAGCTTGAGAACCGTAACCCAAATAACCCCCACTCCTCTACCCTGCTGGGCGGCAATTTAAAACTTCGCGCAGGTTGGTGCCATAACATCTCGTCTCAGCTCTACTATACTTGATCAGGCACGTATCCCCGCTCCCCACTTCCTCATACTGCGCGGTTTCAGAGCTGGCGCTCAAACAGTATTATCTCACAGTATGTATGAAAGGAAGAAAACTAATTGTTGCATACATCTTAAGTTGATTAGCGAACTTTGTTACTATTCAGCGATATATACAATGCAGGTGGAAAGGAACTGGCCATCCTACACCATTATCTTAGTTTTTCCATGAGTGATACCTTATTGCTTCCAACCAAACTGCGGACTGCTGACTAAACACACACATACACACACACAAGTCGTCAGTAATGTTAATTATCGGTTTGTCAGTCGAGGAACCTGAAACCTGTTGCCTGATTTCTTGTAAGGACTCATTTTACTGTCAAAAGTTTGTGATTTCGCTTTAAGTTTGTTATATTAATTTAAATTAAATTTTAATTTTAATTAAAAGAACTCTGTAAGAAAGGCAAATATTAGCATTATGCTGAATCTTAGTGACAGTATCCACTCGACGGAGCGGAATGCGGAATCTTAGGAGACAAACAAAGTTAGTGAGAAAGTGGGGAGGGGGAAGGCAGAAAGAGAGAGACAAGAAATCGAGATATTAGTATCAATGCTGCTTTTCAAATCTACTGTCCGTTACTCAAGAGAAGACGAGCGGAAAGAATGTGACCTTGACTATCGCTGTTGATTGTTATAAACATCGCTCAGATTAGCATCCCAGTAGACAGGTTATTACTCGTGCAGGAAACATGAGTAACAATGCGTATGGAAATTAAAGCTAAGTTGAACAGAAGGAGACCTAATGTTTCCGCTTACTGCAGTACAGATATTGGACGTGTTGTCGTACGTTATCTGTTCACATCCCTTCCTCCTCAGTCCGCTCTCGTCTTCTCCTGAAACACCGACAGTACAACTAATATCACAGATGCGCGCACCATTTAAGAATTAGGCATAATCAGTATTTTTCAAGAGTTAAAAACACAATCATTAGACAGATACATATTATTGTAAGATAGTATCACGGTAAGATTTTATGAAAAACATTCTGAAAACTCCTTTTTGTCTATAGAATAGGCTATTAGCCTGTTACAACTCCAAATTGGTCTATTCACATTTTGTAAGATGGCCGTGTATCTCTTTGTCGTCTAGGTCTATAATTCATGACTTGTTTGGGCTATCTTCCATGGGCACTCAGTATACGTGAGCTAATCATTTTTGACAGTAATATTTAATTCATTCATTTGTGCTATATGTTTCTAATTCTCGTCTAAGTGTCATTTTTAATTAGCCTATATTTAAATGTATGATTGCCATTCATCATCTTACAAGTCTCGTCTTTGTAGCTTGTAACCTGATATTTTCTCGTTCTCACTGATTCACAAAACGACTTTCAAATTCAGAAATGAAATCGGGTAAGATATGAGACACCACAAGGCTTGCAAAAATAAATCAGTGGCTCTCAACCTCTCAGACACCGTGGCCGGTAAATTCTTTTTCTATAAGACGAAGATTCGGTCCCAACATAATTATTCGTAAATACTGCTTCAATTTTTTTTAAAGTTCATACATTTACCTCACATTAATTTTAATAATTAAGTATGGCGTAATCTTAATACTTATAATAAAGTATTTGTTGACTATGAAAACGGTATGAAATGTTAACAAACAGTTAAATTATTATCAATCACTGGATTAATTAAATTTTGTAGCATGTTGTAGTTTCTTCAATCCAACATCATCAATTAATTTATGCTCATTTTCATCGACATATTATCCCTTTCCACCCATCAAAAATTTGACAGAACAAAAATTGATAGCATTGAACAATGTACAGTGGACTCTCCTAAGGTCGACTGAACAGAATTGAAAGTTCAGTCCAATAAGGGTAGTGGGTGTGGCAAGTGAAATGAATACAAATTCTTATTGGTTATCCATCAACGAATACAGTACTGTACTTGCATATCCTGCCCGCCCCGAGACTTGTGTATGCGCTTCTAGTACCACAGTGGGTTTCGACAGTTCCGTCTCACAAACGGCACAATTCTCAAATAGAAAAAGAAGAGTTCATTAATTTAAAATCTGTGATTAAAATGTTAAATGTTATGTTTTATTTAACGACGCTCGCAACTGCAGAGGTTATATCAGCGTCGCGGAATTTTGTCCCGCAGGAGTTCTTTTACATGCCAGTAAATCTACCGACATGAGCCTGTCGCATTTAAGCACACTTAAATGCCATCGACCTGGCCCGAGATCGAACCCACAACCTTGGGCATAGAAGGCCAGCTCAGTGATTAAATATGGATGTACTAATCAATAAAATATTCTGTTTTCCTTCAAAAAGTATCACGACAAGACACAGAACCAATTCCCATTCAAATGGCAAACCCATTTCTTAGTGACCGTTTTTAGGGTCGTGTCTAATTCTCCTACGTAAGCAGTCGAACTGAAGGATGTCGAACTTGTTTTCTGTCGAACTTAAGAGCTTCCACTGTATTATTAAATTGATTTTAGTGATGTTTGTTTCAAAAAGAAAAGGTAATGGAAGAATGATTATACATTGCAACTCACCACAGAAGTCAGCTGAGTAGGGGAAACAGGAGAAGGATGTCAATTTTTTTTAGTTATTTAACGACGCTGTATCAACTACGAGGTTATTTAGCGTCGACGAGATTGGTGATAGCGAGATGGTATTTGGCAAGATGAGGTCGAGGATTCGCTATAGATTACCTGGCATTGACCTTACGGTTGGGGAAAACCTCGGAAAAAGCCCAACCAGGTAATCAGCCCAAGCGCGAATTGAACCCGCGACCGAGCGCAATTTCAGGCCGGCAGGCAAGCGCTTAACCGACTGAGCCAAGCGGTGGCTGAGAAGGATATCAATATGTCGACAAAACATATATACGATAATATGCAATCTATGTAATTTTGGGTATAAAATAGGGTATAAACCCTAGTCCCAATACTAATTAATACTATTAGTTTTAAAACGCAACACATTATCACATCGATAAATGTAAATCATTGAAAAAGTTCACTGTTACCTTTAGTTTCCTTTATTTCCTATTACACTTGGAAATTTTTAAGGATTTAACGAGGCTAGCGAGACTTTTGTTGCTGTTTTATATCCGTTAGCTTGTTAACTCTGTATTGAAGTAATATCCAAACGGAGACACAAAGTTGCAGGCGGTTCCTCTGCTTCGTTTTAAGCATAGCCATGGTAGAAAATGCAGTTTGACAAAGATACAGAGTGGCACACGAAAAGTCATATCATTTATTTTACACATAACACATATTGATCTGTATTAAAGCTTCACAAAATTATACTTACTTACTTACTTACAAATGGCTTTTAAGGAACCCGAAGATTCATTGCCGCCCTCACATAAGCCCGCCACCGGTCCCTATCCTGTGCAAGATTAATCCAGTCTCTATCATCATATCCCACCTCCCTCAAATCCATTTTAATATTATCCTCCCATCTACGTCTCGGCCTCCCTAAAGGTCTTTTTCCCTCCGGTCTCCCAACTAACACTCTATATGCATTTCTGGATTCGCCCATACGTGCTACATGCCCTGCCCATCTCAAACGTCTGGATTTAATGTTCCTAATTATGTCAGGTGAAGAATACAAAGCGTCCAGTTCTGCATTGTGTAACTTTCTCCATTCCCCTGTCACTTCATCCCTCTTAGCCCCAAATATTTTTCTAAGCACCTTATTCTCAAACACCCTTAACCTATGTTCCTCTCTCAGAGTTAGAGTACAAGTTTCACAACCATACAGAAGAACCGGTAATATAACTGTTTTATAAATTCTAACTTTCAGATTTTTGGACAGCAGACTGGATGATAAGAGCTTCTAAACCGAATAATAACACGCATTTCCCATATTTATTCTGCGTTTAATTTCCTCCCGAATGTCATTTATATTTGTTACTGTTGCTCCAAGATATTTGAATTTTTCCATCTCTTCGAAGAATAAATCTCCAATTTTTATATTTCCATTTCGTACAATATTCTGGTCACGAGACATAATCATATACTTTGTCTTTTCGGGATTTACTTCCAAACCGATCGCTTTACTTGCTTTAAGTAAAATTTCCGTGTTTTATCTAATCGTTTGTGTATTTAATTATACAGAATTAATAATTAGGATTTGGAATTTTATCTCTAATGCAGAACATGTTCCATATGACCGCCGTTTTGCGTCACAACCTCTTGCAAACGAACCCTTACATTCATCACCACTTTTCGACACAAGTCTTCAGATAGCGCACGGCACAACTCCACTAGAAGGGCACTGAGCTGCACCACATTTTCTGGCCTCCTTTGGTACACTTTCTCTTTTAGGAATCCCCATAAAAAGAAATCACACGGGTTAATGTCCGGCCTATGAGGGGGCCACATTTTGCCGCACCCATGTCGATGTGACCTCACACGAAGAGCAAACATCTCGTGCAGGTAATCCAGGACGGTGTTTGCAGTGTGTGGACGGGCTCCATCCTGCATGAACCACGGAGTTTCCATAGTGAGACATTTTGCCATGAGATGGGGGATAAAATTGCTTTGCAACATGGTTTTGTATGGATTTTTTTTTTATTTTAGTAGGTTATTTTACGACGCTTTATCAACAGCTTAGGTTATTTAGCGTCTGAATGAGATGAAGGTGATAATGCCGGTGAAATGAGTCCGGGGTCCAGCACCGAATTTTGTATCGAACTTGGTTGACAGTTCCATCGAACAAAATTGGACCGATGATTCCGTGGCTCGAAATTGCGGACCATACAGAAACTTTTGCCCCAAACATTTCTTTTTCATGCAGAATGCAAGGAGGTTCCCTTGCCCAGAATCGAACGTTTTCTTTATTCACAACACAGAACAACTTTCACCTTGTGTTCACCCGTTGTCCGCCATTTCACAAATTGATGTTTGTGCTCGTAGCTATGGTTACATCCGAATTGTGATGCTACCTATCGGATTTTCCATGAATTTCGGCATCCACTAGCGCAGTTAGAAACATCGAAACTACAATATTGAAATTTTAATGTGACTATTACACTCTTACTACGTCATACTACTTATGACCAATAAAACTGTACGAAAGGAGTATTTCAACCAATCATGGTTGCTTATCGCACAATTTTATCGCGTCCCTAGCATATGTTTATATTGCGTCCCTAGCATTTGTTTAATTTTATCGCGTCCCTAGCATTTGTTTCTTTGTTTGCCAACATTTGAAACTGCGCTGGCCTGGACGTCAAAAAAATATATAAAATTACAAACCACTCCAGTCGATGCACAGCAGTTTCAAATATGACTCGCATTGGCATTCAAGAACAAGAATTAATAAAAATCACTGATCATACCTATGCATCTTCTGAAATCCGATTTACAAATAAATGAAGAGCACCATTCGGAAATCCTGAATAAGTTGAATACACCATGTAGGCCTAAATCAACGAGTTCCACCTCTATTACGCACACGTTCAATATAACATCAACTGAACTACCAACCACATTCAAATTTGAAAATTGTACATTCAATAATTATTCCTTTTAAAATAATTCATTCGGAAATTCTGATAAAATTGACTACACCATGTAGGCCTAAATC
This sequence comes from Periplaneta americana, assembly GCA_025594305.2. Classification (NCBI taxonomy): domain Eukaryota; kingdom Metazoa; phylum Arthropoda; class Insecta; order Blattodea; family Blattidae; genus Periplaneta; species Periplaneta americana. Next base: position 22,102,339 of record JAJSOF020000005.1, read on the forward strand.
AACGAGTTCCACTTCTATTATGCACACGTCCAATATAACATCAATTGAACCACCAACCACATTCAAATTTGAAAATTGTACATTCAATAATTATTCCTTTTAAAATTATTCATGTTTATTTTTTATGTCATCGTCGTTAATTAAAATTTTTCTAACGCTTGTGTATATTAGTTAGGTTATGTTATAGGTTCTGCTATATGAAATTATGGATAGTCACGTATCAGAGATTGTTTAATTTTAAGATTTATTGAAAATAATCTGTCAAGTGACGTTGATTACTGGGATTCGGATAATTGTAGTGGAATGTTGCATTTTAATAAAAATGAAACTGAATCAACAAAGCCTTCTTGACTAGCAACATTGCCAGCGTGTATAGATCGAGAACTTCTCGAAGAGAAGGTATTGCTCACTACTGCCATCTAGCATGCATCTAGCGTAATATTTGTAATGTTGAGATGGTACAATAAAACATTTGAAGACAGTTCTTTTTCGTAAGTCAATTAATGTTTTATTGTTTTGGAGTACTTCGTTACTTCTAATCTTTATATACTTTCTTCTAAGCGTGTAATAGTCAATTAAATCCCACTCGAGTTTTGATTTTCTCTAGATAAATCAAAACGTCTAGTGAGATTACTGTTGATAATTAAATGGTATGACATTTCGTGTGCCACTCTGTATGTGGTGGAAGAACAAAGAAGAAACCTGATTGTTATGTCATATAAGTGTGGATAGAGACGATCTGGAGCTTCGCTTTTCGACACAGTCATAAAAATTATTCTCCCAAAAATATTTCCACTATAAAATATTTATTCGTGAAAAATGCTTAGAAAAGCGAAATGACAAATTCGTGAAAAATACCTCGCGGCCCGGCATAATTGATACCAGGGTCCGGCTGTTGAGATACACTGCCCTAGATGGCCATGCATTGCCAAGGAAACTTGTTTACAGTCGTGGTTAGTCTGTTTCGTTTACATTTGACTTGTACTGCCTGTTCAGTTATATTTGAGCGCCTAACTGTGGCAGGATATCCATTTCGTGAGTAGGCAGATATGTTTATGTACGGTTGGACTAATGATAATGGACGCAGGACTACACAACTGTATCAAATGGCGATCAAACACCGA
>JAJSOF020000005.1:22108462-22188462 GCA_025594305.2 Periplaneta americana
GTTACAATTTTTCAAAATCGAATTTTTAATGGAATAATGCTCTGTATAATCTTACACAGCTGCCACCAAAATTGTTTCTCAATATCTCCTACACGAGTTACAGCCATTAATTTCTTGGTTGAAACAACGATCAATGTCACTAGTCACTTCTAGTGTATCCTGCTGTTTACATCGTATCGAGAGTTATTGCACGGGAGTTTTTTCTCTTTACGAATACTGGGTACTTGAATTCTGTGTATCAGGTTTCGGTTGATCTATTACGTAAAATGGACGACTGTAAGACAGTGACGATTTCAACGGTAGATAATGACCGGCTAAATAAATCTAAAATTGAATGGGTTATTTATGAAAGGGCCTAAGTCTTGAATACTACATTGTTAGCAATTTAAGAAAAACTGCTTACTGGCCGAAAATTTGAAATTAAGGCTGAAATGAATATTGCATCATTAATTCTATTAAGCATTATAGAGTGTGAAACTTAGTCATCTTCATATCTAAATCGATGTATCTACACCCAAAGAGCAGTATTACATTACAAACTCATTTTCACATAATTAGCGACTTAGGCCCTTTTATAAATAACTCATTCGATTAATATTAATAAGTGGAAAGATGTGTCACAAAAGTCGCGGCGAGAAGTGTTCTTGAGTATACAACAAGGAAAACGAAGTTGTAAGTTAGTGTGAAAGATCCCCAAGTAATATAAGTTTCTATCTGTTATTTTTGCGGTATTTTATTAGTTGTACAAGGACATCATTTTATTTTTACTTCAATTTTTATTGTACCTGAGCTTTTGAATGTACTTCACTCCCACGCCTTCTACTAAGGAAGTTCCAACTCCACACAGAACCAAGACCGCAGATAGTAAGCAGTACTGAGTTACTGAGTATAGTACGTTCCAGAAATATGTTCGCGTTTTCCAGTGACGAAAGAGCTTTCAATATTGAATCATATTTTCGCACAGGTACTGTCCGTTTGCCTACGTCGCATTCCGATTTCCCCCACCTGCTTCTGCTCGCCCCTCTGTAATAGCTGGGCTGTCTTAGCTCTTTTCTGAAAACATTAATTTCTCTTAGGAATTGGAAGTTTACGTAATATTATACAGCTGTTTAATTTAACTTAAATAAAAGGGCCTCGTTAAGTAATTAACTGTCACGTGATTTCCTCCCTTTCTACAATCCTGCGGCATAACCACTTGGACGGACAGTAGATAGCATGTCTGAGAGTAATTTTATATTTTCGGGTCGGGCAGAAGTGAAGATTGAATTTACAGTACGTAGAGTAGGTACAGAATTATTTCAACATGAGTTACTAGTACGAAGGACGAAACTGGCAATTGGAATTAGATGCAATAGTCTATAGTGCGATAATATGCACAAAAGAACTGAAGCCTGTATCGAAATGAACGGCCACCATTTTCAAAATTGTGTTTAAATATTCATATTATGATTATTTTTCAATTTAACTTCTTTCTCTATATTGTACGCTAATGTGCTGTAGACAGTATAATATACACTGCATAATGAATACGTTCGCATGGATAACTCACTTCGTGAGTAAAAACACTTTTTCTTAATACAGTATTGTACTTTGATTAAAGAAAAACCTAATGAAAATTATCAAACTCAAAATCGCGATATTTCCTAGTTTACGTAAATGGATGAACTACTTTTCTTCCTTCCTATACCTAGTAGAGTGATTTGTGTTTTACGCCAGTATCATCGAACTCCAGTCTTGGAGGGGGGAGCAAGCGGCGTTTCCGGTTCTCTAAATGTATAGACAGGTTAATATTAAAAATGTTAGTAAAAATAAAATGATGTCCCTGTATTTTAATTTACACTTTACCTAGTGTTAGTTGGTCTATATTGTGTTTTGCCACTATAGTTTATCTTAGAATTGTATTAAAGTTATTTCGGTTCAGGAACAGTTTTGTGGAAATTCTTGTAAGGAGATGTGCTCACAGTTTGATCTTGATATCAGAAAGGAGCTGTTTAACTTTAATAAATTAAATGGTGTTAATTCATAATCATTTTGTCCATAATTTAACCTTTTATTGATAATGTACATTTCATAATATTCTGATTGTATAAAACTGTTTATTGTCTGTATTCCACAGTAGCATTTCTGTGGAGTTAAAAATCTTACAAACTTCTATGATGTATAATAGGCTTATGACTTTCAGTAACATACAATCGTATACTTCGCTTCGCGTACAAAACATATTGATGGAATAACGGTCTATGTTGCCCGTGCAATAGTAAATTTATGAGCGGAATTAAGATGTAACACTTTGTTCCTCCTGCACAATTAGCATATTGTAACATAGACCGTTATTCGGCCCAACGCTTCAATTATTCCAATTACACAACAAACTATGTGATCTATGAGTACGCTATGATGTAATAATTTATACACCCTCAGTTTTCATGTCCTAAATTTGTCTTGCCTCACAAAGAAGAGATGGAAAATATAGGAGTAATCTATAATATCAAAACATGCAAATGAAATATTAGGAAATTATTATTATTATTATCATTATTATTATTATTATTATTATTATTATTATTATTATTATTATTATTCCAGGATAACAGAGAGGGTTTGGAATTGAACGGGTTACATCAGCTTCTTGTCTATGCGGATGACGTGAATATATTAGGAGAAAATCCACAAACACGGGAATTTTACTGGAAGCAAGTAAAGAGATAGGTTTGGAAGTAAATCCCGAAAAGACAAAGTATATGATTATGTCTCGTGGCGAGAATATTGTACTAAATGGAAACATAAAAATTGGAAATTTATCTTTTGAAGAGGTGGAGAAGTTCAAATTTCTTGGAGCAACAGTAACAAATATAAATGATACTCGGGACGAAAAAACACAGAATAAATATGGGAAATGCCTGTTATTATTCGGTTGAGAAGCTTTTATCATCCAGTCTGCTGTCAAAAAATCTGAAAGTTAGAATTTATAAAACAGTTATATTACCGGTTGTTCTTTATGGTTGTGAAACTTGGACTCTCATTTTGAGAGAGGAACATAGGTTAAGGGTGTTTGAGAATAAGGTGCTTAGGAAAATATTTGGGGCTAAAAGGGATGAAGTTACAGGAGAATGGAGAAAGTTACACAACACAGAACTTCACGCATTGTATTCTTCACCTGACATAATTAGGAACATTAAATCCAGACGTTTGAGATGGGCAGGGCATGTAGTACGTATGGGCGAATCCAGAAAGGCATATAGAGTGTTAGTTGGGAGGCCGGAGAGAAAAAGACCATTAGGGAGGCCGACGTAGATGGGAAGATAATATTAAAATGGATTTGAAGGAGATGGGATATGATGATAGAGAATGGATTAATCTTGCTCAGGATAGGGACCAATGGCGGGCTTATGTGAGGGCGGCAATGAACCTCCGGGTTCCTTAAAAGCCAGTAAGTAAGTAAGTGGGCATATTATTATTATTATTATTATTATTATTATTATTATTATTATTATTATTACTAACGGCTTTTAGAGAACCCGGAGGTTCATTACCGCCCTCACATAATACCGCCATCGGTCTTTATCCTGAGCAAAGCACCAGTGAATGAAAATGACATTTTCAGCCTCTCAATTGAGTTAACACAGGTAGATAACGAAACAGCATCATCTTCAGAAGCCAAACAAAGAAGATCTGTGCTTAAAGAAAGGCCGAACGATAAGCCTAACAGTTTGTGCGGATCTTGCTCAGGAAATTTTCAGGACGCCAAGCGTGGTGAAAGATGTGTCAGTTGTGATCAGTAGTTTCATGAAATAACTTATGTCAAGGCATTTCAAAAGAACTTTAACTGTCTGGGTTGTAGGTATGAATCTGACTGAGAAATTTAAAATTTGACTGAATATGCCTAAATATTTTGAATTTAAGGACTATCACGAGAAGAGATCCTTGTAGTATCACGAAAATACACAAACTTTTCTATAATGCTACTTATTTTTTGTTTATTTGTATTGTTTGTTTGTAAATAGTGGTATAAATTTATTTGAGACTATTACACTTTTACTACGTCACACTACTTTTGACCAATAAAAGGGTACTAAAGGACGTCTTTCAACCAATCATGAATGCTTATCGCACAATTTTATCGCATCCCTAGCATTTGCTTAATTTCATCCCTTCCCTAGCATTTGTTTATTTTTATCACTACCCTAGCATTTGTTTCTTTGTTTGCCAACATTTCAAACTGCACTGGTCTGGACGTCAAAAAAACAAAATTACAAACCACTCCAGTCTATGCACAGCAGTTTCAAATATGACTCGCATTGGCATTCAAGAAGAAGAATTAGTAAAGATCACTAACGTCTCTTGTTTATTTCATCATCCCTAATTAAAACTTTTCTAACACTCGTTTATATTATTTAGGTTATGTTTGTTATAGCCTCTGCTATATGATATTATGAATAGTCACGTATCAGAGATTGTTTAATACTAAGATTGATAGAAAATCATCTGTCAAGTGACGTTGATTACTGAGATCGGGATAATTGAAGTGGAATGCAACTGTTTTCATAAAAATGAAACTGAATCAACAAAGCCTTCTTGACTAGTAACCGTCCACAGAGTTCAGTGAAGATTCCATAGTTGGCACAACTGAATAACTGATAACAAGAAAACATTTAATCATAACACACTACTGCCATCTACTAGCGTAATATTTATAATGTTGAGATGCTACAAATTTGAAGACAGTTTTGTATTTTCTTAAGTCAATTAATATTTTATTGTATTGAAGTACTTCGTTACTTCTAATCTTTATATACTTTCTTCTAATCGTGTAACAGTCAATTAAATCCCACTCGAGTTTTGATTTTCTCTAGATAAATCAAAACCTCTAGTGAGATTACTGTTGATAAAAATGCTGACATGTAACTGTCTGAATTCTAAAAATGTACGTATATTCTTGCATCACGAAATTAGGCAACTCTTCCCCATAATTACTACTAATATTGCTATTAATACTATTCAGGAATTATCAATTTCCTCCCATCTGCAGATCGGGATCGTCTCCCATGTTGCCAGTGTGAAGTCTGCATGCTGGATATGACTTCTACAATAAATTCACGAGATTAATTTCAAACAAGGCTCACTGCCTGCCAGGGTGCGTGTTGCTTGTCTAACGAGGGCGGTGCATGACAGAAACCCATCTCACCTGCCGCAGCTTGGACATTGCATCAGAGGATATGAACTCCCCCTTCTGGAAGTGGCACACGAAACACATCACTTGGTACTGGCTCTGACCTCGCTCCTCTTCGCCCAGCACCAGCGCCTTTAAGATTTGTACGTCCTGCAACACAAACACAAACCACCCTGTCAACACACTTTTGTGCAGCATGGAATATACAGGATCAATGATAACCTCTGCACCAAAATTAAACTGCAAAAGATCATGAAGAGAGATTTGAAAAAGGAAAGGAAAGAAAAGGAAGAAAGAAAGGAAAGGAAAGAAAGGAAAAAGGAAAGGAGAAAGGAAAGGAAAAAGGAAAGGAAAATGAAAGGATAGGGGAAGGAATAGGGAGAAGGAAAGGCAAAGGTAAGGGAAAGAAAAGAGAAAGGAAAAGGAAAGGAAAGTAGAATTAAAGGAAAGGAAAGCAAAATTAAGGAAAGGATAAGGGAAGGATAAGGGAAGGAATAGGGAGAAGGAAAAGCAAAGATAAGGGAAACAAAAAAAGAAAGGAAAGGGAAAGGAAAGTACAATTAAAGGAAAGGAAAGCAAACTTAAGGAAAGGAAAGGAAAGGATAAGGGAAGGAATAGGGAGAAGGAAAAGCAAAGATAAGGGAAAGAAAAGAGGAAGAAAAGGGAAAGGAAAGTACAATTAAAGGAAAGGAAAGGAAAATTAAGGAAAGGAAAGGAAAAGGAAAGCATAGGGAAAGGAATAGGGAGAAGGAAAGGCAAAGGTAAGGGAAAGAAAAAAGAAAGGAAAAGGAAAGGAAAGTAGAATTAAAGGAAAGGAAAGCAAAATTAAGGAAAGGAAAGGATAAGGGAAGGAATAGGGAGAAGGAAAAGCAAAGGTAAGGGAAAGAAAAGAGAAAGGAAAGGGAAAGGAAAGTATAGTTAAAGGAAAGGAAAGCAAAATTAAGGAAAGGAAAGGATAAGGGAAGGAATAGGGAGAAGGAAAAGCAAAGATAAGGGAAAGAAAAGAGAAAGGAAAGGGAAAGGAAAGTACAATTAAAGAAAAGGAGAGCAAAATTAAGGAAAGGAAAGGAAAAGGAAAGCATAGGGAAAGGAATAGGGGAAGGAAAGGCAAAGGTAAGGGAAAGAAAAGAGAAAGAAAAAGGAAAGTAGAATTAAAGAAAAGGAAAGCAAAATTAAGGAAAGGAAAGGAAAGGATAAGGGAAGGAATAGGGAGAAGGAAAAGCAAAGGTAAGGGAAAGAAAAGAGAAAGGAAAGGAAAAGGAAAGTACAATTAAAGGAAAGGAAAGCAAAATTAAGGAAAGGAAAGGAAAAGGAAAGCATAGGGAAAGGAATAGGGAGAAGGAAAGGCAAAGGTAAGGGAAAGAAAAAAGAAAGGAAAAGGAAAGGAAAGTAGAATTAAAGGAAAGGAAAGCAAAATTAAGGAAAGGAAAGGATAAGGGAAGGAATAGGGAGAAGGAAAAGCAAAGGTAAGGGAAAGAAAAAGAGAAAGGAAAAGGAAAGGAAAGTACAATTAAAGGAAAGGAAAGCAAAATTAAGGAAAGGAAAGGAAAGGATAAGGGAAGGAATAGGGAGAAGGAAAAGCAAAGGTAAGGGAAAGAAAAGAGAAAGGAAAGGGAAAGGAAAGTATAATTAAAGGAAAGGAAAGCAAAATTAAGGAATGGAAAGGAAAAGGAAAGCATAGGGAAAGGAATAGGGAGAAGGAAAAGCAAAGATAAGGGAAAGAAAAGAGAAAGGAAAGGGAAAGGAATGTACAATTAAAGAAAAGGAGAGCAAAATTAAGGAAAGGATAAGGGAAGGAATAGGGAGAAGGAAAAGCAAAGATAAGGGAAAAAAAAGAGAAAGGAAAGGGAAAGGAAAGTACAATTAAAGAAAAGGAAAGCAAAATTAAGGAAAGGAAAGGAAAAGGAAAGCATGGGAAAACGAATAGGGAGGAGGAAAGGCAAAGGTAAGGGAAAGAAAAGAGAAAGGAAAGTACAATTAAAGGAAAGGAAAGCAAAATTAAGGAAAAGAAAGGAAAAGGGAAGGAATAGGGAGAAGAAAAAGCAAAGGTAAGGGAAGAAAAGAGAAAGGAAAGGGAAAGGAAAGTAGAATTAAAAGAAAGGAAAGGAAAAGGAAAGCATAGGGGATGGAATAGGGAGAAGGAACGGCAAAGGTAAGGAAAAGAAAGGAGAAAGAAGAGGGAAAGGAAAGTACAATTAAAGGAAAGGAAAGCAAAATTAAGGAAAGGAAAGAAATTTTCATCCAGTGAAGCAGTAGTAAGTGGCGGTACTTAATATGAAAGGCGGTTTGTAGACCAAGACAAGCAATTGTTGTAAAGCTTAGAATAGCTGTATGATCGCAGTGCTAAGTATATAGAATTAAAAGATGATCATTTTGATTGAATTGAAGTTTCTTTTGAGATACATGAGAGGTTAAGATCTTATCAATATGTCTCCGTAGGTACTGTCTTGGTTCGTTTCTTTGTGGGTCGAGATGCAATATGCTGCCAGCGTAATTAATAAACTGTATTAATATTAAACATCCAGATATGTATTTGGAATAAGTTTACAGATCAGCTACTGTAATAAGCCACAATATGGAAAACTGTAGTTATTGTGAACATCTCAGAAGTGTAGTTAGAAGACTATGGAGTACCAGGTTCAGAAAGCAAGTCACTCGTAATTGTCATTTCGAGCGAAATTAAGACAAAAAAAGTCATTGGAGTGTTTATTGAATACTTCCACCTGTTTTCGTCAAGGATTTGATACATTACTACTGTCTGTGTACAAATCCAATTAATATTTTTATGATTTCTACATGACAGGATAACAAGCAAATGTGTTTCTTACGTGCAGTATGGTTAGTTATTCTATCGATTTACAATCTGGTTTTTGCTTATGTTTGTCACCTTCAGATGATTAAAGGGTTCTGTAACTTAACAACAGATTTGTAACTCTTCCGTGAGACTACACAAGAACCCTGACGGAGCAACGTACGATCAGAAAGTCAATACCGAATAAATGTTATTTTACTACTTAAGACATAAATTATTATTGTACATCTTGATTACACAACTTTTAACACTGATTCACTTCGGAATATGTATGATAAGAACTTTCTTGTGTTAAATATTAACGTCCCTTGTTAACATGTTTCGACCTATTTTCGGTCATCTTCGGAACTGGTCGTTGTTGGTCTTGGCGCCTCTTGTTTCCTGTGTGGGTGCGTTTGTAGTTTAGAGTCAAAGAGTGTATGTGTTTTGAAATTGAGTTGTGTGTTGAGAATATCGTTGGGGTGTGATTTTGTGTGTCTGTATATTTCATATTGTTCTAGTGTGTTGAGTTTCTGGCTTTTTGGTTGGATGTGCAGTATTTCCATGTCTGTGTTGATGTCTCTGTAGGTGTGGTTGGCATTTGTGATGTGTTCTGCATATGTGGAGGTGTTTTTTAATTTGGTATGGCTGTGGTGTGTTCTTTGTAACGTGTTTGAAATGATCTGCATGTCTGTCCTATGTAGAAGGTTGCAGGTATTACATTTGAGTTTGTATACGCCTGTATGGTTGTATTTGTTTGTTTGTGTTGTTTGTGTGTTGAGATGTTCTTGTAGAATGGTATTTGTTCTGTATGCGATGTTGTAGTTTAATTTCTTGAAAGAGGTTGCAATTTTATGTGTGTTTTTGTTTTCGTATGTTAGTGTGATGTATTTTTTGTGTTCTTGTGTTTGTGTTGTATTCTTCTGTTTTTTTGTGGTTTTGTTTTGTCTTAAGTATTACGTTGTCTAATATGTTCGGGTGGTATCCGTTTTCTTGTGCTATGTATTTGATTGTGTTTAGTTCTTCGCTGTAATCCTGTTGGTTCATTGGTATGTTGAGTAGTCTGTGTAGCATTGTTCGGAATGCAGCTTGTTTGTGTTGTGTGGGGTGGTTGGATGTGTTGTTGTTGTTGGTGTTCTGTATACTTTGAAAGTGTGTTTGTTGTCTACTTTTGTTATTGTGATGTCTAGAAAATTTATGGATTTGTTGTTTTCAATTTCCAATGTGTAGTGTAGCTTTGGGTGTATTTTGTTTATGTGTTGATGTAGGTTTGGATCTGTCTTTTGTTTCCTTTGTATAGTATTAGTGTTTTGAAATTGAGTTGTGTGTTGAGAATATCGTTGGGGTGTGTTTTTGTGTGTCTGTATATTATTATTATTATTATTATTATTATTATTATTATCATCATCATTATTATTATGATTGATCTTATGCAATATAATGAAGAAAAATTATTATTCCTATGCTAATATTACACGTTTCACGAAATACGAAATTATAAATTTCATCTCCTAATGAACCAGGACACTGCTGCTACTGGTGTAATTAGGAGCTAATGAGCAGCTCTAATGCTGCATTGGATCAAGATTGTAGTTCAATTTTCTGTTTAGACATAGGCAGTGGCGATCAATGGGTTTGAAAGTTGAGGAGGGCAAGACGTTAATGATGGAAAAAAAAAGTAGGGACTGTTACGTATCTCATTACTATTAGCCTCCATCATATATGTAACAGATAGATCGGCCTTATAGGCTTTGACATTAACAACTTTCGTTACTACGCTGCCATCTAGTTGTTACATAAGGAGTCACGTCATAATTCCCATTTGAATGGCATTAGCGACTGTACTGCCATCTCGTGTTCGTTTACGGCGGACGGGTGGCGATCCTGGCGGTTGTTCTCTTCAAAGTGCTGCCGATTTTAACATAGCGATGAGTTATCTGTTATAGTCGGACCATCGGATCTGTGCCCCCGTAAGATATGCGAACTGAACCCTAATTCCTTCTCAGCCTCGGTAATTCATTTCCCTCCTTGCATTCCTATCTCTCCATTTTCTATCTCTCTCCCCTTCTCTCCCCACTGCTCACAAGTTTGAACCTTCTTCAGTTTATTTGCACTTGCAGTCCAGTGTTGTCAACTCAACATCAATACAGTAGCACGGAGTGGTGAAAAAAATATTATTAAGCAAGTAATAGCATTTTTCGATGAAGAGAAACAAACAAGTCAATATCTGTTTCCTATAAATCAGGCAACGAAAAGAGCAGCTGCGATCACAGATGAGGCTTATTTTATTTCAATTGATTATGTATTAAAATTACTTACTTAACTAATACTGACATAATACAACATTTTATGTAATTTATAAAGGCAGGTCAGAGCGCCTAATAAAGAAAATCAGGCGAGAGGGAGTCTGTGCAGGAGATGAAAAGCTAGAATCACCAGGGAGGAACAGACCAAGGGAACCTTTAATTCATGTAGATGATATGGACCGATGTATTTTAAGAAGAAAGATACAAGAATTTTATACCATGCAGAAAGAAGCTCCGACTTTGAAGAAATTATTGAAGGTTGCAAGAAAAGTAATACATTTCCAAGGTGGGAAAGAAACGTTACGGATTAATAGAAGAGGAAGTAGCTAGATTTGTTATCAACTTGGGTGAAGACAGCAGCAGCAGCAGCAATAGTAGCGACTCAGATTCAGATATGTCCGGGATATGACCTCTCTAATTTCATGCATAATACATGTCTTAGTCTTTTGTAAATATGTAAATTATTTTCATAAAAATAAATTAGAACTCCTGCACATTATCAGTATGTTACGTTATATAGTATGTAAATAAGATCGTAGTATGTATTAACTTCGCCATAGCCGGTCCTTAGCCCAGATGAGAAAGAAAGAGGGTACATGACTATGTGTTTATTCATTACTACAACTTTATAATTATATTAGGCCTTCAAGATCACGTTCCATACCTAATAAAATAAAATAATAAGGTGAAGAAAAAGTATTTATGACGAAAACATTTCTTTTTAGAAACGAAATAGGTTCCCTTCACGTAAATTCCATTTAACCAACAAATAGCCACTGTAATCATATAATTATCTCCAATTAATCGTAGAAGTCAGTCAACCTCATTAGACCTACTTAAATTAAATTATGAATAAGTAATAACTAACCTCACATTATTAATAAGCAATATTCAAGAGACATGACACTGTTTGGCGGAAGTTTGGCAACACCCCTATTCGGCAAGGTTCATGGTCTGCAGTTTGACGAGGTGGGAGGAAAGCTGGTGGAATGGAGTGAGTAGAGGCGTTAACGTTTCCAAGAACGACGACAGCGCTGAAGGGGCACAGATCCGATGGTCCGAAAATACATATATGATCTAGGCTGTTACATACCTGAACAGCAATTTCACTGACAATTCCCTCTTCTTTCGCAAACCAATAAATTAGATCACAAGCTACTGAACAACTACAACTAGAAGAAACTAGAGACAAGTCTGCATTTATTTCTAAACTATCAATATATTTAATACACTGTACAAATAAATATATCTCGTAACACAAAATAAAAAATGAGAGGAACACCCACAAACAAGAAAAAAAAATATGCCAACGTAAAATAAAACTTTTATGGAGGGAGAGAAAACTAACAATACGTTATACGATTTTATAAAGCAAAGAAGAGAGAGAAAGGGGGAGAGGGAGAGAGAGCGAGCTTACCAATACAGCCGAATACAGTCGAAAGCAACCCTACACTTGTCAGAGATGAGTAGGATTTCTCCATATTCGCTGTCGATTGCGCAGGTTATAGCCTTATCTGTTTTTTTTTTTTTCGGTACGTACAAAACAGAGCCTGGCTGGTTATCGAGTTCGTAACTTAACTGATCCCTGCGCAGAAAGTCGGAGTGATCATCTCGCTATCACCAATCCCATCGACGCTGAATAACCTAGCAGTTTATACAGCGTCGTTAAATAATCAAGTAAAAAACAAGCCAAAAGGCCAACTTGGAGATGATGATGATGACATAATTATCTTATTATCTTTATGTGGGTTCTCCATTTTAAAAGAAGTTTAAATTACATTATCAACTACCTCAGTTGCATACCGTTTGAATTAGTGTTGTGGGATTTAACCGATTAATCGATTAATTTCTATTGTAAGATTAATCGATCAAAAATATATAATCGAATAATCGAGTCGATTAAAAATAATCAGTTGTACTTGATATCATTTATTATTTTGTTAATGCAAACTCAGAGTAAAAATTCCGACAATATTATTTTGTCTCTCAGAAATTACTTAGGCTTATTTCCAACACGATAATACTGTTATTTTGTAACTACGAAGCAGGTAGCATAGGGCAAATCTTTGCAGAAACGCTTCAAAAAGAGATTAAGATATCAGGACAGTGACCTGGTCTACCCTATTAAAAGTTGAAACACAATGCAAAACCCTTATTAAGTTTGTCAGCTCGTCTTCCTAGCATATGAAATACATACATTTCAGGAATACGCCCCCCACATCCCTTAGTCCTGGCTACACTGTGCAAGTGAGAGAGTAACTATCTTCATCTATTTCTAAAATTTTGTAACCAGATTTCAATTGGGACCTGTCTGCTGATCTGTTGCAATTTCGTTACTGAGTTTCCAGATGAAACTTGTATGTTTAGTTTGCTAAAGAAATAAAATCAGATTTCTGTGATCTGTGAAAGATGTGAAAACTCCATTATGTCATAGGCCTATGAGAATTTGAGAAGCAAACTCGGTGAAACGTTTGGATTTAAATTGAGCGATCGTGAAGAAGTGCTTGGCAGAAAAAAAATTCTGTTTAGTGATGCAGGAAACATTGTTACTAAACGTAGAGCAGCACTTAAATCGGAACATGTGAATGCACTCACATGTTTAAAATCACGGATGAAGCAGTATTAACAAGGTGAGCCTTCATACTTTTTTTATTTGTGTTTGCCTTGAAAATCCCCGAAGACTTGACACAATAAATTATGTCTACATAATAAATGTTAGTAAATAACTAAAATAGTATTGTTTTGTAATACTATACAGTATATACATATACAGGGTGTTCATTTCAAAGTGTGTCATGACGTCACAGTTGTGAGTCAGCGATTTGAAGCGAGTTTCAGCTTTTATGTCAGAGAAATTGTCTATTAATCAAGGCGTTCAATCTGAACTTGAGAACGTGTATGGTATAACTTGAACGTCGTAGCAACATAAAACTAGTATACATTTTTCTGTCTTGGGGATGAAATTATATAATAAGCTTCCCAGTCAATATTATAAGTTACCAACCAATAGTTTCAAAGCTAGATTTTATAATTGACTTTTAATTAATCCTTTCTACTCTGTATATGAGTTTCTTAACATAAGTTCATACGAAATTGTTTTTTAATAAATAAAGTTATTTAGATTAGTTACAATTATTACATAAGGGTGAAGTGTTTTAATTAATTTTAGAGTTTCAAAATGTTTTGATTTCATTCTAATTACTGTTCTCAATTATATGTGTATTTTCAAATGTATGTTTTTTTTTGTGACGAAGCCTATCACTGCATGTTTAATGGCTTAATAAAATGAATTGTATTGAACAGATGGCGGTCAGTAAAGTCTGTGTGCTACCATAATCTCTTTCGAACTGTGTTTTGCGCGGGCAAGTCGTACGCAAATTATTTATCATCATCGGTTGCGTACGGCAACATTCCACAGTACAAATCAAATGCTCCGTGTCCATGTTGACCGTCCAAGTTAATGTCAACAAATACGTAAGTAATCGTCTTAACACTCTCGCCATATCCCGAAAGTTAAAAAAAAAAAAACTCAGCTCAGTACGTGTTTCCAAACAGTTCACATTCCTGCCACTACAGGTGTTACCGTACGTATCGGTAAGTACTCTTCAGAATGAACGCCGTACTTGCTAGGCAACTTCTCTGGAACATAGGTAATACGCCTCTGCGGAAGTGTAGGAAGATTGAATTCTATAGGCTCATCGTCTAGCCACATGACGGCATACAGCGAACCATGACACACTTTGAACTGAACACGCAGTATACTAAATTTTATACTTAAGCTTATCACCAAACACAAATTAAATTTAATAATAATTGTATTTAGTAGTATTAGTATTTATTTATTTAACCTGGTAGAGATAAGGCCGTCAGGCCTTCTCTGCCCCTCCACCAGGGGATTACAACTTTTTTCAAATCGATCAAAGCTTGATTAATCGATTAAATTCAAATCGTTAATCGATTAAATATTTTGATCGATGAACACCACTAGTTTGAATACATAACTAAGGGCCGTATTCATAGACATTTTTAGCTCGGGCTTCCGGTGGATGATCAGCGTTTTTCGTATTCATATACCAGTGTTAGCGATAGGATATGATTTGAATTCTGTACAAGTATGAGTTTAAATTCATGAGAGGTCTTTTCTAGCCGTTCATCTTATTTTATAAATTAAGATCATAAAAGAACATCGTGCACTACAAATCTTCTCCTATAGTTATTGTCACAAAAGGAAATAAGAATTACCTGGGCAATTAGTTTCTTCAAGCATACGCGGTAGACGTCATAATCCCAACATTCATCTATGTCCCGCTCTCAGAAATAAAACGCACTTGTAAATACAACCCGTGTGGTGCGGCCCATCCTCGTAAGCCGCTTAATTCTAGAAACGTAAATGTTGCTTCAGACGTTATTTTCTGCCGAGAGCTCTGATGGGCATTCAAGTCTGCATTAAGTTAGAACTTCCTGGAATCGTACGCCTTTATCCTTATATCTCCATGACTGCTGTTAATCGCAAGAAAACCGGGGGAGAAGTGATGATCACAAAGAGGGAAACATTCTACATACAAACCCACCCAGTTGAATAAATAAACATTATAAATAAATTGTGCATATACATAATAAATAGACTGCGGAACATATACAAGCAGATTTTAAATACGCGGAAGGAAAGGATTTATGAAAGAGATTAAAAGAAAATAGAAAGAATAATGCGTTATATAATGTCTGACGTAAACATTGCCGGAAGACGAAGCAAGAGGGATAACTGCAATTCTCAACCAATGGCATCGGTCACATTCCAGACTAATCTTGAAGTTCGGCAATCTGAAGCGTTCTACCTTCGGGTTCTCTAAAAGTCAACTGTAAATAAGTAATAACATTATGAATGCATTTTTTTTATCAGGAAAAGTAATTTGTTTTCTTAAAGTGCTAGCTTATGACGCAAATAAAATCCATGCATATTTCCCATTGATGGAACAGTTCGAATTTCAAACAATGTTCAAAATAAAATACACAGAGATTATTATTATTATTATTATTATTATTATTATTATTATTATTATCATTGCCGCCCTCACATAAGCCCGCCATTGGGCCCTATCCTGAGCAAGATTAATCCAGTCTCTATCATCATATCCCACCTCCCTCAAATCCATTTTAATATTATCTTCCCATCTACGTCTCGGTCTCCCCAAAGATCTTTTTCCCCCCGGCCACCCAACTAACACTGTATATGCATACGCGCTACATGCCCTGCCCAACTCAAACGTCTGGATTTAATGTTCCCAATTATGTCAGGTGAAGAATACAATGCGTGAAGTTCTGTGTTGTGTAACTTTCTCCATTCTACTGTAACTTCATCCTTCTTAGCCCCAAATATTTTCCTAAGCACCATATTCTCAAACACCCTTAACCTATGTTCCTCTCTCAAAGTGAGAGTCCAAGCTTCACAACTATAAAGAATAACCGGTAATATAACTGTTTTATAAATTCTAACTTTCAGATTTTTTGACAGCAGACTGGATGATAAAAGCTTCTCAACCGAATAATAACAGGCATTTCCCATATTTATTCTGTGCTTAATTTCCTCCCGAGTATTATTTATATTTGTTACTGTTGCTCCCAGATATTTGAACTTCTCCACCTCTTCAAAAGATAAATTTCCAATTTTTATATTTACATTTCGTACAATATTCTCGTCACGAGACATAATCATATACTTTGCCTTTCGGGATTTACTTCCAACCCTATCTCTTTACTTGCTTCCAGTAAAATTCCCTTGTTTTCCTTAATCGTTTGTGGATTTTCTCCTAACATATTCACGTCATCCGCATAGACAAGCAGCTGATGTAACCCGTTCAATTCCAAACCCTCTTTGTTATCCCGGACTTTCCTAATGGCATACTCTAGAGCAAAGTATAATAATAATTATTATAATGGCCTTAACTACATCAGAATAATAATGATAAGTTACCAAAAATGTACCGTACTTTGGTTAGGAAAGTTTCTGTAACAGTTCAGTATTAGTTGTAATAATCAAAACTAAAATGTCTACAGTCAAGTAAAAGTAGGTAGGGGTAAAGAAGTATGTGCGTAAATCTTCAACACGTAACCGTCACGAAACTCTATTGATCCTGTCGACATTTACGGCGTGGCTCTGATACTCATAAAACCAGGAAGCGAAAGAACAACGGGAAGTGGAATGCTACAGGTATGTTGATGTTTTAACTGCCAGTGTCACAAGCCATAAATTACAGGCGCGAATCAAGCATGCCGTGAGAGCAATCATATAAGAGATTTATTATGGACAATGTTGAACGGCAGACAGGTACGTGTGCAACAAGTGGCTGGCTCAGTCGTCCGCTCTCCCTCAATTCTCTTAGGATTTCCACACAGCGCCTCTCATCTTTAACTACAATACTTCTTGCGGACGAAAATCCATAGCATAGCTCTGTCATTATGGGCCGAATTCATAGTCAACACATCGTAAGGAAACCCTTAAGCAGTTGCTTATAATAATTTCCAATTCATAAATCCCACTAAAGTGAACACTTATTCAAATAAGGTACCTTGTCAGCTTACTCAAGTTAGGCTGACCAGACGTCCCCGATTTGAGAAGACAGTCCCGGGATTTGAGTTGCTGTCCCCGGGGAGTAACTGTCCCCTTTTTGTACCTGAAAATTAATTTTGTCCCCAGAAATTTTTATTTTGTTTCAATAACATTTTACACATGAATATTTAAGTATCGTGATGAAGCTGTTGTGATTCATGCACATTTCTGAACGGTTCTCAGTATGAGACAGAAGAACCAGCAAGCAAGATATTCTGCACTCTTTGAGAAGAACATACGATATACCAGCTTTGTCTTTATTCGCGTTGCGTGGAAGTGTTAGACCTGCCGCAGCGTCCATTTTTGAGTAATTCAAAAAATGAAAAGTTTTGTGACAAACCAACAGGTGAAAATTGGTGTGATGTTTTTCAACTTTTCAAAAATAAAAAATTCTATTCCATTTGAAAATCTTCTCAAAATAGTGTCATTAACCATGTGTCTTTCAGTCAGTAATTCTTCAGTTGAAAGACTTTTCTCCACAATGAACTCAATCTGGATTGATGGAAAATCAAGAATGAAAATTGAAATAGCTTTGTTACAAGTGAAAACAAACTTTCATTCCTCATGTGAAGAACTTAGTGGGAAGCTGTATGGGAATGAACAGATCCTTAAAAAGATATATTCTTCAGACAAGTACTTGTAAAATGTGTGTGTTAGAATTCAGTGCGTGCAATGCCATGTGAAAGACTTCGATACAAGCGTCAGTACTGAAATTGAATTGTCAGTGACCATAATTATGTATAGAAGTTATGTATGTTTATTCATTTAATTCAGAAAGTTAAGATACTCTACAAATTCAATTTTGTGGTTTTTCTTGAAATTGCCGATATCCCCTGTTGGACCATAAAAAATCTGTTCAGCCTAACTCAAGTGTTTCCTCATATGCATTGTAATCAGATGATTCAGTATACAATGGATGATGATTATGAACTTATTGAATTTATTGAGTCTATAATCAAATAAAAATGAAAATGTGTCTCGACGAAACAAAAAATATATCAGTGATATGGAAAATCCTTTGGTGTTGTACAGGGACATCATTTTATTTTTACTAACATTTTTAATATTAACCTGTCTATACCTTTAGAGAACCGGAAACACCGCTTGCTCCCCCCTCCAAGACTGGAGTTCGATGATACTGGCGTAAAACACAAATCACTCTACTAGGTATAGGAAGGAAGAAAAGTAGTTGATCCATTTACGTAAACTAGGAAATATCGCGATTTTGAGTTTGATCATTTTCATTAGGTTTTTCTTTAATCAAAGTACAGTACTGTATTAAGAATAAGTGTTTTTACTCACGAAGTGAGTTATCCATGCGAACGTATTCATTATGCAGTGTATATTACACTGTCTACAGCACATTAGCGTACAATATAGAGAAAGAAGTTAAATTGAAAAAATAATCATAATATGAATATTTAAACACAATTTTGAAAATGGTGGCCGTTCATTTCGATACAGGCTTCAGTTCTTTTGGGCATATTATCGCACTATAGACTATTGCATCTAATTCCAATTGCCAGTTTCGTCCTTCGTACTAGTAACTCATGTTGAAATCATTCTGTACCTACTCTACATACTGTGAATTCAATCTTCACTTCTGCCCGACCCGAAAATATAAAATTACTCAGACATGCTATCTACTGTCCGTCCAAGTGGTTATGCCGCAGGATTGTAGAAAGGGAGGAAGTCACGTGAAAGTTAATTACTTAACGAGGCCCTTTTACTTAAGTTAAATTAAACAGCTGTATAATATTACGTAAACTTCAAATTCCTAAGAGAAATTAATGTTTTCAGAAAAGAGCTAAGACGGCCCAGCTATTACAGAGGGACAAGCAGAAGCAGGTGGGGGAAATCGGGATGCGACGTAGGCAAACGGACAGTACCTGTGCGAAAATATGATTCAATATTGAAAGCTCTTTCGTCACTGGAAAACGCGAACATATTTCTGGAACGTACTATACTCAGTAACTCAGTACTGCTTACTATCTGCGGTCTTGGTTCTGTGTGGAGTTGGAACTTCCTTAGTAGAAGGGGTGGGAGTGAAGTACATTCAAAAACTCAGGTACAATAAAAATTGAAGTAAAAATAAAATGATGTCCCTGTACAATGACCAACAATTTAAGAGGAGATACCGTTTCGACAAGAACACTGTTGTGGATATTCTGGTGCCTCTCATTGAAAATCACAATACAACCATGAGAGGCTTACCGATTTCACTACTGCTGAAAGTACTGGGTGCTTTGAGATTTTATGCTACAGCATCATTTCAAATTAAGTTTATGTAATAATCCAGCAATAACTGATAATAATGTAACTACTACTAAGATTCTTCAAATCATTCGTCCTCAAGTGAGGTTGACCACTGGGATCCGGAATTAACAAACATAAAAGACAAAGGGAAATGAAACGACCAAAATAACGATTCGATTTTTACACTAAAACAAAAATTTACTTGTTAACATATAGATTATAGTGTAGAATTTGAAGAGAGGCCTTCAGAATTTCCATTACAATCTTCTGAACTTCATAAAAGGGAATTTTAAAGGATTTAAGGATATTACATGTAAATTTTGGTAAACAACCCCTTGCTCCAAATAGTAAGCCTGTAACATCCCAGTTGTAAAGCGAAATGTCATATTTTTACTGAGGTATGGAAGACAAGATACATATTTAGCTCGCTTCTCATCATTTATCTGCAGTACTTGATTTGTGTCTCGTTCAAAGCAAATCGTAGTGTCTAAGACTATCGCTTTCTGGGTTTTTTGTATTGATAGCAATTATATCGACTCTTCTCTGAGAATCATCTTCAGACACACAATGACTCTCCTCATGTACTTCACATCCTCTGTTTCTTAGCACGTTGGCAAATGCTGTACGGGCACGATTGTGTCTGTTGTTACGCAGTAGCTCTCCTTCTTACAGAACCCCAGTACGTGGCCAAGTGTTTCAGTCTCGCTGCAGCCGGCATTAACCTATTTTTAGCAACACATAAAACTATTCTGGTGTTGTTATTATTATGAAGTTGATTTGTGGAGATTTATATTAATTTATTTATATTTCATAACTAATTATCTTAGCTCACTTCTTCCTCTGTAAAATGCTTTCTCGACATTTCATAAAATTTTGAGCTCTATAGTAAGTTATTTACTTCTGTATATGTCTACGATAATAATACCATTTTATCAATTTGAAGGTGCTGGAAAACAACTGAATGTGCAAAAGGGCTCACATCTAGCTATGTTGCCACATTTCTCGCGATGTCAAGGGAATGCTCATTGCTCAGTGCATATGAGAGAATAGCGTCTCTGCTAAATAAAAAATAAGTTCTAAGGAAACACTTATTACTTAAGTGATTCCTCATTTTATAAGTGACGACTATGAATTCGACCCTAAGACACAGATTCGTAACACTCTCGTTCCAGTATCGTTACACAATAACTGTACAAAGTTACTGACTTATATTTTAAAATGCATATGTAAGAGGTGTTAAAGAGATGAGATTTTAAATTTTCATGCAGTTAGACAGTCTAGAATAACTTGGAAATATACCGATATTTTGAGATTTGTTTCCGTTTTCAAGCTGCATTATAAGAATCGTACTAATTCTAGGGACCGTATCCTATCTTAGGCCGTACGGATATAAGGTTAGTTGTTCATAAACTATATTGGCGTGACGCGTATTACAGGTACTATCAGGAAACACTTGCATCTTGTTTGTGCTACATTTGACGTTCTATCCACGATTCTAAACTAGACCTTGAAGACTGCTGAAAAGTCGACCTGGTTGGCGAGTTGGTATAGCGCTGGCCTTCTATGCCCAAGGTTGCGGGTTCGATCCCGGGCCAGGTCGATGGCATTTAAGTGTGCTTAAATGCGGCAGGCTCATGTCAGTAGATTTACTGGCATGTAACAGAACTCCTGTGGAACAAAATTCCGGCACATCCGGCGACGCTGATATAACCTCTACAGTTGCGAGCGTCGTTAAATAAAACATAACATTTAACAAGAGTACTGAAAATGTATTCTAGTGATAAAGATTGAAACTACGATGACCTTTGCTACAATATAAATTTTTTCCAGTTATATATTTGATTAATTTTTACTGGTACTGCCAGAGTTAACGCCATAAGGCCTTCTTTTCCACTCAACCAGTATTGATATACATGTAAAACGCGTTTTGGCTAACGAACGGACTGTCACGAAATGTTTCGTACTATACTTTAATGAACGCAATGATGCTTGAAAACCCATCATTCGTTTTACAAACCTCTTATGATGTCTCTCTAAATATTTTACGACAACACGACCGTTAAACTTTATTTTATTCATGATCCCATTCTATCATAAGTTGCTGTAATTTGGTACAGTCATTACATTAACTGCCTTTCATAACCATGACACAACATTCAAAGCCGCATATAATGTACGTATCCCTTTCGAGCCTTCAGTCAAATAGAGCCCGCAGGACCTAAATACATTGAAAACAACGTGAAAACTGAACATTCTGAAACTTAAAAACATTTAGCGTCTTTGTAATAATGCTAATAAAGTCACGATCAGGGCCTATAGAAGGTATGCTCATTCTCTGACTCCCGATTACGTTCTGTAATCACAACCTTCGAATGTAGAGCGTGCTGTTCCCCGTTCGAAGCTCGACGGATGACTGCGGAAGGCAGTTCAAGTACTTAGTAAACGCACGAACAGTGCGGGACAATGACACAGTCAAAACCTTCTGTAAGCAAACGATCATTCCGTACAGTGTGGGAGGAAGACTATTAATTGTTTTGCGTTCGGTAAAGTGTTTACTATGTTGTAAGGTACTGTCAGGAATACTACTGAGCAACATAAAATGACATACGCTGTGCCATCCAGAACATGCCGAAGTGACAGGGAAGCTGTTTTCTGTAGTATGTATTCATATATCAACGTTGCTATTATTATTATTATTATTATTATTATTATTATTATTATTAGTAATAGTAGTAGTAGTAGTAGTAGTGTTATTACTATTGTTAGGTCTATTACAAGTATTATTATTATTATTATTATTATTATTATTATTATTATTATTATTATTATTATTGGAAATAGATTTCCGATTACTTACAGAAAAGAATCCACATGTTGAACAGACCGCAATGTATGGTGGAATATGAAAATAACAGTATCTATGATATAATAATATCATAACTATATTAAATATAATACACAATGTAATAACTGAATATTACAGTGTATATGCTTTCCTTTTTGAAATTCAGTTTATTATCCATATTTGTAAGAGTATGAAAGTGATGCCACAGGCGGTGCTGCAATGTAGTTGCGGAGCCCAGTCCGTACACTGTGTGTGTTATGCAGTGCAGCATCATCCGTGTAATCGGAGCTTTTACAATTTTGAGCATACCTGGCCTATAGGCTCGAAATTGCCTAGGGACGAATGTTTATCTGATGTCAATTAAATATCTTGCGTTTTTTTATTTTGAAGTTTGGTATGGTGCAAACACAGCATCGGGTAGTTCCGTTATATTATACCCTGTTAGCGTAGTTAAGAAACCCTCAAAACATCGTAAAACTACTTATTATTATTATTATTATTATTATTATTATTATTATTATTACTACTACTACTACTACTACTACTACTACTACTACTACTACTACTAATAATAATAATAATAATAATAATAATAATAATAATAATCCGCGGCGCTACGGCCCTTGAAGGGCCCAGACCGACCAGCCGGCTGCTGGCCTAATGTTCACATGCCGAAGCAGAGGTGGACGATCATCCAACTAGAATGGAGGTACTGTACTCCAACCACGAGAAAGTCTCTGGGGAGTGAGACGAAGCGGGGTAATGCTGTAAATGATTATTGATGTCATAAGATGTCAAAAGGTCACACACGTGGGTACTCGTACCTGTATTGGATAGCTCTCACAGCACAAACAATAATATTGATACACACATATTGATACTATCCTAGTTACAAAATTAAATCACTGTTAATCTCCTGGTCTTTTAAACTCTCCATACAGGAAATAACATATGCAGGAGAGCGCATGGTTTTTAAACTGACGTTATAACGGTAATATTATCTATCTAATTCGTTCCAATAGATGACGCAATAGTAAGCACATTCCTTTCATGGTTGATCGCCTGGTTGGAGAACAGTATCGTATGGTTACCACACAGATCCCCCCAGTCGTTATAGCTGACTTTCGCAACCGGATTTCGCTATCTATCGTAGCTCCCCAAGTGCATCACGATGCTGGGTGGGCACCGGTCCCAAACACTGTCCGAAATTTCATGAGAAAATTTCTTCCCTCATAAGGACTCGAAACAGCGTGCATTCCGTAACGTGAGTCCCAGAAAGGATGCCTTAGACCACGACGCAGGACACTATTACTACTAGCAGTAGTACTTACTTACTTACTTACTGGCTTTTAAGGAACCCGGAGGTTCATTGCCGCCCTCACATAAGCCTGCCATTGGTCCCTATCCTGAGCAAGATTAATCCATTCTCTACCATCATATCTCACCTCCCTCAAATCCATTTTAATATTATCTTCCCATCTACGTCTCGGCCTCCCTAAAAGGTCTTTTTCCCTCCGGCCTCCCAACTAACACTCTATATGCATTTCTGGATTCGCCCATACGTGCTACATGCCCTGCCCATCTCAAACTTCTGGATTTAATGTTCCTAATTATGTCAGATGAAGAATACAATGCGTGCAGTTCTGTGTTGTGTAACTTTCTCCATTCTCCTGTAACTTCATCCCTCTTAGCCCCAAATATTTTCCTAAGCATCTTGTTCTCAAACACCCTTAACCTATGTTCCTCTCTCAAAGTGTAGCAGTAGATAATAATAATAATAATAATAATAATAATAATAATAATAAACCTGTGGGCTGGAATGTGTGTTGTGTAGTGATGTGAGAAAACAAATTTTCGAGAAAATAGAATTAGAAAATTTTCTCCCGTATTTTTCCGACGATTTCCCGGAGCTGTGATTTTCGAACTATGGTAAAAGTCGGAACGAGAGATGGGGTGTGACAGAGTTTTACCACCACAGCTCTGAACATGGATAGCTCCGAAAAAATCGCTGTAATAATAGCGATTTTTTCACAGTGTGATTTTTGTGTTCGGATGATTCTTGGCGATTATGGGGCTCCGTTTCCTGTTTGTAGATTTCCAAATCGTCCAGAACCCAGTATCACTGCCATCTACATATCTCTGAAGAAACCACAGGGAATACCCATATTTATTATCCGAGCAGACAAAAGTTTACGTCTATCGCTCTTCTGGGAACTGAATTGATACAGCGGGGACGTCTAATATGAACAGTAGTGATTGCAGTATACTGAAAATTAAAACACATTCTGAGCTGTTATTAAAAAAATACCACGATGTGTGGGCGCGTATATTCGTCCAAAAATGTTTACGAATGATTAAGTGAACCATTCGTGGAAGAATATAAAATAGAGTGCATAGCTTCTGTATCAAAGAGTGACTTTTGAGTGGGACGAAAATTAATTATATCCCAGTTTCTTGTCCTTCTGACTTGCAGCTGTCTGCACTCTGGAGCTGTTAGAAATAGTAATATACGTACTACGCGACCAAGTTAAATCTGCGCCCGGAATGAATGTGAATTACTGTTTCCTCTCTCTCTGACCTTTGCGACCAATGAGTCAAATGTTAAGCTGACTATTACACTTTTACTACGTCATACTACTTTTGACCAATAAAACGGTGCGAAAGAACGTCTTTCAACCAATCATGGCTGCTTATCGCACAATTTTATTGCGTCCCTAGCATTTGTTTAATTTTATCGCGTCCCTAGCATTTGTTTATTTTTATCACTACCCTAGCATTTGTTTCTTTGTTTGCTAACATTTCAAACGGCACTGGTCTGGCCGTGAAAAAAAAAAAAAAAAAAAAAAAAAAAAAAAAAAAAAAAAAAAACAGAAAATTACAAACCATTCCAGTCGATGCACAGCAGTTTCACTGGCATTCAAGAACAAGAGTTAATAAAAAAATTCACTGGTCATAGCTATGCATCTTCCCTGAAATCATATTTACAAATAAATGAAGAGCACCATTCGGAAATCCTGAATAAGTTGAGGAATACACCATGCGAGTTCCACTTCTTTTACGCACACGTCTAATATAACATCAACTGAACCACCAACCACTAAAACATTCAAATTGGAAAATTGTACTTTCAATAATTGTTCCTTTTAAAATTATTAATGTTTATTTTTTATTTCATCATCGTTAATTAAAACTTGTATTGTTTATTTCATCATCCCTAATTAAAACTTTTCTAACACTTGTTTACATTATTTAGGTTATGTTAGTAGCTTCTGCTATATGATATTATGAATAGTCACGTATCAGAGATTGTTTAATACTAAGATTTATTGAAAATCATCTGTCAAGTGACGTTGATTACTGGGATTCGGATAATTGAAGCGGAATGCAACTGTTTTAATAAAAATGAAACTGAATCAACAAAGCCTTCTTGACTAATAATCGTCCACAGAGTTCAATGAAGATTCCATATTTGGCACAACTGATAACAAGAAAACAGCTAAACATAACACACTACTGCCATCTAGCGTAATATTTGTAATTTAGAGATGGTACAATAATACATTTGAAGACAATTGTATTTTCGTAAGTCAATTAATATTTTATTGTATTGGAGTACTTCGTTACTTCTAATCTTTATATACTTTCTTCTAATCGTGTAATAGTCAATTAAATCCTACTCGAGTTTTGATTTTCTCTAGATAAATCAAAACCTCTAGTGAGATTACTGTTGATAATAGATTTTACTGTTCGTGCCAGCGAGTTGTATGAGATAGTGGTTAATACACATGTATAGGTGCTGAAAGTGTTCTACCCGTATAAATACTGTGAAAGTATTGATATTACGCACCGTATTTCTTTATCACATTAGATAATGTATTACCTCACTCACTGTATTATTTCTTCTAACATGACATCATTCATAGACGAAACAGTATGTTGTATACTAACAACTAGAGCAATTAGAGCTACTAGCGCTCGTCTCTTGCATTCACGGAACGCAAATTTAACTTGGGGTCTCAGTTGCCAACGCTGTGAGTCACATATCGGGCAGAGATGGCGATTTCTCGGAGCTGTGACTTTTTGGAACTGTAGTCTTAGCTGGAACCAGTGACAAATCTATCACAGCGACAAAATCACATTTCTTAGCAAGACTATGATTATATTTATAGGCCTATTATAAATTAAATGAGATGAGTAGCGTCTCCATAGTCAGCATCGGGTAATTAGCAATCTTATTGCGTTTAAGCTACCGTTGTGAATTTAAATCCATTTAAGGAACGAAATATCTGCATTGTACTATGCTGTCTTATGTGGAAGAGTGTCCTCGTAATTAATACAGTTCCACACAACGATATTCCCACCACGTAGCAACGATATAGCATTTCTTCACTTCACGCCAGTTTCAACTACGGAAACTGTTCATCCGTTTATACTTTAGAGCAAATATGTATTACAAAATCTGCCCTAAGTCAATATAGAAACCATCTGCAGACTAAGCTGCGGCTGAGCCTTCTTACTGTCAGATCTAGATTCAACACACAGGTTTACAATAAATAACGACTGTTCCATCATACCTCTTCTGACGAATGTAAAGAATCCTAGAAATCTTCTTTGTTTTTCTTATCGTTCACCTTCTTCTGGGAAAGATTTCTTTTTGCGTGAATTATGTCCTTAACATTCGAGAAATCTGGTCACAGTTTCTGTTAATACGGAGACATCATTAATTACAACAAGATTTGTTGTTTGTTTAGTCAACTATCCGAAGACAGATCTGAACTTCACAAGTGATACCAACATGACACCACTTATGAGACAACTACACCAGGAAATAATGGGTAGGGTGACCAGTTCCTTTTCTCCTCCATTGCATACATCACTGACTAACTACATATTACTAGACAGTGAATGCGGGATGACTTATCGTTGAATATAGGTGCACATTTAGTATATGTTATTTTTTCATTCAGACCATTGGCTCAACAGGTTTTAAACGTAAACAGACGACGTCAACATGCTACTGTATCTCCGTACAGTCAGAAGGAAAAGAAAAATAACGTACTGTAGTACATACCTTGCAAGTTTAGTCCTCGTCATCATTGATGCAATTACCAGCGGCACAGTAAACAACGATATATTCTCGTAAGTTGTCGAAACTGAATCGTCTTCGCCTATCGCTTAAACAGTTTTTGTATCGAGAGAATTTCTGAAAAAAATTCTCTAAAATGCGAATCACTCAATTTCTTTAGAGGAATATTTGCACTGAGCATCATGTTGCACGTGTCGTTCAGACCCGCACAACTAAATGATGATGATGATGATGATGATGATGATGATGGTTCCTCAGATTTCATTTCAACGCATTTCCTGTGCGATGTACTGTTGCATTGTTTCTCTATAGCCTGAGTTGTTCTGGTTTTTATTTCAATTTTACATACATTACACACGACATTGTCTTCGTTAATGCATAAAATGTCACTCTCATACTTCTTAATTGCATTTCGTATCTCTGAGCGAATTTAACGTTTTGACTTCGACATTATGAATGGATCAGCACTACACTATTCAACTCGTACTAAACACTTCAGCAGGATAACACAACTGCAGACATTACGTTGCAATGTTACTATGAACGGACCGGAGTTCCTTCGTTCTGTACGCAGCTATACCCGCCAGGTACACAAAAGAGGAACGACGCGGCACGTGCCATATACTCAGACACGAATCAACTTCAATTTTCCTTAAGTTATTCCGCATACACTGTCTGCATATTACGCTAATCAGACTTTAGATGCATACAAACAACTGAAGTTTTTTTTTTTAAATAATCACAGCCCAAAAAATGCAAATTTGAGATATTAAGCATAAGCTTATGGTGAGCCGTCTACTCAATTAGTTGTTAGGGGAAAAACACCATAGGTCTATGTTATGGGAGTGGAAATTTTCAGTGGTTTTCAAAAAACAACCATTATCCAAAGACTTTCTTTTGTGAAAGCAGTCACTGCCCAACCATGACGATGGTAGCATTTACAAATATCCCATTCATACTATAATGAAACCTTTATCAATACAATTTTAAACTGCTTCTTGCGTACACGATAAAATCCACCCCAGGGAAAAATACTTTGGCACGTGAGTTGTTGTATTTTGATATATATGATATATGATATATTTACTTGTCAGTCAACTTTACAATTCACAGTTATGGTGGACCTTCGCATTTCTGTTTTTCGATCCACCATCCCTTTAATACATACAACTCTTTTCTATTAATGTATTCTTTGCCGAGTATTTCTTGATTACTTTCTAATGTTCTGTTATAACTGAATTACTCTATGTCCTTCCCTCTCTATCCTCTTCTATTCTCTCCCTCCTACCTAGGCTGTCTCCCTTCCATTTCTCGCTCACCTATTAAATATTGCATATTCCTTCCTTAATAATTTGCGTTATTTATTTATTTTCTTCTCTACCCTCAAATCCTACCTACTCTTAATCATTATTTTCCAGCTATTTTCTCCTACATTACTTGCTAACTTTTCCGTTTACTCTATTTTACAACACTTACATCACTAATTTTTTTCTATCCTCTGTTTATTTATGTATTGATCCCATTCTCTTCGCTTCACTCCTAAATTTCCTATTTTATTATCTCTTTCCATAAATTTATTTCTATAATATTCCTACAGTTATAGAACCCCTGATACTACTCCCAACCCATAACATTGAAAAACATGAAATATCTAATTCACTTAATTACACTTCCAATTTCTCTCTCATTCCACTTCTCATTTGTTCAGATTTTTTTTTCCGCTTTAATTCTCTTGTATTCACTGTTTGATAGTCTTATCTTATTACACTATCTTCTTACACTTAACACTTTCTTATCTGTTCCTTTTCTTACACTTTTGCCACTCGTAACTTTCTTGCACTCACTTTTTAGCACTCGTCTTCTTCGCTAATAACCTCTCCAAATATTCATTCTGTCCTCACAATCACTAATATCAGTTGTTGTATTAGTCATGGAGTCATCTTTAGGTGCAGAAGTAACTCCATGGAAGAAACGCAAGCAACGAGAGGAGAAGAAACAGGATATAATAATGAAAAAGAAGATTAAAGTAGAGGCACACTTCAGCCACAACAGAGTATTTTTTCTTAAAACAACCATTGTCCACAGTCACCTACATTCACACATGTATTTCTATAGAGTAATTTAAGTTATAAATGTACTTCAGTTTTCCCAAGTTTCTACAACACCTTAAGAAATGGCATCATGAATTTCATACTTGGAGTACCAACAACACCCATGCCAAATAGTTCTTTGTTGCTCCTGAAAATTTATGTTTTTGGACTATGGTTGTTTTTCCAAAAACCCCTTCATTTGTAAGTAAGCCTATCAAATTATTGTGATGTACCGAAGTACATATGATATTTCCGTGCACTTAGTCACTTGTAATGAGTGCACCTCTGCACATAGTGTGTTGGACATTGTGCCACTGTCACACATCTGTGACGCAGTGCATGAGGGTTGGCCACTAAAGGAAACAAAGAGGTAGAATTTAAACTGACAGGATTCATTCCGGCATCGGAACTGGAATTCGGTGTGGCTTAGTGGATAAAGCGTCCAGCGTATTCCGAATCTCACGATGGACAACGATGACGTCACGCTGCAGCGAAATAGGAACAAAACTGCTGGAAGGTTCGATGGCTATCATGGCGACTGTATAAGTTGTTGTCTGTGCTACGCTAGCAAGATTTTGCGAAATTTTCATACTGCCATCTCGTTCAAAGAAAAGAGAGCATAAACAATTTATTTCTTGAACCGGTAGTAATAATTGGTCCGTTGACATGTTCGCTCATAAGCCATTAACACATTGTTTTTACGTTGTGCTCATTCCAAACAATACAGCAGAACCAAAGTAGAACACACCGCCATGACACAACAATGCACAATGTCATTCGTCTGCTAATTCCCGCCCTATACAAGAACCAATCAGATTCACTGATGGCGATTGATGGAGAATGCCACCACCTCTGCAAGCTGATGGCACCGGTGCGACACCGGTGGAGCATCAGTGACGTCATCGTTGAAATTCGGAAGACCGTGATGCCATCAGATTGCTCAGCGCTGAGATTCGGAATACGCTCGTCAGCACGTAGAGCTGAAAACCCGGGTTCGAGTCCCGGTGCCGGAGAGAATTTTTCTGCGCTCCACCCATCCTTCGTCATAGGCCTATTAATCTTTCTAATAGATATCCATACGACAATATAATATTTACTCAATGCGCGGGATGATATGAATTGTTGATACCAAAGCTGGGCAAAATGGTGATCTATTCAAAACGTTTGAGTCATTACGTAACGAATGTAGTTCTAAATAACAGAGTAATTGATACGAACTAAGAAAATAATTTTGACAGAACAAGATGATATTACAGCCACGCTTCATGCTTTCCTTCCATTTATTAATTCCCTCCATCGATTTCTGTCTTGAGCATCACCTTCAGTGACCCCAATATTCCTCATAGATTGCTGTTTATTCTGTTTCCAGGAAGTCTGCGGTCGTCCTCTTCTTCTTCTTCCCTCCAATTTCCTTTCATATGCCATCTTACGAACACGTGTCTCAGCCATTCTACATAAATACCCATACCACTTCAATCTTCTTTCGATTTCCTCAATTATACCCTCTTAAACTTCCATAGAGTTACCCAGGTAACTTGTCCGAATCAGGACTTGAACCCGGATCCGCTCCTTTTACTTTCAGACATTCAAACCGTTACCCCACAGTGGTGGACTATAATTTTAAGAATACAGTTTTCAGTTAGTTTAAATAAAAAAAAACAAAGCAATAACAACAAGAACAATAGAATTGCATTAACAAGTATGGATGTTACCAACAATCACTCACAAGCAAACATTCTCACGGAGACAGATAAAAAAATTTTTTTTTTTCTTCTTCCACCATGTTAATAATGTCAAAACAAGTTGCTATACAAATTTTGGCCATTCGAGCCTCATATAAGCCCGCCATCGGTCCCTATCCTGAGTAAGATAAATCCAGTCTCTACCATCATATCCCACCTCTCTCAAATCCATTTTAATATTATCCTCCCATGTACGTCTCGACTTCGCCAAAGGTCTTTTTCCCTCCGGCTTCCCAATTAACACTCTATATGCATTTATAATGTAACAAATATTAAAATAAAAACACAATTATTGTTATTATTATTATTATTATTATTATTATTATTATTATTATTATTATTATTATTATAGAGGCAACAGTTTTACCAGCAAAAAACGAACATAAAGATTTAGGTATATTATTTAGGAGTAATTTTACATTTTATAGTCATATTAATAATATTATAAATTTGTCCTATAAAAGTTCAGGTTTTGTTATGAGAAATTCTTGTAAATTTAAAGTCAAAACTATAATAATTTTGTATAATTCCATTGTTCGATCTAAATTAGAGTATGCTGCGGTTATCTGGAACCCAGTTACTAACAAATATATTCTGTTACTAGAAAAAACTCAAAATAAATTTCTAAAGTGGTTATATTACAGACTTTATAATAATTATGCTACTTATGAGAGTTATGCTACAATGCTTCTACATTTACATTTTACTAGTTTGAAAATTAGACGAAATTGTCAATCTTTAAACTTTCTTTATAAAATTATTAACAATAAGTTGGACTGTGTTGGTTTATTTTATTATATAACATTATATGCACCTAAGATTAATACAAAATGTCGATATTTATTTTACATACCAAGGGCAAATAGTGAATCCCACAAAAATTCCCCAGTTTTCCAAATGTTACAGTTATACAATAAATTACATCCTCATCCGAATGTTGATATTTTCAATATGAATTTCTCTAGATTCAGAATTATTTGTTATCATATTTTACAGAATATTGTTGTTCGTTAATTTGAAGCTACTTTCACGCCTTATTTCAATTTCTCTTTTTTTATTTCTCTGATTTCTATTTTGTTTCAGTTTTTAATAAATGTATGTTTCCTTTTCCTTGTTTATGTTTTATAAATTAGTTTGTCAGTTTTGAAATAGAAATATCTCTAGAAGACAATTCTTCGTAATTTAGAAACTGTATAGACAATGCGAACCTCTATAACAACATTTACTATGGCTGTTGAAAGTTCTAGTTCAGTTTCCAAGTCAATAAAGATATCAGCCAGCACTTAAACTTGGTATCTCAAATAACAGGCACGTACCTGATAAGAGAACAATTTAAACCACTGACTTACAAACGCTGTAAAACTGAAATTATAGGATAATCAAGTTGGGAACAATACAGCAATCGCCCATCTCCCTCAAAGGGACTCAAAACGCTCACTCACCAACTACAACAGCTTCAATAGGAAGCTTAATATCGTTATACTATCTCCAGCCACTGCGAACACATCAACAAAGTCAACAAACTTTATAAAATGGAAAGCAATTAGGCTCAGGTAATGTAACTTTGAGCTGCCGAGCTTCCCAAGACGTTTATTATACGAGAACAAAAGAATTGAGTTAGGTAACTAAAGGTAATTAACGAACTTCCTCCTTTATCCGAGTGGAGAGGGAGAATAGATGACGATCATTAGCCGTCACAGCTCTCTGTATTGTTTACCACAAAAACATGGTACCACTCCATAGTCGAACACTGAATCCGTGCTGAAAACAAGGCACGTCTTGTTTGGGTTTCAACGGCGTTGAGAAAATCCAATATTTCTTAAAGCTCTCTATCGGAATTATTGATTTTACGGTAAAGTTGAAACTGACTGCATAAAGTAGGCCTAGTATATATACCACCAAAGCGTGCGTATCACAAAACAAAGCGCTATATAGGCACGTGGAAATGGGTTAAACAAAAAGTTATCGTAATATTAACATTGACACTGCAATGATTCTAAATTGTATGATGTCATACTGTATTGTGCCTGTCACATAAGAAATTTCATACCAAGCAAAAAGAAAGAAAGAAAGAAAGAAAGAATGAATGAATCAATGAATGATATACACACTCAGCTACATTCAAGTCAACAAAATTGAATGAGGACTCCAAGATCAGAATAAATAAATAAATAAATAAATACATAAATAAATAAATAAGTAAATAAATTAAATAAATAAACAAATGAATAAATCAATCAATCTATCAATCAATAAATGAGTCAATAAATGAATGAATCAATGAATGAATAACTAAATAAACAAACAAACAACTAACTAAATAAATGAATAAATAAATAAATCAGTCAATAAATGAATAAATAAATGAGAGAATGAATGAATGAATGAATGAATATATAAATAAATCAATAAATAAGTCAATAAATGAATGAATAAATGAATGAATGAATAAATAAACAAATAAATAAATAAGTCAATAAATGAATAAATAAATGAAAGAATCAATGAATGAATGAATAAATAAATAAAAAATAAATAAATAAGTAAATAAATAAGTAAGTAAATAAATAAATCAATAAATTAATTAATTAAATAAATTGAATAAATAAATAAATCTATAAATGAGTCAATAAATGAATGAATAAATGAATTAATTAATGAATAAATGAATAAACAAACAAATAACTAAATAAATAAATAAACAAATCAATAAATGAATCAATAAATGAGTCAATGAATGAATAAATAAATGAAAGAATCAATGAATGAATAAATAAATAAAGAAACAAATAACTAAAAAATAAATAAATCAATCAATGAATAAATAAATAAATAAATGAGTCAATAAATGAATGAATAAATGAATGAATAAATAAATAAACAAACAAATAACTAAATAAATAAATGAATAAATAAATAAACCAATAAATAAATGAATCAATAAATGAATAAATAAATGAAAGATTGAATGAATGAATAAATAAATAAATAAACAAATAACTAAATAAATAAACAAATAAATAAATAAATAAAGTGATTTATTTAATGGAAAAATACACGAACTAATAAAACAAAATGTAAATGTCAAGCACTAGCGATAATACTAAAAGAAGATATAGTGCTTTGGAAGTTCAGCTGGCAGGGCACTAGCTTTCACATTCCTCCTGAGACACCCGGTATTTACAAACGGACATAGTAATACTACAAATGTAGAGGGACATCATTTTATTTTTACTTCAATTTTTATTGTACTCGTGTTTTTTAATGTACTTCACTCCCACCCCTTCTACTAATGAAGTTCAACCGTCCTCCACACAGATCCAAGTCCGCATATACAGCCATAGTAGCCTTACGGTCATAGTAAACAGTACGTTCCAAAAATATGTTCGCGTTTTCCAGTGACAAAAGAGCTTTCAATATTGAATCATATTTTCGCACAGGTACTGTCGTTCGTTCGCCTACGTCGTATCCCGGTTTCCCCCACCAGCTTTTATTCGCTAGCTAGTGGCTGGGCTGTCTTAGCTCTTTTCTGAAAGCATTAATTTCTGTTAGGAATTGGACGTTTACGTAATATTATACAAATAAAAGGGCCTCGTTAAGTAATTAACTGTCACGTGATTTCCTCCCTTTCTACGACCCTGCGGCATAACCACTTGGACGGACAGTAAATAGCATGTCTGAGTAATTTTATCTTTTCGAATCGGGCAGAAATGAAGATTGCACTTACAGTACGTAAGGTATTCTGTTATAGAGTAAATACAGAATTATTTCAACATGAGTTACTAGTGCGAAGGACGAAACTGGTAATTGGAATTAGGTGCAATAGTCTATAGTGCGATAATATGCACATCATAACTGAAGCCTGTATCGAAATGAACGGCCACCATTTTCAAAAATGTGTTTAAATATCCATATTATGATTATTTTTCAATTTAACTTCATTCTCTATATTGTACGCTAATGTGTTGCAGACAGTATAATATACACTGCATAATGAATACGTCCACATGGATAGCTCAGTTCGTGAGTAAAAACACTCGTTGTTAATACTGTACTGTGTTTTGATTAACCAAAAATCTAATGAAAATTATCGAACTCAAAATCGCGATATTTTCTAGTTTACGTAAATGGATGAAGTACTTTTCTTCCCTCCTATACCTAGTAAAGTCATTTGTTTGTGTTTTACGCCAGTATCATCGAACTCCAGCCGTGTAAGGGGGTAGCGAACGGTGTTTCCAGTTCTCTAAAGGTATAGTCAGGTTAATATTAAAAATGTTAGTAAAAATAAAATTATGTCCCTGTACTTTTGGCGCGGAGTCCCTACGACGACAGGCAACCTCTCACAACGAAATAGGATAAATTTAACGTACTGTACATATTCTAAGCGACATCCTAACCCAGAATTATAGCTTTCACAAAATGTTAAGAGCTGCATCTTATCAGTGGCGGCTCGTGCCGGATAAATTAGGTGAAGGTCAATAGAATTCTAGGTAATTTCCTGGAATCGTTATATAGCCGTGACGTCGCGAATGCTTTTGTAACCTATACGATGGCCATATTGAATTAATGTAATATATTCACCATTTTCTTAAGTTTTATGAAAAGCACAGCATATAAAATAAACAAATTTTCAACATTTTCGGAAGCTACGTCCCCTTAATCCCGAAGAATTCACTGTCCCAGCAAAACTTGCACACAATACATACCACAACATAATAAAACAACCACAAGTTCACATGACATAAAAAAGACAAAATCTAACACATTTTATACAACACATCAAATTAAAAGATTACACAAGAAATAGGACCCATAACAAAATTCAAAGTCACAATCATAATCGTAAACTGTATTCATATTTGAAATCAACTTCGGAACATGCAACTTCCAATATAAGCTTACCTATCCAGTAAAATCAAGTAGCTACGATTAAATCAAAGCAGTATTCTGTTGAACAGAAAACTTACACTTGAATGGAAAAGAAAGGGGCACTAGTAATTTCATCTCTTACAAGTTCATTGATGCATTCAGAAATACAATCAATTACTTCATTTTGAATCGTTTTAGATTTCCCAGAAAGAACAGGCCTAATTTTTTCATAGTGATTTCTAATTTTCATAGGGCCAATGAAATGAGAGCCAATAATTCTTTGAAATTCCCCCTGTTCTGTGACGAAATACTCTCATCATGACCGCGAAAAGCCAACTCCTACTTGCTTAGAAACAATACCGTATCGATTGCGGTGTGCATTGCCAGTCTATTTAAACATACGTTTTCATTAAATTGACTTACGTATAACCTAGTACTTTCCTTTAGTGCATCCGCAATGGTGTGCATGTTCTTCTGCAGGGCCTTTAATTGCAAAATACATTTAATGTGTTCAGCTGAATCTGCATGGCTGTGAAGACCGCGATTAACATTTTTGAAATGCAAAATCCAGTTGAATTCCAAGCGAGTTTCGTGTCCCCCAGAAGAAGACAAGGCCAACAGTATAACTTCTCGTTATAGTGACTCCCACATAACCAGTTGCAATCGGCACACCACGAATCTTGAAACTGAATAATGTATGACCGATCACCACTTTTCACTTTTTTCATAGTTATATTAATGTGACGTGTTGTTCTGCGGTATTTTAAAATATCTTGCTTGTCTTCTGCACTCCAACGAGAGAACGGTGTCTCCAAAAGATTACGCACTAAATCGTTTAACAGATTCATGTTTTCATCGCATTAATACACGTAGTAACACCTTCACACTTCGCTGCACTTGTCACAACAAAGAATAAGTAAAGCGAAATCGTTGGTCAGCGCGGGTCAAATGTACAACGTACTTTCAAATGTTATGCCAACTTTCTTTATTACAGGGTACTCAAATTATTTCAAAATCCATACAAAACATAATATTCAAGAGGTGCTAACGTTAAAAATACAAAAATATATACGTTATATACTAAATTTAAACAATATTTAACTTCTTTACAGAATATTTTATGTTTTCTTATTTAGTTGCAAAATATTACAGTTTGCCACCCTGATCCAATGTTTGGACGAGAGAGAGATTCTGTCTTTCAAGAATAGAGAAAGGAGATGAATGCCTGCTCCACAGGCCTTCATAATACCCTCGCAAAAGGGACCGGTAATTCATAGTAAGCAACTCGTTGTCATGGCAACCGGGTGTGTGTACTGAAGGCGAAAAGGAAAGTCTCATTCGGACCTTCAGCTGGTCTGCTAGCCTCGTGGCCTGGCTGGTGAGGGGTTCGTGTGAAGTACTGCAGTGAACGTTAACTGAGCGGATTAAGCCGAACAAGATATTAAAAAATAGAGCAAAATATGGTTTAGTGAAGAATTCATTTTATTTTAATTTATTGATAAAATATATTTTATTAAAGCACGAAAAAAGTGGTGAAGGTGGCCTTCATGTACTTCACTTGAATAACCGCCACTGCATCTTATCTGCTGCATATAACACGGTCGACTCCAAAAGAGGTAATGTTATCTGATTCAGACGAACTCTGTGATGGTCGTAATGTTGGTATAAAATACGCATGCATGAACATCAATCAAGTTAATGCGACACTAAGGACTTAAATTATT
The DNA here is from genome assembly GCA_025594305.2 of Periplaneta americana. Lineage (NCBI taxonomy): Eukaryota > Metazoa > Arthropoda > Insecta > Blattodea > Blattidae > Periplaneta > Periplaneta americana. Next base: position 22,145,949 of record JAJSOF020000005.1, read on the forward strand.
CCTCGATAGCTTTGAACGCTGTCGTTTGATTTCGATCTGCTCGGCGACTATTTTATTCATGATCGTCGTGGTACGCTTAATATTAAACTTGAAGGCCATGTTTTTTAAGTCATCAAATCGTTACTTTCAAAGTAGAAGGAACTTGTGGAAAACTTGATGGTAGTTAAATGAGTTTTAATCGTTATGTGGGCTTCCTTAGCAAAACTCTCTCGCCCCTCTCCAAATTTCTCCCTACCCGCCTTTCACACTGGTTCATGCATGCCCCCGTTATAGCTAGAGATAGGGAAGTTTCTTTGCAACTAAAAACTTAAAAGGGAGGGAAAAAGTTATGAGGAGAAGACTAAAAAAATCTATCCCATAAAAGGAATTGAATTTTTTATCTCCTTTGCTGAAATAATGAAGTATGTTCGCTTGCATATCGATTTCTGCACATACGTTGCAAGGGAAACTACTTCGTGATTAATGGCTTTCAGAAATCTGCAAATTTATAAATTAGGAAGTTACAGCAGTGTTCGGTAACAAGTATAAATTCACCATTTTATAGGTTGAACTTTTTTTGACTACCAAGTAATGAATTAACACACATTTATTACGTTACTAGCCGTACCCGTGCGCTCCGCTGCACCTGTTAGAAATAAATGTAAAGTAATTACATAATTGAAATAGGACATTTGATCCAGGGAACATTCGTATTTGATGTTACTTAATTTAAATTGCATTCAAATAATTAAAATGCGATCATTTTGGTCCAGAGACACTCATTGGTGCAATGACAATTCCTTTAACATGTTTCTTAATTTCTATTACATGCAACCATAGTTTAATAAAGATTGACATCATTTAGATTTAATGTGTATACTTTATTTTACTTGTTATAGGTTTCCACTGAATTATGGTAATAACTTAATTTTAACCCTTGTTTTCTACGTATTCAGTAAATGGCGTTTGGCCCGCTAGGTTCTGAACCCTTCAAATAACTTAAATTATATTATATAATATTACATATTATATTATATTATGTTATGTTATATTATATTATATTACATTACATTATATTATATCAGAAGTTACTGTAATAACATTATAGCATCATGTCCATCTAGAGAAACTACACTTTCCAATGGTGAAATAATAATTAATTATACAAATCGGTTAATTTAGCTTCCGATATTACTTCATACAAACATAGAAACATTCTCTGTAGACTATCTTTCATAGCTTTCGATTGTTGCTGTCCAAGGCCCCTTATAGACGAAGTCATTTGTTTTTTATTTCATTATACGGCCTTAGATGGCAGTTATTTTAATTTTAGAACTCATTTATCTCATTAAATATCAGTCCTATCAAAATTTTTGAAGGAATAAAACTTATCGGAAATTATTTGTAAAGAAACGTTTGTTATGTAACATTTTTCACAAAAATTAATAATAAGCGCGATATTTCGATTTATTTAATTCAGGCCCCCTTATAACCCCCCTTTTAAATAATGCATTTTGAATGTCATATAGCCTAAAATCTAAGTTACAACGAACATGATTTATATTCTAATTTTCATCGAAATCCGTTCATCCATTATCGCGTGAAAAGGTAACAAACATACAGACAGACATATAAACAAAAAAGCGATTTTCGGTTTCAGGGTGGTTAATTATTTATGTTAGGAGCAATTATTTTTGGAAAATCGAAAATTACCAGAAAAATTTCGGCTACAGATTTATTATTAGTATAGATTTATCCTTAGTCCTATTATAATATAATTTAGCCAACGGCGTACCGAAGTCGGTAGTGCGTTTTCCTACAGAACCGAAACTGTGATTGGGCGAGGATTTGATTTCAGCTTCGGCTGATTACCTGGTTGGGTTTCCTCGAAGTTTCTCCCAAGTGTAAGACTAATATCAGGTAATTCCATATCAAAACTCCGAACTCATCTCGCCAAATATCATCTCGCTACTACAAATTCAAATTAAATCATTTACAGGTACGTCAAACTTTGTTCACACGAGTAATTCATTGTGCGGCGATGACATTTATACTGTGACTTTTATGTTTTTTTTTATTTTAGTAGGTTATTTTAAGACGCTTTATCAACAGCTTAGGTTATTTAGCGTCTGAATGAGATGAAGGTGATAATGGAGGTGAAATGAGTCCGCAGCCACCGGCGTGGCTCAGTCGGTTAAGGCGCTTGCCTGCCGGTCTGAAGTTGCGTTCGGGAGCGGGTTCGATCCCCGCTTGGGTTTTTTCCGAGGTTTTCCCCAACCGTAATGTGAATACAAGGTAATCTATGGCGAATCCTCTGCCTCATCTCGCCAAATATCATCTCGCTATCATAAATCTCATCGACGCTAAATAACCTAGTAGTTGATACAGCGTCGTTAAATAACCAACTAAAAAAAAAAGAGTCCGGGGTCCAGGACTGAAAGTTACCCAGCATTTACTCATATTGGGTGGAGGGAAAACCCCGGAGAAAACCTCACCAAGATTTTTAAGGGGAGAAGATGGTTAAATAAAGTGAAAACTCAGATTTTTTTTAAAACACATTTTGATATGTAAAAAATAAATTACACAAAATTTTATGCGCATTTTCTGCCTTGTCGGTTGCTGTGACGTCATTTTTAAAGCTCTGGTTCACAGAATTTTCAGTTCCTTAACTTTATTTATTTATTTATTTATTTTTAGTTTATTCCATACGAAAAGTTGTTACATATCTTTGAAACTATTAATGCCACATGCATGCTATTTGGAATACACATTTTTTAGGCTAATAAGGAACTTTTCTCTGGAAGAGAAATATCTTACTTTGTTGCATTTGAAAAATATGCGCCCAAATTTCTTAAAAAAGAACTTTAAAATTCATCCTTAAAATGTTTCTTTTTAATTCTGAAAGCAAACATCAAAACTGTGCTAAAGATATTTTAAAGAACGTGCTTATAAGAGCAATATGTCACATATATTTGAATGAACACTTAAAAATTTCAGTGCTGTTAGTGATGACCAGGGAGAGCGTTTTCATCAGGACAAAGCCACAATGGAAAAACGCTATCAAGGTCGTTGATATCCTGCAATGTTGGGGGATTATTGCTGGTTTCTTGAAGAGGAACAGTATTTTTTTACTACAAGAGAAAGACACCAAGTAGCAAACATTTTTAAGACCTATGCAGGTATGAATATTAAATTATTATTTTTATAGTTAATATTTTAAGCGATTTACATAAATTTATATTATTGTGATTTTGTCTAACGAGTACCTTAGATTGTCCTTAAAAATACCAAAATTTCAATTGACATTTCAAAATTTCATAGTTACACTTTTATTTCATTTATCTTGGATATCTTATGAAATAAGCCAATAGGAAAAATCCAAAAGCATTTTCAAAATCAGCGCATGGATTTCATAAGAATCAGATATTTTTCAAACCGTAGTTAAGACAATTTTTTTTGTTCTCTAATGTAATTAAACTAATTACAAGTGCATATTGCACAACATTCAATATATATTTATATACGTATGTTAAAGCTCCTTTCTGCACATATTTTTATTGGATTATTTTACGACGCTCGATTAACATCTCAGGTTATTTAGCGCCTGAATGAAATGAAGGTGATAATGCCGGTGAAATGAGTCCGGGGTCCAGAACCTAAAGTTATCCAGCATTTGCTCGTATCGGGGTGAGGGAAAACCTCGGAAAAAACCTCAATCAGGTAACTTGCCGCGAACAGGATTCGAACCAGGGCCACCTGGTTTTGCGGTTAGACGCCCTAACCGTTAGTTCACAGGTGTGGAATTCTGCACGTAAAACAGTGGTTTATTTTTCACCATTATGATTTCATATAAATATTAGAATGTTCTCTTGCTTCGGTCTGTATATGTTATTTTTCATTCTAACTCGCTCTCACGTCTCTCCTTTCATCTGGTTATTATTCATAAGCTTGTGGTAAAATGAGGGCAATTTCACTCTTTGTATATACTTTTGCCATTTTGTTTTACATAATGCATTTCCTTTCTTTTTTCCCCTAGAAAGTAAGGTTTGTCTTTTGTCTATGTTTCCGTTTCTTATTTGCTTGTTTCTTGTACATTTTTTTACTGCTTTGTGATATTTAATTCGCGCGCCTTTATTCATTCAAGCCCATTTTACTACCTGTCCCATGTTTTCCATCTACATAAAAGTACCTCAACAGCTATGGCTGGTAACATTATCTTTCTATTTCATAATTTTCCTTATTTAAAATCTATTGCTTGAAAGTTTACTCGTAAGGTCAGTGGCGGTGCGCCAATAAGAGCACAAGAGCACGTGAACACCTTGTTTCCATTAATGCACGACTAGTTTTATTATTTAATACCGTACTGACGTAGTGGGAATGTGTAATTGCAGAATCGAGTATTTTAAACTTCCCGCATCTTGCATAAACTTCTTATGTAAACTTGGCAACATCCGTTCACGTACAAGCCGTGTTCTTTTCAAGAAGGTTACAGGAATTTCACGCATGCGCGGGAGAAAATTGTCTTTCGCTGGCCGCTTATGACTCGTCAAGAGCACAAAGCATTAAGTGAACAGTGAGTCTATCCTACAAATGTCAGGTGCATCGAAGCCTATCGTTCACGTGCTAAAATTTAATAGTCCGTATTTTAGCCTGTAGTTGTCAGCATCTCACTGTCGGAACGTTTACTTTATGTGGATGTGTGTACAGTGCTGCTACGAGAGTGTAGTTTGTGAATTATTATACTTCAGTGTCAGCATAATAGCATAGTTTGGCTTTCAAACACGTGCTGGCTGAATGTGATAGTGGTATGAATTTCAGTATCTGTATGGTGGTGTATATTATTTAAGAATAATATTTACTGGCATGTATTTATAGTAATCAATCTTTGCGAATGGGATTACAGTACTGGTATAGGCTATAGTGTATCAGTGTGTTGTGGATCAAAATATATTACTGAACACACGCTTTTGTAAATATCGAGACTGTGGTATGTATTCATTTTTAACAAACGTAAACAATGAACTCTGTTCAAGTAATTTTGAGCAGTGAAGAACTGGGTAAACCGGCTTACGAGGAAAAATTTGAAATAAAAAGACTGGGTTTCATCATCATTATTACTATTATTATTATTATTATTATTATTATTATTATTATTATTATTATTATTATTACATGTTGTTTTGAATCTATATATGGTTTTTTCGGTAGTGAAATATTGGAATCATGACATTTCATATTAGGCTAAACGTATGATTTCAAACTCTCTTCGATTTTGGAACAAAAAATTGTGAACACAAAGAATATTTTATCACGAGCCGCCACTGCATAAGGTCCTTAAATCTTACAAAGTAATTAATTTTGCTAGTGATGCAACGCGAGCGTACCATTCTGCGAAATCTGGTTCGATCTCAGATGTTGAACTACAGTGACACTTGTGGTAGAAAAGATCGAATGATGGGGATTCATAGTGTTCTTCCAAGACTGTCTCCAATCCTCAGACCTTAATGTAGGTATCGATAGTGGCCAAAATGGCGCCGGTGGCGATCAAAGCATGATTACCACGTGGTTTTGTTATGATTAAGGAGCGGATTCCTAAGTAATTAAATATTCTTTTTGCGTGTGATAAAACACAATTAACAAAGTTAAGAATTCCGTATATGAAGTTTCAAGTTTAAAACCCGAATTTTATTTCACATAAAAATGCATATTTTGACAAAAAAAATTATGTAAATACATATTTTCAGGAAATCTATTATAAACACATAAACCTTTGAGTTTTTTTACTTAAATAATTTTTATAAGAACTTTTAAATATTTTAAAACTAAATCAATTATATCACTCAGAAGTACGTTATCTTTTTTTTAAGAATTCTTGGTTGCTTCGTGTTTCTAAGCGCTGTGTGGTGTATCCATGATCCATTTTCGTAATAGTATCGCCTCAAGTTCTGAGATCTGCTAGGCACCATATCAGTGTTATTATTAGAGGATAAATTAACATGGACAAGGAGGAGAGATCTTGCAACACATAATTAGGAATGCTTATTGTTGCTGAATATGTTTTAATTCCACGCTCTCTTTGTGAAACACAACAGATAAGAGCTTCTGTATAAATATTAGGCTATTTAATTTAGAGAAATCTCTCGTCTCTCGCTCATGCCTATCAAGTAAGGCAATACATCTTGTTGTGATTCCCTGTTATCGGGCTTCGTCAATCGATATCCTTCAAGATATACTGAAAGATGGTTATATAAAAAACGATTTGGCTTTCCTATTAGCAAATTTAAGCTTTTTGTGTGACACCATAAAAAACTCGAAACATCCAAAAACCTGTTGTCTGAAACAGTTAGGGAGGTGCATGCCGTGGAAATTAAACTAGACTCGCTACCAGGTTCAGAAGCACAATTACTAAGGGACAACTTCCAGAATGTGTTTGGGAAAAACAGTGGATATAAAAAAATGTGTAAAGTTGCTCAAGTATTGGAGGGTGTGTCTGTAGGTGAAATTGACGGTATATGCGTTTGTGCAATTCCTCTCTTTAAATATGCACGTCTGACGTCCTGTGATATGGAAAGATCGTTTTCATAGTATACAGTAAGTCGTCGTTCAGAGATAATCGGCATGCATTTGTGATGGAGAATTTGGAGATGACCTTTGTTGTTCGTTGCAATTCTCGGCCAACTACTAGCACTCAAGTGTGGTTGGTGAGTACCTAGTAACATTTTTTCAAGCTGAGTAAGGTATTTTTGTCATATTAAAAAATATTTTCGTACCTTTTAGCACATAAAAAATAAATATATTTAAATTTTTAGCACATAAAAATCCGCTCCCTAGTTATGTTTTCTTGTGTTAATTACGTCGTGAAATGGACGTTCGTGTTGTGTACCGGCTTGTAATAATTCTAATAGTGGGTCTGTGTCTCATATTTCAGCATTTAAGTTCCCGAAAAATACAACTTTACTACGCGACAAATGGTTAAGGAAATGAAGTTTGTTGCTGTTCAGTCAACTGTCCGAAGACAGATCTGAACCTCACAAATTATAACAACAAGGCACCAGTTATGAGGCAACTAAGCCAAGAGATAATGGGGTAGGGTGGCCAGTTCCTATCCTCCTAAAATGACAGTGTTACACATACAACATTTTGAAAATAGATTAGTTATTAGGAAAGATATTTTTCCTATCGTAAATGGTGATGCTTTTCGTATTCCTTGGGAAATTTCGAATCTTACCCATGACGCCTAACGAACCATATTTCCTAACGAACCTTCATACCGTACTATCAGTCATTCTAGCGCCCAGAAAGAATCCACATCAACGGAAAGGAGAACAGATGGAGAGAGAAGAATTTTTCAGGGAATAGTGTGAAAGGGACATTATTAGCACTTTTGATCAGTTTCAAAGTGATGTTCAGGAAAGAAGTGTAGTTTCATTTAGGCCTATGATTGTTGTTTAAGGTGACTATGTTAATTTCTTAAATATGAAAGATGACAGTGTAGAAGAAATTCAATCATTAATATCTATACAAAGGTGCTGAATGAGGGAAAAACATTTCTAACTAATTGTCGAGAAAAAGAAGTCATCAAGAGTTAGGCCTAAGTGTAAAAGTGACAAACATAAAGAAATTAAATTCAAGACGAATTAGGCTAAGGACGCTAGGTTGTCAACATCCATCTATTAAACATATGAAATAGTAGTCGCGGGGGCGGCAGTTGTTGTATTAGTACACATTGTAGGCCTAATATTGGCTGACATTGTTTGTGTTAATTGAGTTTGAGTAGCCTATGTGTTATCCTTTTGTATGCCCAACAACTATTAGTGACGTTTGCATTTACTGCAGTAACTTATACAGAGTCCAGGGTATGATTTTCAACTTATTAAAAACTATTTTCAGGCTGCTTTTGCACTGTCAACTTAATAACTTAATAGCAATATGTTTCTACTCGTACCGTACTTATCTTGTTGTCTCGCCTTTGAAATTTAACCTAACATTGGTCATAAATTAACACTGGATGTTTATTTAAGACAAAATCTAGTGATTCTTTCTTTCTTTCTTTCTTTCTTTCTTTCTTTCTTTCTTTCTTTCTTTCTTTCTTTCTTTCTCTCAGTTTAACCTCTCCCTTCTAGGTGCATTTACACGACCCACGCCACCCGGGCCTTACAGGGCCGTGACCTGTCGGGAGAGGAATTAATCTATGGATCACATACATACTTTTTTGATCACATAAGGACATGGAGGGCCTCACCGGATGAGGGATCAGCTCTATGCCATGGCCGCCTCCGATACAACACAAAGATTTAAGACATTACACATCATTCACTCACACATATGAAAGGATTAAGGGAAGGATCGCCGTCCATGGCCGGATTTTCAAGAGGTACAATCCCGGCATTTGCCTGGAAATAACTGAGGAAACCATGAAAAACCTCAGTTAGGATTGCCGGCCCTTGGGATCGAACCCCGGACCTCCCGAATGCGAGGCCAGCCCTCTACAATGCCGCTAGCCCGCTAATCTAGTAATGCAACTTAATAAATACGAAAAATTTAACTATGTTGATATAAAACTATGGCGGAACCGTCTATATAAAATGGTTGGACCGCAGCGGCGGCCATCTTCTTTCTGTATTATTGTCTGAGTATTGGAGGACGTCTTTCATTGCAAACCCAGAATTCTCAAGATAAGAGAGGAATGAGACCTCTGCCTTTAGATGAATAGCAATTATCCTTCTCCCTCTTAGGGAAATGTTTACTTCTGCTATCAGTCATTATGGAACGAAGTATAGGTAGGTTTGCTATGATCGCTGTAGAACGGTTGAAGGTATAAAATAGCGACCACTGGTCTAGGACTTTAGATTAATCATTTAAACAGGATCTTTGCAAAGGCGTAAGAATTCTAGGTTGGTACTTAGTTAACACTCTTACGAAAAATTACAATTTATTGAACAGTCTTTAATAATAGGTCTATTTGCAAACTCAGGCATTTGGCTTCATCGAAAGTCTGCTTCTTGGCCAGATTTTCCTTCTGGAAACACATTATCGATATCCCAGGCTCTTTATGCGCCTCAGAACACCATCAGCGGCGTTCCCCTTCCGCTGCCGCAGCGTCCCTGGTCTGTTGATCTGTCCGCCCACTCCTGCCTGATGTTCACAAGCCTAATGCGTCAAGACGGTGCGCCCGCTGGTGGATCATGGACGCGTCAATTCGCTCAACTATATTTCAAAGCCAACAACAACCCAAAACTCCGTTCTAGATACCGGCCATCAGATAATATAAAATAAATTCTCACACGAAGATCTCAAAAGTTAATACCTTCTGCCTTGTTAAAAATACGTTAAGCTTAAATTACATAAGTTAGGTCAGACACAACAGTGTTCATGAGTGAGATAGTTATATACAATAAAAGTAATTTATTACAGTTATAAAACACTTTTTTAATGATTGAATAAAATTGTTAAAATCGGTTAAAAACCACACATGTTTCGGAGGAATGCTCCTCCATCTTCAGTGGTAGTACCACGACTGTAACAAGAACATAAATTGTGTAAAGCTTGTGGTTAATAATAAAATTTTACAAAAATACATGATCTGAATGTCAACAATTTAGGTCATTTTATGTTTTAGCAATTTGCTGACATTCAGATCATGTTTTTATTTTTACCTTGGGGATATGATGAAGTGAATTTTTATGGCAGGCAGAGTAACTATCTCATGCCCCCATGTTTTAAATTGCTTCCAGTGCACTTCATTAGAACCAGGTACCCAGCTTCGAAGCCGTTAGCCCTGTGATCTTACAGTATAATATGTATCTTTGTAAAATTTTATTATTAACCACGAGCTTTACACAATTTATGTTCTTGTTACAGTCGTGGTACTACCACTGAAGATGGAGGAGCATTCCTCCGAAACATGTCTGGTTTTTAACCGATTTTAACAATTTTATTCAATCATTAAAAAAGTGTTCGTATAACTGTAATATATTACTTTTATTGTATATAACTATACGTTAAGCTTATTTAAAATTAAACGAATTAAATTAAAAATATTATTTTTAAACTCTTCGATTTAATTTTAATTAAATATTCGGTGAACACAAGACAACAAAAAAGCTTATTTTACGTTATATAAATTTAATCAGTGGTTTAAAAAATCTTCGTTTGTCGTATTACAAGCATTTTCTTCAGCCATTTAGAAATAGTTTCCTTCCACAGTAATTTTTAAAGTAGTAACAGGTAAATTTACATATATCAAATCAACCAGAAAACAAGAGAAATAACTTGTATGAAATGTCTTAAAGAGAAATATATTTCAAACATATACTTTTAATGTTGTGTTTAAAACTTGTTTCAATCAACGGATATTGTTTTAAACAATTTTGAAAACGTTGTACAATTTTTTTTTTATTTTAAACATGCCAACTCTGATTCCTACGAATTCCCCGTCACTTTTTCTTGTCTGATGTTCAAATAATCAAAGACCAAGAGAAATAACTTGTATAAAATGTCTTAAAAAGAAACATGTTTTAAATATAACATTTCCTAGGTTTAAACGTTGTGTTCAAAACGTGTTTTAATAAACCGATATTGTTTTAAACAATACTGAACACTTTGTTTAAAACCTTTTGCCTTAAAAAGAAACATGTTTTAAACACAACATATCCTAGGTTTAAACGTTGTGTTCAAAACTTGTTTTAAAAAACCGATAGTGTTTTAAATAATGCTGAGCACTTTGTTTAAAACCTTTTGTCTTAAAAAGAAACATGTTTTAAACACAACATATCCTAGGTTTAAACGGTGTGTTCAAAACTTGTTTTAATAAAGCGATAGTGTTTTAAATAATGCTGAGCACTTTATTTAAAACCTTTTGTCTTAAAAAGAAACATGTTTTAAACACAACATATCCTAGGTTTAAACGTTGTGTTCAAAACTTTCTTTTTAACAAACCGATATTGTTTTAAACAATACTGAGCACTTTATTTAAAACCTTTTGTCTTAAAAAGAAACATGTTTTAAACACAACATATCCTAGATTTAAACGTTGTGTTCAAAACTTGTTTTAATAAACCGATAGTGTTTTAAATAATGCTGAGCACTTTGTTTAAAACCTTTTGTCTTAAAAAGAAACATGTTTTAAACACAACATATCCTAGGTTTAAACGTTGTGTTCAAAACTTGTTTTAATAAACCGATATTGTTTTAAACAATACTGAGCACTTTGTTTAAAACCTTTTGCCTTAAAAAGAAACATGTTTTAAACACAACATATCCTAGGTTTAAACGTTGTGTTCAAAACTTGTTTTAATAAACCGATATTGTTTTAAACAATACTGAGCACTTTGTTTAAAACCTTTTGTCTTAAAAAGAAACATGTTTTAAACACAACATATCCTAGGTTTAAACGTTGTGTTCAAAACTTGTTTTAATAAACCGATAGTGTTTTAAATAATGCTGAGCACTTTATTTAAAACCTTTTGTCTTAAAAAGAAACATGTTTTAAACACAACATATCCTAGGTTTAAACGTTGTATTCAAAACTTGTTTTAATAAACCGATAGTGTTTTAAACAATACTGAGCACTTTGTTTAAAACCTTTTGCCTTAAAAAGAAACATGCTTTAAACACAACATATCCTAGGTTTAAACGTTCTGTTCAAAACATGTTTTAATAAACCGAAATTGGTTTAAACAATACTGAGCACTTTGTTTAAAACCTTTTGTGTTAAAAATAAACATGTTTTAAACACAACATATCCTAGGTTTAAACGTTGTGTTTAAAACTTGTTTTAATAAACCGATATTGTTTTAAACATTATTGAGCACTTTATTTAAAACCTTTTGTCTTAAAAATAAACATGTTTTAAACACAACATAACCTAGGTTTAAACGTTGTGTTCAAAACTTGTTTTAATAAACCGATATTGTTTTAAACAATACTGAGCACTTTATTTAAAACCTTTTGTCTTAAAAAGAAACATGTTTTAAACACAACATATCCTAGGTTTAAACGTTGTGTTCAAAACTTGTTTTAATAAACCGATAGTGTTTTAAATAATGCTGAGCACTTTGTTTAAAACCTTTTGTCTTAAAAAGAAACATGTTTTAAACACAACATATCCTAGGTTTAAACGTTGTGTTCAAAACTTGTTTTAATAAACCGATATTGTTTTAAACAATACTGAGTACTTTGTTTAAAACCTTTTGCCTTAAAAAGAAACATGTTTTAAACACAACATATCCTAGGTTTAAACGTTGTGTTCAAAACTTGTTTTAATAAACCGATATTGTTTTAAACAATACTGAGCACTTTGTTTAAAACCTTTTGTCTTAAAAAGAAACATGTTTTAAACACAACATATCCTAGGTTTAAACGTTGTGTTCAAAACTTGTTTTAATAAACCGATAGTGTTTTAAATAATGCTGAGCACTTTATTTAAAACCTTTTGTCTTAAAAAGAAACATGTTTTAAACACAACATATCCTAGGTTTAAACGTTGTGTTCAAAACTTGTTTTAATAAACCGATAGTGTTTTAAACAATACTGAGCATTTTGTTTAAAACCTTTTGCCTTAAAAAGAAACATGCTTTAAACACAACATATCCTAGGTTTAAACGTTCTGTTCAAAACTTGTTTTAATAAACCGAAATTGGTTTAAACAATACTGAGCACTTTGTTTAAAACCTTTTGTGTTAAAAATAAACATGTTTTAAACACAACATATCCTAGGTTTAAACGTTGTGTTCAAAACTTGTTTTAATAAACCGATATTGTTTTAAACATTATTGAGCACTTTATTTAAAACCTTTTGTCTTAAAAATAAACATGTTTTAAACACAACATATCCTAGGTTTAAAAGTTGTGTTCAAAACTTGTTTTAATAAACCGATATTGTTTTAAACAATACTGAGCACTTTATTTAAAACCTTTTGTCTTAAAAATAAACATGTTTTAAACACAACATATCCTAGGTTTAAACGTTGTGTTCAAAACTTGTTTTAATAAACCGATATTGTTTTAAACAATACTGAGCACTTTGTTTAAAACCTTTTGTCTTAAAAAAGAAACATGTTTTAAACACAACATATCCTAGGTTTAAACGTTGTGTTCAAAACTTGTTTTAATAAACCGATATTGTTTTAAACAATACTGAACACTTTGTTTAAAACCTTCTGTCTTAAAAAGAAACATGTTTTAAACATAAATCTATAGTTTTAAAAGTTGTGTTTAAAACTACTTGTTTTAATGAACGGATATTGTTTTAAACAAGTTTGAACACCCTGTATAAAACTTTTTGTTTTAAACGTGCTAACCCTGATTCCTACTAATTCCCTGTCCCTTTTCTTTTTTTGATGTTCTTAAAGGATGACCGCATGAACAGTTTTGCTGTTTGCAAATCTCTAAATTTGGTCGAAATTTCTGACAAGAATGAGGTCGGAATTGACCAAAGGATCGGCACTCGAAATACAGTGTTACTATAAATGATCTTTCCGATTACGAACTTGAATAACTATCGTTAAGAAACACTTAGGAACATGATATTGGTATCAATGAAAAGAGAAACTCAAATATTTTTTGTTATCCATTCGGTTAAGTCACACGTGGTACTCTTAAATCAGCAAAAATTAGAAAACATGAAATTGGTATCAACAGAAAGAGAAACTCCAACAATTTTTTTATTTCTTTTTTTTTTTTCACTGGAAAACATGAAACAGAAAGAGAAACATTTGGTTCACAACCGTAAGTCACATGTGCTCAATGTGAGCTCCTTGTGTCACATGACATATATCAAGTCTGTAGTCAATTTCCTGCCATACACGTTGTAGCATTGGACCATCCACCAGTGCAATGGCCTCTGTGATGCGGACACGAAGATCCTCAATGGTAGGTGGTAATGGTGGCTGATACACTTGTTGTTTTATAAAACTCCACAGAAAAAAATCACAAGGAGTGAGGTCGGGGGAACGTGGAGGCCAATGCAAACATTCTAAATCTTCACGGCCAGCACGTCCAATCCATATCCTTGGAAGTCGTGTATTCAGTTCGTTTCTGACATCTAAGTGGTAATGGGGGTGGTGCCCCATCCTGCTGAAAAATGAGACCTTCGATGCCCTGTTCCAGTTGTGGAAGAAGCCACAACTATAACATATCTAGGTACCACTTACGGATACTGGGCCAACTGGGTGGATCAACACCAAATTTTGTTATAAAATTGCGTTGTACAGTGACAACAGACTGGGATATGTGAAAATCTAGCACACAAAATGCCCTCCTGCCTTCGTTTGCAGCCATTTTTCTGTTATATCGTCTCCTAGCAAGGAAATTAATAAATATGCAACAGGTTCACCAACGTATCAAAAAACATTTGAGTTTCTCTTTCCATTGATACCAATATCATGTTTCTAAGTGTCTCCTAACGATAGTTATTCAAGTTTGTAATCGGAAAGATCATTTATAGTAACACTGTATACCAAACGTCTCCAAAAGCGTACTCGCGAGTAAGCCCCTGGACGGAACCGAAGCCAGTACATAAAGAGCGCACTCCGCCTCACCCATCCCCACCTGTACTGTACTCAATGTTTATGAGCAAACGAAAGCAGTGGCGGACTGCCATTATCATTGTGTTGATAGGCGTGTTCCACCGTTTCACAATGTCTTCTAATCATGGACGTAGTACATTCAAGGATGAATAGGAAGAGAAATTTTTTGTGTTTGTGGGGAGAATGTGAAATGCATAATTTGTTTGAAAATTCTTACGGGTGTGTTAAAGTTCAAAATGCGACGACAATACTCGACTCTTCACAAAGAATATCATACAATCACAGGTATGCTGGACATGTGAAAATAATTTATTTTGGGGCTATCTGTATAACTGTTGGTTATACATAATAATCAGCATATTACAATACGTTTACACTCAGTTCCACATGACAAACATATGTTTTTCGTTTAATTTTGGGTGAAATGCGTAGGCCCACAAATATTTTGATAAATATAAAACAAGAAAATACAAACACAAATCACACATGTGTCCTCAGTCTTAAACAGAAAAAAGCTTCTTGCTAGCTATGTTCTAGCTTGGAACATTGGAAAATCAATGAAGCCCTTTATAGAAACATCATTTGTAAAATAGTGCATACAGTACGTTACTAAAATACTGTGTCCAGAACAAAGTCAAAATTTAAGAAAATTACATTGTTTCCAATTACAGTTCAGAGAAGGAATTTCAAGATTATAAATGTAATTAAATCTGAAGTCGAAACCACAATTAACCAGTTTGTAGCTTATTCACATGCATTGGACGAAAGCAGAGATAGAAATGTCAAAGCTCACCTAGCCATTTTCATCCGAGGAGCTAATGGACATTTTACTGTGTCTGAATGTCTTCTAGATGTAATTACAAAATACAACGGGAGAAGATCTTTTCCAGGCACTGAAAGGCACCATAGAACAGGAGAGGTTGAATTTGCAATGGCTTGTGTCAATAGCAACAGAGGGGCTCCATCTTCATAATATGTCAAAATAATAAACAAACTTATGATATTTCTTATTCTTTTGATGATTTTATTTGTTAACATAAGCAGACCGTTGCCGCGATCCCTCACTGATCGCTCCCATCTGTTGAGGTACGAGTCTCTCCCCCTTCTCTAGCCTTACAGCACACTGTGTTCGGCGGGCGGCATCGAGAGCACGAATGACGATACGCTTTTTGGAGACCTCTGCTGTATATCATGTAGGCCTCTTTACACAAAATGTTTGTAATGTGGTAATGTATTGCGAGTCCTTATTCATATTCTTTGAATAAATGCAGTGAATTAGTTAAGGTTTTATGAACTTATTTCAATTATATTGTGAGTATTTTTATAGGCGATATTTCTAAACTTATTTTTCAAAGAAGTAGCCTCCGTGGTATGATGGAGTAGCTGTCCAAGTCTTACGTCTCTGCGGGAAATTCACGACATTTCTTTAAAATATTCCGAGCTTAATGCGTTCACTATTCATCAATCACAATCATTCCACCATTTCACACGAGTCGCGGTGCAATCACTGTTGTCAAGGCGATGCCATTAGGGGGGCAAGAAACGAACGAAGCATCCATGACCTACATTAAAAATAAAATAAATTTTGTCTACAAGACAATACGAGTTGAATAGAGCAAACGAATTTAATGGTTGGATGGTATTCTTTGAGTGTAAACTTAAAAATATAGATGGAAATGTATACCATTGGAAGGGGAAATTAAAATACAAAAAAAAATATAATATACTTAAAGATAGTAATTACATTTTAATAATATCAAAAATACAGATCTTGTAAACCAAGAGTATAGAATATATTTTTAAAAGCACGCACGCACGCACACGCACACACACACACATACGGCTTTCATTTCAAAACTTCCCAGTCTATTATTGGGTTATTTTACGACGCTGTATCAACATCTCAGGTTATTTAGCGACTGAATGATATGAAGGTGATAATGCCGGTGAAATGAGTCCGGGGACCAGCACCGATAGTTACCCAGCATTTGCTCATATTGGATTGAGGGAAAACTCCGGAAAAAACCTCAACCAGGTAACTTGCCCCGACCGGGATTCGAACCAGGGCCACCTGGTTTCGCGGCCAGACGCGCTGACTTCCCAGTCTAAATAACTAATTATTTAAACTGAATTGAATTTAAACAAAAAAATATGTAAATTTAGATATTGAGGGGAAGCCTAAAATCAGGCTTAGCCTAATTGCATTTTTGATTTCAACCCCCACCCCCAGTCACCCACACTTTCAAATTTCAAATGACACCCCTATATTTTTATACCTAAATATGAAAGAGCATTCAATTGTTTATACACCTCATTCATTTGTTTTCGCTTCTTTTGTTTTCTATCGTCGCCTGACAACCTGTATTTTTGTTATTATCAGTTGATTGTAGAATGAAAACACAGCTTATTTTGTGTAATTTTCTAAATTTAATCAACAAAGATAATTTATGTTCTCTCTTGAAGGGTAGATACCATTTTAAAACAATTCAATACACAAACACAACTATTACATGAAATGCTCAATAAGTTTTGTAGCTTTATTGTCTTCAACTCTACCCAACAATAACGACAATCCAGTTATATTGTTATAATGCCATTATACAAGGAGCGCACTTAACTGAGTGACTTGGTTGCCGGGATCTCACAGTAATATGCAATACCTATAGATTAACTTTTGGTCCTATTGTCTGTTATGGTAATAATGATTAATAAGAGTTGACTTAATATACTCGCACTTTTAACAACATTCTTACTTTACCTCTAATTTACAATATTTCTCCTAGAGACTGAATCAATTTGTTGCCTGCAATGATTTGTAATTCTTTTATTTTGAATGTACAAATTGCGAATGTAATTAAATTGTTACGTGATATGTCAACATATAGCCTATGTCGAACTTGGAGTCAGGCCACAAAGGGAAAAACAGTAGAGGAGAAGGATTCGATCGGGCGCTGTAGATTGAACTTCGGCGTAGTTGAGTGGTTAGAGCACTTGGTACGTAGAACCAAGGACCCGGGTTTGTTCCCCGGTGCCGGAGCGAATTTCTCTCCTCTATACCGTGACCGAAACTACTTCCGACTTGACAGCTTACAGAAAAGGGGAACAGTGTTGTCATGTTGTCCATCTTACGTGTAAACGAGCGCGCTGGCGATAAAGTGCAGTAATGAACGGCTGACGTAAACACAAACATTTCTAACCAATTTGTTGAACACTAGGCATTAAAATTTGCGTACATTATTATTATTGTTATTATTATTATTATTATTATTATTATTATTATTATTATTAGTAATAGTAGTAGTAGTATTCTTGAATGTAATACCGTTAGAAAAGCGTCGAAAGGACTGTAAACTGTAAAAAAAGGTTTAAATTTAATACGAAGCCTTTACTTTTGAGTGCCGGTATTCTTCAATGTAATATTGTTAGATAGGTGTTGAAAAAATTGTAAACTGTAAAAATATTTATGATTAAAAATCTACACGGTCTTTTTCTTTTCCAATATCGATAACAATGCTCTTATTAATTTTAACACAAGCAGCAGTTCTCATTACGACTTGCGCCAAAGGTAAAAGAGGCCCGCCATTATCTTTTTCCCTCTCAAAATACTCTCTTACATCACACATCTTCGCGCTTGACTCTTTAACGGGGCACCTTGTACAATATTCTTTGTTCTCCGTCTGGCTTTCCTTCCTTCCGACATTGTACAAGTCACCTGTTCAGAAACCATCGCAGAAACTAGAAAACGCACATTAGTCACACACTCCATCAATAACAACGGTAATACATCTAATATAGGCCTAATTTAAATACAATAATTATCGATATACTAAAACAATAATACAACTAAATAATATTTTTAATTCACACAAAGCACGCGCTAACCAAAATCATTCCGGGCACTCTATTCACCTCTAGGCCATGGTATTCACGTGTAACTTGTAAACATAGACACGGCAACACTGTCCCATTATCATGGTTACGGGTCTCTCGTGATTGGTTGATTTGAATAGTTGCCATGGTAACATGCTAAAGGCGCAATTTGTCAGGTCGGAAGTAGTTTTGGACACACCATAATAATCATTATTAAACTGTAAAGAATCAAGTTGCTAAACGTTGTGTGATCTGTAACAACTGTTGTGATAAGTGTGTAAGAATAGTGTAATTTTTAGTTAAAAACTGAAAAAAAATGTACAAAGCAACTAAAGAATTAACAACATATATTTAGCCAATTAAAAAAATATACTTCTGAATAGTTCATTCTCTATTTGTAACATTCTTCTATCCTTAAAACTAAAGAAATAGTAATATGCGTTACAAGAGCGGTATGTTGATGTTTTCATATTCGAAAAAAAGATTGAAAAAGCGAAACGTAGTTGAGCTTTTTTAATTTCCGAGAACATGAAAACAAACATACCGCTCGTGTATCGTACATTATTTTGTGCGAAAATCGTTTACTACATACCTGAAAGAGGAATTTCTAATTAGTTGCAATGAAATCTCCATCTTGGTTTCTGTTCAGTGACGGCAACTTTTAAAAACTAAAATATCTATCTTCAACATTGTTGCTTTAAAATGTTTTCTGTGTTTAATATAGGCCTACTCCAGCAGGCCGTGATATACGTCTGTCTTCCCCCCCCCCCAGTCAATAAATGCGACCTTAAAACAAACGGTAAGGTTATGTAATGATTTATTTTTCATTTTAATATTTTAACAATATTATTTATATAACATATTGCAGTAATAACATCGGCATCTGGAATCTTGTTGACTTTTTCACGGCTTCCTTAATGTTACTTGCATTACAAATGCAGTAACTTTTGTGGTGTTGTAGAGTTTACTTAATTTTTGCAAATATTTAAAAACAATAATTAACAGTGCAATTTAGGTGAAATTGCAGTGGCAAGTTTCCAATTTATAATTATTACTATGTTAAACGTGTCTATAAATAATATGTTAAAAGCCTAAAGCAGTAAAATGATAATGGCACTTAAGCGGTAAGAAGAGGGAAATTGTTATGTGTGTTACGTTGGGAATACTGAATGTGGTATTTCACACTTACCGCATATTGGTTTTGTGCGGAAAGCAAGCAAACACGCACGATCTCGCACAAAAGTATTTTTTAACAACTGCAAATTAGTGTAACTCTGAAAATATTGAGAATAAGACCCATGTATATACGACAGTTTTGGCTCAATGTCTTCGGAAATAAGCTTCGTTAAGGGACGGCAACTTCTTGGCAATCACTCTGTATGTTAAGGACCCTGTAGCTATGGCACATGCATAAGAGTTAAGGATCGAAAATTTAATATTGCATGAAAGTCATGATCGTGAGTCAAAATCACTCATAAGTACATTTCCGGTTTTTAGGCTCAAAAGAATTGAGTTTAGGAGTCTATAACTAGCTCAATAAGACTATGAAATAAGCTCTTAAAACATAAAAAAATATCCTGTAAAAATCATATCTAAAATGATCTTTCATCAATTGCTCAACATAAATAAAACAAATGTCTCTTATACCTACTAATATTACCAATATAATATTCTTGTCCCTTAGGATTTGCTTTAAACAGAGATACCGGTATACTAAAATGGACTGGAACTACACAATGGTGATGAAAAACTGAAGGATTATCGAATTCCAGTAACCAAAAAGTCCACAATCTCAAGTCCTCTTCAAGAATAATTCAAAAGAAGACCACATTACTAATATGATCCAAATGTAAATAACACCAAAAGCAACTGTGGCACTAATATTTCTGCAAATACCAATAACGCATTGCCGCATGAAGAGTTACGTAGTTTATATGCTATACAAGGAGAAGAAAAAATTACGGATTTATGCCTGCACATTTCAAAACAACAGGAAACACTCACTCTCTGTCGCTGGATTCATATCCGGTTTGTAATTGAAAATTAATCCAGAATTAGAA
This sequence comes from Periplaneta americana, assembly GCA_025594305.2. Lineage (NCBI taxonomy): Eukaryota > Metazoa > Arthropoda > Insecta > Blattodea > Blattidae > Periplaneta > Periplaneta americana. The sequence goes on from JAJSOF020000005.1 coordinate 22,166,386, forward strand.
CGTGGAAAAGTGAATGCGTTGGGTCGTCATGTGAAATATTTCCAATTCGCAGTTCAATGAACACTCGCATGTCATATGTCTATTCCTCTTGCTTCCTCATCTATAATGCTCTTATTCGAGGCACGGGAAATCCAATAGAGGTAACATCGCAACGCACAGCTTCATTTTATGGAATTTCTTAATGGCCAATCATATATGAACAAGTTTTACAGATCATAACGGTGTTAACGTCCAGTTATTTGTAAATTTTTTAACAGACGAGCATAGTTTTACTTGTTTATACTACTATAGTAAATATTTTTGCTTGTGATTGTGACTTTTTAACTAAAAATTATCTATAGTGATCTCAGTAGAGGTTTTGATTTATCTACAGAAAATCAAAACTCGAGTGAGATTTAGTTTACCATTATATGATTAGAGTAGCCTATATAAAGATTAGAAGAAATAAAGTACTCTAATATAATAAAATACTAATTGACTTACAAGAATGCCGTACTAAACTGTCTTGAAAATGTATTCTTATACCATCTGATCATTACATATATTCCGCTAGATGGCAGTAGTGTGTTATGATTAACTTTTCTCTTGTTACCAGCTGTGACAACTATACACTGTTCATTGCACTCTATGGATGATTACTAGTCTTGGCAGGTCGTAAGGTCAGGGATCCCACGGGGATCAGTTCTTGGCCCTTTACTATTTACAATTTATAACAACGACATATCAGAATCTCTAAAGTACTGCCGACACCATCTCTATGCAGACGACCTTCAAATATACATAAAATTCCACACTGACGAAATAAATGATGCAATAACAAAAATTAATGACGATCTGGACTCCATCTGGACATGGACACGCAAATTCCGACAAACTAAATCCAGAAAAATCACAGTCAATCATTGTGGGCCATTCACATTTGTTAAGCACTATTACCATACCAAATTTGTCCCCGATTAAAATACACGGCACCGAAATTCCGTTCAGTTAATCAGTAAAGAATCTAGGTATTTCTGTGGATAAAAGTTTAAATTGGAATATTCAAGTTGCAGAAACCTGCAAAAAAGTATTCTAATTAATCCACTCGTTTAGATGATTGAAGAATTTTCTACCCTTTTCCATGAAAAAAATGTTAGTGCAAACGCTCGTGATGCCCCACTTCGATTACTGTGATATTCTGCTTACTGACCTAAGCGTTACTTCGGCGCAGAGACTACAACGTGTTCATAATATGTGCGTCCGTTTCGTCTGCAATATTCGCCGGGCTGATCACGTAACACCATCCCTCGAATTGTTGTCCTGGCTCCGTCTAGAAGATCGTAGGAAAATCCACTGTCTTTCCCTTCTCTTTCACATATTGCATTTCTCCACTCCTGTCTATCTTGCGTCTCGTTTTCAAAATTTATCCACCCATCATAACCTAGACACGCGATCACAACACTCCTCAATATTATCCATTCCCTCCCACCGAACATCCTCATATTCATCTTCTTTCACTGTGGCTGTTCCTCGACTTTGGAATTCCCTACCGAGTAATGTCAGGGACTGTCAGACTCAAACCAATTTAAGAATAGCCTAACGAGATATTTTTCTAACAATTCTTGTTAACAATAATAGCTGTTTCAGGTTTCTCAATGTTTAATGGTTACTATATCACAGATAAATATCTAAATTATCTCATTATTATTATTATTATTACTATTATTATTATTACTATTATTATTATTATTATTATTATTATTATTATTATTATTATTATTATTATTATTATAACTATTTCTTACCAATGTTTATTACTGTCACACTAACATTAGTTATCCAGTTTTCATTATTTACTTTCATGTTGTTTTATGATCTAGATATTAATGTAATAACTATGTAAGCAAATGTATTTAATTAGAATTAGAGTCTGGCTGGGCGGAAGAGAAGGCCTACTGGCCTTAGCTCTGCCAGATTAAATAAATAAATAAACAAATTATTATTATTATTATTATTATTATTATTATTATTATTATTATTATTATTAGTCAAGAAGGCTTTGTTGATTCAGGTTCCTTTTATTAATACAGTTGCATTCCACTTCAATTATATATTATTCATTTATCTAAAGAAAATCAAAACTCGAGTGAGATTTAGTTCACTATTATATGATTAGAAGAAAGTAGACTATATAACGATTAGAAGAAATAAAGTACTCTAATACAATAAAATACTAATTGACTTACAAGAATGCCGTACTAAACTGTCTTGAAAAGTATTCTTATACCATCTCATCATTACAAATATTCCGCTAGATGGCAGTGTGTGTTATGACTAGCTGTTCTCTTGTTACCAGCTGTGCCAACTATATTGAACTCTGTGGACGATTACTAGTCAAGACGGCTTTGTTGATTGTTTGATTTTATTAAAACAGTTGCATTTCACTTCAATTATACAGGGTATTTCCGGACTAGTGTTACAAACTTTCAGGGATGATGGAGAAGGGCACATCTATCAATTTGAGATAAAGAACCCTGGTCCGGAAATGACTGAGTCGAAATTTACAAGCAAAAATAGTTGTGTGGAAATGAATTAATTTTATTCCTTTGTACACCTTATTTATGTGTATTTATCTGTACATCTTACTCATACTGTATTCATCTGACGTTGTTTACGTTGTCTACTTACAGTATTCCATTCAGCGCGCTGTCTGAGGGGTGGGGACAGGAAACAACACTAAAGCAATGCAAATGGCGTAATGTGTAAGGGACATGGTCGGTGCTGATATGCACGTCTGTAGACAGCAGTGCATGTGTACAAGTTGCAGTGTCCAGTCGATCAGTCCTAGTGAAATGGAGGAGTACACGAGAGCGGAATATGCAGATCAATGGGAACAGTAGACAAGCTCACAGATTGTAGGTACCCGTACAAGTACCCACGTAGGAGATATCCGACACATACCATCTTTCCAAGGGTTAAGGGAGGGAGGACACGTGGTGCCAATTACAATTCCATTTCCACACAACTATTTTTGCTTATAACTTTCGACTCAGTCATTTCCGGTATCTCAAATTGGTACATGTGCCCTTTCCCATCATCCCGGAAAGTTTGTAACACTAGCCCGTAAACACGCTGTATATATATATATATTAAACAATCTCTGTTACGTGACTATCCATAATCTCATACAGGAGAAGCTAAATCCTATATAATATAAATAAGATAAATGATAGAAAAGTTTCAATTAAGGATGATGAAATAAACATGAATCATTTAAAAAGATAGAATAATTATTGAAAGTACAATGTTGGCAAACAAAGAAACAAATGCTAGAGAGGTGACAAAAACAAATGCTATGGAAGTGATAAAAATTGTAGGATAAGCAGCCATGTTTGGTTGAAACACGTCGTTCCGTACCGTTTTATTCGTCAAAATTAGTATGACGTATAGTCTTTATAATTCGTGCATATGATAGATGAGTTATAGAAAAACGGGTTTCGGTAGCGTCTGTGTGATAATAAAGAAATGTTAGCGATGCAGGAATAGCTAAGAATACGAATGAAGAGGTGGATTCCAAAGTGGCCTAAGCCCAAATGACAAGTTATGAGAACAGGGACTAAAACAATAAAATAAATTTGACGCCCTTAGATCCGTTTTTAAAAACATGTGCAGACACTTAGTCAAGACTTAGGAGAGTTTGTTAAATAAACTTGCACAGTTATATATTGGATAAAATAAAACGTGAATAAAACAAATTAAAATCTTAAGAAAAGGACTTAGAACACTTTGGAAACTACCTCTTCAAATATGATTTTCATGTAACTGAATGCGAAAGTTAATAATAATAATAATAATAATAATAATAATAATAATAATAATAATAATAATAATAATAAAGGAAAAACAATTTGAGACCGTGTCGGGTGGAGTTCCCGGGTAGCTCAGTTGGTAGAGCGCTGGTACGTTCAACCAGAGGTCCCGGGATCGATACCCGGCCCCGGAACAATTTTTCCTTTTGAAATTATTTAAGTCTGCTTTACAGGGAGCTTTACCTGAAAGACTAGATTTGCATAATATATACGTCACTGTGTACGTTAACAGAAAACCACAATTCCAAGTCACACAGAGTTTGTGTGCACTCGATGTGGGTCTCTGGCGTTTCGTCAGCCCACGCTAGTTGTGTGGATATAAAGAGAAAAGTTGAGACGGTTTCGGGTGGAGTTCCCGGGTAGCTCAGTTGGTAGAGCGCTGGTACGTTCAACCAGAGGTCCCGGGATCGATACCCAGCCGCGGAACAATTTTTCCCTTGAAATTATTCAAATCTGCTTTACAGGGAGCTTTATCTGAAAGACTAGATTTGCATAATTTAGGCAACATTCGGAAATTTTTGGAAGATAGAGTATCTAGCAACACATTATTTTTCACGCCTTAATTAACTTTAAAATCGCACAAAAACTATATTGTGACATATAAATGTGTAATTTGTATGAAATTAATATTTTAATATTCATTTTTAATTAAAATAAAGCAATTTTTGATATTACAATTTTTCACTCCCTTGCAATAACTTTAATGTTACACATTTAGTACATATTTTGAAGCTTTTACTTAATATTTATGTGCATATTTTAATGTCAATATTTCATAAAACTCAGAACTCTAATTACAAACGTATCTCTGGCCAAGTCACAGTCGATGTTCTAAGTGTTCCCCATGTGTCTCAATGCAAGCGATCTCACGCTGCATCATAGACTGATGGAACTTCCGAACTGCGTTACAGAGAGCATGCACACATTATTCCAAAACCGGCACAACAAGAACCGGCTTTGCGCACATAACACATTTCAGATACTGTAACAAGTAAAAATGAATAGAATTAAGGTCCGGCGACCGGACAGGCCATGTGAATGGACCTCCTCGACCGATCTCTCTACAGGGAAAAGTTTTTTTTTTTCAGATAATGACGAACAGTAACACAGGAAAGAGCTGGAGCTCCATAATGCAACAGCCACGTACCTCACCGCACTGTCAATGGCACAGACAAAAACACGATATGTAGACCGCTTTCACACAAACGATCGCTGATAACTGACGTCATAAACAGTGATGCCATCTGTCTCATAACAAATACACTTGGGAACTTATATTCATAGCATTATATGTCATCATATTCAACAACCTGCCTCTAGTTGAGGTTCCCGCTGCTATGTAGGTTATATATATTATCAGGCAGTACATCTCACTTGACGATATGTCAGAGGAAGAACAATTGTATGTATGCACCTGAAGTCTGATTAGTGTAATGTGTAGCTAATCGGCGATGTATGCAATGGAGGGGGAAAGGAAGTGACCACCCTTTTCCTGCTGGCCTAGTTCTTTCATAAGTGGTGCCTTGTTGGTATCAACCAAACAATAATTCAGCAACCATCCTGTATATATGTCGAAACCTTTATGTTATTTATCATACAGTACCGGTATTATTTGCAGGGCCGGCAACCTTATCACATAAAATTATCACTCTTTTGTAAATAATCCTCCGATCTACTACAGGATTTCGTCATCAGCGTACAGAATAAAAATGTGTATAGACCAGTCCGTCAACAACATGGTGTGTGATACATCCAACACATCAAATGGAAATCCTTTTCCGTATATAATGAGAAAGTGTTATTGTGTTAGCAGCTGGGTACTGCTCTCTCTCTCTCTCTCTCGCTCGTCCTCCCACGCAGTGTAGTTTCTAAATGCAACCCCCAATGCTGCGACCAACTCATTTGTAATCACGTACAAGTTGCCAATTGTTATATTCCGTTTCACCGGTGGGAGATACAAATTTCCTAACCACAGCAGGAGCACTGAATCCTTTTTCCTTTATTACGTGATTCTATTGATAAAAAACATGGAGACTGACACATTAAATGTATGCAACATTCATATTAAATCTTACCAGACTATTTCATTCGCATTTTCTAACAGGCAGCAATTCCTCCATGGCTCATGTTAAAGCACCTATCTAATAAACGTTAAAGAACTAAGATTCGATGCCCGGAAAGGAAAAGGAGATTATGTTTTCAGTTTTCGATAGTAAGGCCGTGTCTCAAAGCTACATTTTCAGCTGAAGTGAACTAGATTGTTGACTAAATAGCCGGATGTGACGTCAGAAGTTATGATCCAAAGCTACATAGTGCACAGCAATCAAGTCCGTAGTAGCTAGTAAACGAAAATGCTTGCTCGATTGTTGACTTGTTCACTAAACAAACATGGATACCTCATCAGCAATTGGGGTTATGAAATCTGAAAATGCTTTGGAAGTGAAATAATGTAAATATAATGTAGAATAACACGTTAACTTTGAACACTGACATTGTTAGTACCTTCTGTACAATGTTTTAAACATTATTGTAATATATTAAGCCCTCATCTTTTCCACATAACTCGTAATGAAACTGCATTAGGACACTGCCTTCTTAATTTAGTGCTGCACCGAGATGTCATGGTTTTTACAAAAATAGTCTATGAAGAACACCATGTTTCATGCTTACATTTACAAAGCTCCCTAGTGTGTAGTTTACAAGTCACCTAGTTGCTAGTCACTAGTGTGTAGTATGGACTTGAGCTTTGAGACACGGCCTAACTCCATGTGTTTCGTTTGTCATATATGCTTCACTTATGGTGTCATAATCGGAAGTCTACTACCACAAGAAAACAGTTATATTTAAGAATCTGATGTAATAGTCATAATGATACTGATAATGATGATAATAATAATAATAATAATAATAATAATAATAATAATAATAATGACGAAGTAGGCCAGGAGATAATGGGATAGGGTTGATTTTAGTAGAGTCAGTAGTAAAATAATTATTTTTTTTAATAAGAACTCATATACTTCGTCTTTTCAAGGTTTACTTCCAAAGCGATAGGTTTGGAAGTAAACCCCGAAAAGACGAAGTATATGATTATGTCTCGTGACGAGAATATTGCACGAAATGAAAAAAATATAAAAATTGGAGATTTATCCTTCGAAGAGGTGGAAAAATTCAAATATCTGGGAGCAACAGTAACAAATAGAAATGACACTCGGGAGGAAATTAAACGCGAATGAGTTGGAAATGCGTGTTATTATTCGGCTGAGAAGCTTTTGTCATCTAGTCTGCTGTCAAAAAATCTGAAAGTTAGAATTTATAAAACAATTATATTATAGGTTATTCTGTATGATTGTGAAACATGGACTCTCACTTTGAGAAATGAACAGAGATTAAGGGTCTTTGAGAATAAGGTTCTTAGGAAAATGTTTGGGGCTAAAAGGGATGAAGTTATAGGAGAATGGAGAAAGTTACACAACGCAGAACTGCATGAATTGTATTGTTCACATGACATAATTAGGAACATTAAATCTAGACGATTGAGATGGACAGGGCATGTAGCACGTATGGGCGAATCCAGAATTGTACTCAGAAAATGTCAGTGTTTTTGTATAATGAAGTGCGCCTGGTGTTCTATCTAGCCTGCAAAACATTAGGGGTAACAGGTTGAACGTAAAAAATTCGGTCGGATTCTCTACCTTGTTGGATGTTCTCTGGCCGGTCGAAGTCGAATATAAACCGGTTATAAGTACTATCCTGCAGCTCTCTAAACGTACAATACGGATCTCTCAACTCCTTTTTTTTTTTTCCGAATAAATCCAGATTAAGAAATTACAACGTTCTACTTTGAGTTTGTACTCGCGAAAATTGGTTTCAATGAAACGCACGAATCGTATATGGAATTGAAACTACTTGTAAACATTTTTTTTCGAAATCAGATATTTATTATCAAAGCGATTACCACAGCACATGAAGCCCGTCTATGTTCTGCAATAACTTATTCATTATTCAGTTTATCAGCACATGACGTTAGATTTCCCAGCAGCATTAGCCAACATATAGGATCTACAATATAGGACGCGGTATACTTACCGCTAACATTTGACGTTTTCCCCCTGTTCAATAATGAACGAATCTCTCTGTATAATCGTATTACGTCTATTTCAATCCCCGTGGCTATTATCTTGGTATTAACTGGATCGGGAAAGACTCAAATGACTGTGTACTTACTGTAAGCTCAAAAGGGGCTCAGGGCATTTGTAGTCGGATTTTATTTTGCATTTTGTTTGCTATCCTTGAATTGCTTTGAGTGCATAGCCCCGGCAATGGCTACTGTTTAGTGATTATCCCGTAATCACAGACTACTTTCAATTTACGAAATTTCAAATAGCTTTATAATAAAATCAAAAGCAAGGTTCCGAGCGGATGATCTCCGGAGTAAAAGCCTGAATTGCATTAAAGGATCTCTGTTAGCTGCAACTCCGAACAGATTGTTCAGGCGAGTTTCCAGCCCACAATATCGTCCGTCTGCACCGAGAACAGAAACGGGATCATATTAAAGAGGCGGCCATCCACTGATACAGGCCACAGAATCATATCTCCCCTGACAGATAGGAAAACACGTACACAAAACGCATGATATCACTATTCACACCGTTTTACGCACGGAAAACACTACGAAAGCAGCGTGAAGTTTATCTGGAACAAGCCGAGAAAGTACAAACCATTCTATTATTATTATTATTATTATTATTATTATACTTACTTACTGCCTTTTAAGGAACCCGGAGGTTCATTGCCGCCCTCACATAAGCCCGCCATCGGTCCCTATCCTGAGCAAGATTAATCCAGTCTCTATCATCATATCCCACCTCCCTCAAAGCCATTTTAATATTATCTTCCCATCTACGTCTCGGCCTCCCCAAAGATCTTTTTCCCTCCGGCCTCCCAACTAACACTCTATATCCATTTCTGGGTTCGCACATACGTGTTACGTGCCCTGCCCATCTCAAACGTCTGCATTTAATGTTTCTAATTTTGTCAGGTGAAGAATACAATGCGTGAAGTTCTGCGTTTCTCCATTCTCCTGTAACTTCATCCCTCTTAGCACTAAATATTTTCCTAAGAACCTTATTCTCAAACACCCTTAACCTATGTTCCTCTCTCAAAGTGAGAGTCCAAGTTTCACAACCATAAAGAACAACCGGTAATATAACTGTTTTATAAATTCTTTCAGATTTTTTGACAGCAGACCTTTGTGCTGTGGTCGTGCCAGAGAATCAGTTCCATTCCGAGGCTTATTTGAAGGATTCGTAACAAGCTGGTTTTTACGGTGATGGGTTGTTAGCCCTTCGCCCAACCCCCAAGCTGGAGGCCCACCCCTCATCGGCTGTCCGCGACTGCTTATTCAATATATTCACAGCTACCCTCCATATCTGGAGGCCGTCTCCTCTATCCGCAACTTGAGGACGCGCTATGCCGTGGTGATAGGGACCCACATTACATGGTTTTTACAATACCTTTATTAAATAATCATATTCTGATATTCTGCACCACCGTCAAGCTATAATGGGGGAAAAAGATAAATGATGTCTCTCATAATCTCGTTGTATCAGGATTCTATGATTTTGCTTTGCCTCCCCCCTCCCCAAGGAAACGGTTCTCTCTCTGCGTATGGGCTTATGTGAGGGTGACAATGTTAGGGTTGTATCCGTTTTCTTGTGCTATGTATTTGATTGTGTTTAGCTCTTCGTTGTAATCCTCTAACCGTAACATAATAGACAACATAATACGTAAGACAAAACATAATCACAAAAAACATAAGAATACAACACAAGCACAAGAACACAAAAGATACATCACACTAACATACGAAAACAAAAACACACACAAAATTTCAACCTCATTCAAGAAATTAAACTACAACATCGCATACAGAACAAATAACACTCTACAAAAACATCTCAACACACAAACAACACAAACAAATATAACCACACAGGCGTATACAAACTCAAATGTAACACTTGCAACAACTTCTACATAGGACAGACAGGCAGATCATTTCAAACACGTTACAAAGAACACATCACAGCCATAACAAAATTACAAAACACCTCCACATATGCAGAACACATCACAAGTGTTCACCACACCTACAAAGACATCAACACAGACATGGAAATACTACACATCCAACCAAAAAGCCAGAAACTAAACACACTAGAACAATATGAAATATCGATTGACTAGTTCAAAAGTGCGACAACTCAAAAAAACAAGTTTTGAGATATCTTCAGTTGAAAGTTTCAAATAAATCACTTAGAAAGGAGCAAAGTTCTGGTTCATAACCACGACAATTAGAAATGAGTCAGTATTGAGGACGAGTTTATCACAATTTTCCAGTTCATTATTAATACATTTCGAAATGTACTAATAATGAATTAGTAAAGTCCATAGTTATAATTATTTCTAAAGCAGTTTATTTTCTTTTTTTTTTTTCTTTTTGGTTGTAAATATGACTTATCTCTGAAACGGAAGGAGCCCGAAAGGGGCTTTCAGTAGTATAAATAACTAAAAAATGGCAATTTTTGAGTTGTCGCACTTTTGAACTGGACGATCGATATACAGACACACAAAAACACACCCCGATTAAATTCTAAACACACAACTCAATTTCAGAACACACACACTCTTTGACTCTACATTACACCACACGAACACATCCTCACAGGAAACAAAACAAGAAGCACCGAGACCAAAAACGAGCAGTTCTGAGGATGACCCATAAAAGGTCGAAACATGTAAACCAGGCACGATAGAATTTAATACAAGAAAGTCATATAATACATATTTCGAAGTGATACAGTGTTAAAAGTTGTGTAATCAAGATGTATAAAAAAATTACTCATTTAATTTCCCCTCATTTCTGCCTTTAATTACTCCTTACATTTTTCCTTCCTTTGTTTGTAAGCTTATTATTTTGCTTTTTTCCTATCGATATTATCATTTTATTACATCATTTCTGTTCACCCTTCTCATTTTCTATATTGCATTCTTTAAACTCTATTTCTATTTCTGTGTTTCATTTCTTTGTTTCCTTCGAAATACTTTTCAGAAAAAAGAAGAATAGTAATATGCGTTACAAGAGCGGTATGTTGAAGTTTTCATGTTCGAGGAAGTTTGAAAAAGCGAAACGAATTTCTAATTAGTTGCAATCAAATCTCCATGTTGATTTCTGTTTAATGACGGCAATTTCGGAAAACCAAAATATCTTTCTTCAACATTGTTGCTATAAAATGTTTTCTGTGTTTACTATACTCCAGCAGGCCGTGATATACGTCTGTCTTTTTTCCCCCCAGTCTATGATGAGTCTGGAATCTTGTTGATCATGAATGCAGTAACATTAGTGGAGTTGTAGAGTTTACTTAATTTTTGCAAATATTTAAAAACAATAATTAACAGTGCAATTTAGGTGAAATTGCAGTGGTAAGTTTCCAATGTATAATTATTACTATATTGAACGTCTCTAAAAATAATATGTTAAAAGCCTAACACAGTAAAATCAATATGTCACTTAAGCGGTAAGAAGAGGGAAATTGTTGTGTGTTAGGTTGGGGATAGTGAATGTGGAATTTTAGACTTTCCGCGGATTGGTTTTGTGCGGAAACCAAGCAAATACGCACGATCTCGCACAAAGGTTTTTTAAATCTGTATATTTAAAATTGTAAACTTCCCCAGCACAAGTTTCTTTTTCCCTTTTAGAGAAGTAAAAATGAATAAAACCCCTAAATATGTAGATTTATGTAATACCAAGCTAAAACATGTAATGTGTGTTAAATATGTAAAAATATGTAGTATCAAATTTTAATATATTAATGGCAATTACAAGATTCGCAAAGATTTCTTATTTATATACGGTTAGGAAAGGAATATAATATGTAATTACATAAAAATCCAATCCAGAGGTCCCGGGATCGATACCCGGACCCGGAACAATTTTTCCCTTGAAATTATTCAAATCTGCTTTACAGGGAGCTATACCTGAGAGACTAGATTTGCATAATATATACGTCACTGTGTACGTTAACAGAAAAACCACAATTCCAAGTCACACAAAGATTGTGTGCACTTGATGTGGGTCTCTGGCGTTTCGTCAGCCCATGCGAGTTGTGTGGATATAAAAGGAAAAGTTGAGACGGTGTCGGGTGGAGTTCCCGGGTAGCTCAGTTGGTAGAGCGCTGGTACGTTCAACCAGAGGTCCGGGGAACAATGTTTCCCTTGAAATTATTCAAATATGCTTTACAGGGAGCTATACCTGAAAGACTAGATTTGCATAATATATACGTCACTGTGTACGTTAACAGAAAAACCACAATTCCAAGTCACACAGATATTGTGTGCACTAGATGTGGGTCTCTGGCGTTTCGTCAGCCAACGCGAGTTGTGTGGATACAAAGGGAAAAGTTGAACCGGTGTCGGGTGGAGTTCCCGGGTAGCTCAGTTGGTAGAGCGCTGGTACGTTCAACCAGAGGTCCCGGGATCGATACCCGGCCCCGGAACAATATTTCCCTTGAAATTAATCAAATCTGGTTTACAGGGTGCTATACCTGAAAGACTAGATTTGCATCCAGTCCCTACTTATTATTTTGCTTTTTTCCTATCGACATTATCTTTTATTTCGTCTTTTCTGTTCACCCTTCTCATTTTCTATATTGCATTCTTTAAACTCTATTTCTATTTCTATGTTTCATTTCTTTGTTTCCCTCGAAATACTTTTCAGAAAAAAGAAGAAAAGAACATGATATACTTCATACCCTATAATGAAGAACGGAAGAGGCTGAATATACGAGATACATATGTGCACTTGTGTGCTGAATAGGGTTCCCCAGACTTCATTCCACGCTCCAGATTCCTACGTCTACTTCCCGGAACAGCGAAGCTGTGTAACGGGGATATTCGATTTTCTGTTGCTCATGTCGTGATAAGGAAAAGGTCCATAATACAAAAGCAGAACAGAGAAAGACGGGAGAAGACAGAATCCGGTCTGTGGGAGTAAAAGAAGGGCGGTCATCAAGAAGGACGACACAGAGAGTTCTGTCGGCCAAATAGCCATGAGCCGTTGACACTCGAGTGATCGATACAGCTGCAGCCGTCGCTGCTGTCGAATAGTGCCCTCGTCTCTCAAATAACCACTTTTCGGCAGGGTGAAAAGAGACATGTCTGTCCTTCGAAGCGGATTACGTCTCAATGTAATAATTCCATTCATTCTTTTATTTCAAAAGACATTCTGTTTCGAGCGCAAATCGCTCTTTCCATACACAACTTTATGTATTTGCACAAAGTATCTCTCTCTGTCTGTTTGCATAACTCTTTCGATGATTGTGATGATAATAATAGTGATATAGAGCCCGGATGTTTGGCAAAATGCCTATTTTACTGGGTGAAGTAAATCATTATTTGCATAGATATAAATGTGATTTGGAGATGAGGCCAATTTTTATTCTGCCTTTTTAAGGTGTTTCTTATTAATAAATGCCTTTTTTTTTGTCATTTTAAAGCAATATTTCTGGTTTATTTGCAATTTTATAATCAATTGTAATGTAATGTGTATGAAATTTAAATACGTATTTGAAACAATGACTAACTTTACTAACAATAGTAAATAAAAGTAATTTATTTAGGTGCTCAATCTGCTAATCATTGAACAAAAAGAATTTTGCTCCGACTTTTGGTGAATCCGAAAATGCATCTCTTTTCTTCATATCACGTAAGGTTTTTAAGATATACTATGATTTAACTTTTCGATAAGCGCTCTCCCAGGGAACATCTGGGGCGGGTTGGGGGTTGTAAACCAAAACAAAAGCTTATGAGCGTATTCCGAATCTCACCGGTGAGCAATCCGATGGCATCACGGTGTTCCGAATTCCACCGATGACGTCATTGATGCTCCACCGGTGCCATCAACTTGCAGAGGTGGTGGCAGTCTCCATCAGCCGCCATCATTGAATCTGATTGGTTCTTGTATAGGGCGGGAATTAGCAGACGAATAACATCGTGCACTGTTGTGTCATGGCGGTGTGTTCTGCTTTAGTTCTGCTGTATTGTTTGTAATGAGCACAACGTAAAAATAATATGTTAATGAATTTCAAAGGCATATTGGTTCCGTTAAGTTCAATTGAGTTCTATTCAGTCAATACTTAACATAAACACAATAAAGCATGTTATAATAACATTTATACAGATTTTAAAAACAAACGTTGATATTACAGTTATAACTTTGGCTTTTAACGTCATATACCAAGTGTTCACTTTTTATAACATGTTCCATTCGACCTACACGACCTGAAGATGCCAATCAAAATTGGCGAAAACGCTTGTTTTTAAAATCGGTATAAATGTTATTATAACATGTTTTATTGTGTTTATGTTAAGTATTTACTGAATAGAACTCATTTTTCAATTAATATGTTAATGGCTTATGAGCGAACATGTCAACGGACCCGTTATTACTACCGGTTCAAGAAATAAATTGTTTATGCTATCTTTTCTTTGAACGAGATGGGAGTACGAAAACTTCGCAAAATTTTGCTAGCGTAGCACAGACAACAACTTGTACAGTCGCCATGACAGCCATCGATCCTTCCAGCAGTTTTGTACCTTATTTCGCTGCAACGTGACGTCATTGATGCCACCGGACCGGTGAGATTCGGAATACGCCGTATGCATTTTATGAGTTCAGGACCTGTGTCCGGTTTCTTATGGTTATTGGCATGTTCTTTTGTACTTCTAATAAATAAACAGATATTGGTCCCTTCTATTCAGTAAATTTCATAAGAGTTCAAAGTGAAGGTGTGGTGAACAAACAAGGGAGTGGTTTTTAGTATTTAAAAGAAACGTTTACCAGTTTTAGTGAATGCAAATTAATTTCATTGGTGCAAAAATTTACAAAGTTTTGGCTGACTCTTTGTTTGAGGAAAAATGTTCCATTACAGAAAAAAAATGGCCTGGCGCGCTTTCAAAGATGTTTGCTCATATTTCCTTGGAAATTCTATGGCACAACAACTACTTCGAATTTGTGGAAACCATATTAAGTGCATATGAGAAAATGGGAAGTAATATGTCTCTCAAAATATACTTTTACATTCTCATTTGGATTTCTTTCCTCCTAACCTTGGAGCGGTAAACGACGAGCATGGGAAGATTTCATTACGAAATATCTGAAATGGCAAGACGATATAAAGAAAGATCATTATCCAGCATGCATGCAGGCTATTGTTGGTTCCTTGTAGAAGACCGTGCTGGATCTAGTTATAAACGTAAGTCATCCAGAAAATTCTTTTAAATGCTAAGTTCAAAATTCCGAGATTTTTCTCATTATACTTATGAAATATTTTTATTGCAGTTGTGTTTCTTGTGTTTTAAATTATGTAACATCATTTTTGTATCCATTTTTCAAGTATTATGAGGCATTTTGAATCCGTAGTATGTTGTAATTTTATCAGTAGCAGTGAAAAATTGAAAAAAAAAGAAGTTTTCCCACAAAAATTCAATTCACTTTCCCCGGAAAATGGTACGTGATGGGGCAATTTGGATTTTAAATTCAGATTTAGGGCACACATATTAGTAATATTCACCTATTTTTATTTCGGAGCAAGACAAAATATAGAAATTTGTTGTTCAGTGAATCGTGCTTTAATACTATTGGTGTAATATGAATAATGATCGACAATCCACAGTTACAAACATAATATTGTCGTGTCTTCACGATACCAACAATCAGCTTCATAATTTTAAATATTAAGCTCGTTCTCATAAAAGTTGCCACGTAGCATTTCCAATTGTTTCGTTTCGTATTTTTAAATCTTACTGTTACAATTTTGTGCTACACGTGTTTATTAATGTAGGAGAAAGAAATTTGAGTGAGGAACACAGGGTTGCCATACGTACGACTATAGTCGTACGCATACGACTATTTTGATTAATTGTACGAGGTACGACCGAACTCTATGTCGTACGCAATTTTGTACGACTATTTTTCTAAAGGGGCAAAATTATTTTGGAACCTGTAATGTTGGTCTATATTAAAATAAAATTAACAGTTAATTCCTCACTTTTGTAGACAACTTTTCTTCATTAAGTATGTCATTGGCTAATATGAAAAAATGCTTTAAAGGGATAAAAGATGCTTTGAAAATCAATATGGTGACTATATTTGCCGTGAAAGTCATAATTCGTCATGTTGAGATCCAGGTTTCATGTATGGTGCTTATTCAAAGTAACACGAGTTCAGAGGTCTGCTAATTTCCTTGTATGTTCAACAATGGAAGTATTTTAACAATGAAATACGAATAATACCGCAGTAGAATTAAGACGTCTAAACGCGCGGACAATAAATCATTTAGCGACATTTTAGCGGTGAAGGGTTTGAGTCGACTGCAGGTGGATTAATTTGATGTAGACCTAACCATCAGCTGCAGCATTGATTGGTATTAAATATCTTCCGTCGCGCCGGCCAAAGGTAAAGATTCTTCTGGCTTTCAATATAATAATGTTGTTTCCGACCGAGCGTCATCCTGCTTGCTTTACACAGGGATGACGGTCTCGATGAAGAAGGTAATTTGAATGCTAAATGTTAGTAATATTCTTGATTGGATGAAGAAATGGCTGCTGATTTATTTCAATGCTGGAAGTTATTGTGGATGTGAACAATAGTTAGTAATATTCCTAATTGGGACTAAAATTTTATTGTAGAATTTTATTTATTTATTTATTTATAGGCCTATTAACCACTTTTTTGGGTGTTATGTGAAATATATTTTTGCGCACCATCTATAAAAATAGTAAAATGATAAATGTACGACAATTTTATGCTGAAGTACGACATTTTTCATAAGTTGGTACGACGATTCCGTTTCCTTCATCTGGCAACCCTGGAGGAACAGTCAGTTATTGTCGGGTGACAGAAGGTATAAGATCGGTTAGCTAGAATACCTAAATTCAGTAAACCATTGAAAAGTAAACTTCATGCTTACGTTACTGAATTTGGTGCCCATGTGTTTTCAACCGATGGAACAGTTTTGTTATGTAAGGTCTGTAAGAAGACTGTTAGTCACGAAAAAAAAAGTATTTTATAAGTTAACATATGAGGGGCTCACAACCAGAGTGGACCAAGTCCACCAGTGATCAGTTTGTGGATTAATACAATCTCGGACGAAGAAAACTTAGATTTATTCATTGCCACAACAAACAAAGTCCATAACTCATTTGTTACTCCACAGAGGGCAGCATTTCCTATGGAAGGTGAAGGTTGCTAAGCGTGAGTCAGGACTTTAAGCACAGTCTACTATATACAGTCGCGAAGCTTGAGGTGATTTTTTGCAAATCTCGCGATAAAGCGCTCCAAGCGGTTAGCAACTAGAAACAACAGACTGTCCACAGTCGACTTTGGATTTAGAGTGGACTGAGTCGTATTTCCATCGAGTGCTAGGTCGGTGCGTATTTCGCATTGATGCTCGTGAAGAAAAATCCTAACATCTATATCTTATTTTACTTCTAGATGCAAAAAGTGGTTAATAAACAGCAGGAGGAAAGATCTAATGACAAAGAATGAAGCATATCTTTATAATAATATAAAGTTTTGCTCTCTTCATTTCGAAAACACACAATTTATGAATGAAAACAAAAATAAATTAATCTGGAATGCAGTTCCAACTTTATTTGATGTTTCAAGTAAACCTGTTCTGTTATTACCTGCAGCTGAGATACAAAAGCTTTGCACTAATTCTACGTCTGTATCAGCTGATTCCTTGAATAATTGTACATTTTCAGACAACTTAGGCCTACTTTTTTTTTTCAAAGGATATGTTTTTAATTATAGCTGTTAATTTCGTTGTTATTTTTTTATTTGTTACTTTACCAGAGACGTAGAAAAAGTAAGTCTGTTACAATAAAATTTATCGATCACGTTTTATTTCCAATTCTGATGTGATTATTATTGCTTAACCTCATCCCACTTTGTTAACTACGTAAGCCTACACTACAAGTACCGGTACATGTAAGTTACTCCCATTAATGATATTTCCATTATTATTGTAGTTATATTATTGTTGTAAAGGGAAATGCAAATTAATATTTATTGGTTTCATAGTTCATTATCGCTATAATCTTGAATGAGTGAAGCGATTATAGTAAATTTCAGTTCGTTTTGCACAAACAAAAGTAATATTAACCTATTTCTTGCGGGTATCTTCGAGTTTATGGTGGAATTTAATATAATTCATTAAAATAATAAATGAACTTTATCCATTTAATATTTCAATAATGGAAGGAAAGTGTTAATTTTTCCAAAAGAACACAACGAAAATGTAACATATTTTGTCATCTGCTAGGAGAGATCTGTGATGGTGAGGCGATAGTAGCGATCCTAGTGGTGGGCAACTACCCATGTTTGCATTTTTACTACATATTGAGCTTCGCGACTGTATATAGTAGACTGTGCTTTAAGACTCAATATCTCAGAACTATTCAAGACGGACTTGGTCCACTCTGGTTGTGAACCCCTCATATGTCACCTACGAAGTAAATATGTGAGTTATGTCCGGGTATCGCACCTCGCACGTCGCATGCGTCGGTTCAGAAAAACCAAGGCTTTACTTGGTTATTTAACAACGCTGTATCAACTACGAGGTTATTTAGCGTCGATGAGATTGGTGATAGCGAGATGATAATTAGGGAGAGAGAACGAGTATTCGTCATAGATTACGTGAAATTCGCCTTACGGTTGAGAAAACCTCGGAGAAAACCCATTCAAGTAATGAACCCAAACGGGAATCGAACCCAGGTCCGAGCGAAACTCCGGATTGACAGGCAGGCGCCTCAGCCGACTGAGCTACGCCGGTGGCTATGTCAGAGTATGAAGATATGTGGCCGGGAGGAAAAAGGTCTTAAGTAAAAATTTTATACTTTTCAGAGGAGCAGTAGAAAGATTGAAATTGGTGCCAATTATAGAGTTTTTTTAATTAAGAGGTTTTTCCTGGATATTATTTGTTTATAGGTCACAAAGCATGGGTAGACATAACGGCTCGGTTAGAAAAGCCAACGTACTATGGTAGGAACGATCATGATTTTAAAATCAAATGTAGGAAACAGAAAACGGATGTAGGTAAATTCTCATTTTTAAATAGAACTATAAATGATTGGAATGACCTACCTGCAGCGGTCTTTGAGGGCTGTCCTTCCTTAAGGAGATTCAAGAATAATTTAAAAAGTTGTGTATAAAGTGAAAATTAAAATTAAGGTGACATTCAACATTTAATTTTTTAAGGTGACATGTATTTATCTAGCCTGACGAGTTTACTTCCTTGGTTTGAATTGTAAATTATTTAAAAATAGCGTGTACGAGGGCCTTAGACTAGAAATG
Organism: Periplaneta americana; assembly: GCA_025594305.2. Taxonomy (NCBI): domain Eukaryota; kingdom Metazoa; phylum Arthropoda; class Insecta; order Blattodea; family Blattidae; genus Periplaneta; species Periplaneta americana. Next base: position 22,185,652 of record JAJSOF020000005.1, read on the forward strand.
TTTAGTTTAAATGTAGTTCTGTTTATAAGTATGCATAAGGATGTAATTATTTGACTTATTTGAACTGTTGTATCAGGGAAGCGAGGTGAGTCAGTGAAGTTATGGTTTTACAGTGCAGTGAACAGTTCCGATCAGTGATAATTTATAGCGTCAATGAAATGTGTTCTATAGTGTCAGTGAAATGTGTTACAGAGTGTCAGTGAAATGTGTGCTAAAGTGTCAGTGAAATGCGTAATAGGGAATGAGATGAGAGTAAAGTGAAAGACTATTGAAACTTATGTAGGACCTATACATAATTATGTAGGTTGTTGTTGTAAAATGAGGTATTTTATTTTATGTTTTATTATTATTGTGTTAAATTGTATTGTGTATTCTTATTGTATTATGTATAAAATTGTATATGTGTTGTAAATTGTATTGTGTATTGTAGATTTTATTGTGTATTGTTAATATTCTATATACCACTGCCACCGGGTGCTTGCCCACTTGCAGTGTAAATAAATACATACATACATATTTCTTCTAAAATAGGTAATGTTGCTCATTTAACAATTTTCTTGATTATTTCCAAAAATAGCCGCACTTAAGCCCTTTTAAGACTAGAAGCCAAACTGAGTAGAACGGACTATTAAACATAAGACCTTTTTCATGTCAAAATAAATGAGAAATGTAAATTATTAGAAATTCAAAATGGATCTTAAACAATTATAGGACTGTTTACCCTGGTGCTTAAAGTTTTAAAAGGAAAGGGCATCAATATGTGATAAAATGGCTAAAATACAAGTTAGACAATTTGAATAGGGAAGCATGGAAAGTAAACACGTGATGGTTTGTAAGAAATAAAGTATTAAATATTCTTAAGTTCTTTATTCTGTGTGTGCTCAATTCAAAAAGTACTTAGGACATTTGGTAACGCTCTATGAATCCAGTCAGGAGTCTTATTTGACTTTAACCGTTTTACCAGATTGTAGGAATTGTTTCCGCTTTCAGAATACTCGTATATAAAAATCTAATTTTCACAAAAAATTAACTTAAGACCTTTTTCCTCCCGGACACAGAATATATAGGCATATAAAAAGATCAATTTATATTACATATTAATTCACTGGTAGATCTGAAGATAATAAGAGGAAAAATCCATAGTTAATCTTATTACTAGGTACAGTACATCATATTTATTTAGTTGTTTTGTTATAGCTGACACACTAATCTGTTTTGCATTCATGGCAATGAATATTTCATTGATATAGCTTCTACTACAATTTGTGGAAAATGTATGAAGTATCTTACGTAAACCAAAGACTGCTTATTACATTAATCATTAATCATAAACCACTGTTACTATTACATGAATATTTTTGAATGTCTTTTGAAACAAATGTTACTCTAACTTGTAGCTATAAGATCTGCTTCTTGTAAATTTGTACATTTGTAATTTGTACTTTCCTGAAATAGGTCCCTGTTGGTTAGCACTATAATACTGTATTAACAAAAGATAAAATAAAATATAACCTACAGTTATTATTATGATATGTTTATAAGAGAATTTACGCGGCATTTCATCGAAATCAGACACAGTAGGGAAATAACTGTAATAATTTCATATTATTATTATTATTATTATTATTATTATTATTATTATTATTATTATATGTTTATGAGAGAATTTACGCGGAATTTCATCGAAATCAGGCACAGTAGGGAAATAACTGTAATAATTTCATATTATTATTATTATTACTTACTTACTTACAAATGGCTTTTAAGGAACCCGAAGGTTCATTGCCGCCCTCACATAAGCCCGCCATCGGTCCCTATCCTGTGCAAGATTAAGCCAGTCTCTATCATCATAACCCACCTCCCTCAAATCCATTTTAATATTATCCTCCCATCTACGTCTCGGCCTCCCTAAAGGTCTTTTTCCCTCCGGTCTCCCAACTAACACTCTATATGCACTTCTGGATTCGCCCATACGTGCTACATGCCCTGCCCATCTCAAACGTCTGGATTTCAAGTTCCTAATTATGTCAGGTGAAGAATACAATGCGTGCAGTTCTGTGTTGTGTAACTTTCTCCATTCTCCTGTAACTTCATCCCCTTAGCCCCAAATATTTTCCTAAGCACCTTATACTCAAACACCCTTAACCTATGTTCCTCTCTCAGAGTGAGAGTCCAAGTTTCACAGCCATATAGAAGAACCGGTAATATAACTGTTTTATAAATTCTAACTTTCAGATTTTTGGACAGCAGACTGGATGATAAGAGCTTCTCAACCGAATAATAACACGCATTTCCCATATTTATTCTGCGTTTAATTTCCTCCCGAGTGTCATTTATATTTGTTACTGTTGCTCCAAGATATTTGAATTTTCCACCTCTTCGAAGGATAAATCTCCAATTGTTATATTTCCATTTCGTACAATATTCCCGTCACGAGACATAATCATATACTTTGTCTTTTCGGGATTTACTTCCAAACCGATCGCTTTACTTGCTTCAAGTAAAATTTCCGTGTTTTCCCTAACCGTTTGTGTATTTTCTCCTAACATATTCACGTCATCTGCATAGACAAGAAGCTGATGTAGCCCGCTCAATTTCAAACCCTGCCTGTTATCCTGAACTTTCCTAATGGCATATTCTAAAGCGAAGTTAAAAAGTAAAGGTGATAGTGCATCTCCCTGCTTTAGCCCGCAGTGAATTGGAAAAGGATCAGATAGAAACTGACCTATACGGACTCTGCTGTATGTTTCACTGAGACACATTTTAATTAATCGAACTAGTTTCTTGGGAATACCAAATTCAATAAGAATA